>CM062816.1:491202348-491541785 GCA_031772625.1 Pinus tabuliformis
CAATAGAAGTAGCACCATGCAAGGAAGTGAAGATAAGTCAATACCTAAGAATGGATTTAGAATAGTTGTTCCACCATCTAGGTATCGAAATCTCTTATAGATATTGTTTTTCATGTAAGAATTTTGGTCATAAGGAAATATATTACAAAGCATATGTAAGAAATTATTATAAGAGGAATAGGAGCAAGGATCATATAATGTCTCAAGGAATGGTTATGTGAGAAGCAATCTTAGAAGTAGTATTGAGAATGTTGTCAAATTTACAATTCATTTCCCCCCTTATTAGACCATGTTGAATGTTTCAAGTGCAATAATTTTGGGCACAAAGGTCGTGATTGTAGAAACAGTACAATGACGTCTCCAACTCAAATCAAAGAAGAAAATATTATACAAAAATAGAAATCAAATAACAAAGGTATGGAAAAAGAAGTGAGAAAAGCAGGAAGAATGTGGTCTACCTATATTTTTTTCAAAAAAAACAAAGTCAATCATTTATAGATAGTGGATGTTCAATTCATATGAAAAGAGATAAAAGGAAATTTATATCTGTAAAGGAAGTCAAAGGAGGTTGTGTCACTCTTGGAAATAATAATTCAAGAAGGATAATTGGAAAAGGCACAATCAGTGTTGATGATGGAAGGACAAAAACTCATAATGTTCTACTTGTTGAAGGTTTAAAGCACAATCTGCAGAATGTAAGTCAAATGGTTGATCAAGGGTATGGTCTCACATTTCATTATAAATGATGTGAAATAAGAAAATTAGGTTAAGAAAGATTGGTGGAAAATTCAATTAGGTCTCCAAACAATGTATAAGTCCTAAATGAAATTAAAAGAAAGAAAAAATGCTCCATGGGAGTAATATCCATAATAGCTAATTAGTAAAAGAAAGCATAGCTTCAAGTGAAGCAAGAGGAAGAAGGTATCATCAAGAACATGGAAGAATTAAATTGTAAATTACAAGAGAGGAATGATTATATGTAAAATTATGTAGCATGTGGAGAATAGATAATGTGTGAAGAACGTGACACAAATAACATATTATAATTAACATCAATGCATAAGTTTAGGGGAAGAAACACCTTGCCCTTGATATCAGAAAGGAGGATCAAGAGGAATAGTTGTAGACAATTAAAATTACAGATGACAAGAATCATATGCTCAAAAGGAAACATTATAGAAATGGAGAAGTTACTACCAGGGGGAGTTCTTTTGTAGTCAAAGGAGCTCTGTTATAGAGAAAAGGAAGGATAATCCCAGGGGGAAAAGTCCTAAAAATAATAAGTGAGAGTAAGTAGAAGTCTCATGAGTAGAGTTGGAGAAGAGGAAATGTCACACGCAGGGACAGATAAACATAACCTTAACAGGGGGAGCCTAGTTGCAGACAAAGGAGAAGTAACCATATGAAGTAATTGTTTTGTTGTTAACATCTCAAAGGTAGAAATTGTAACCATAGGTAAAAATGACCCTTTTTCATTGATGTCAAAGTGGGAGAATATGTAGGCATAAGGGCAGATAGAAAATAGGAGGAGAAATTGCACTTACTAAGATAAATTGCAAATAGAGGAAGAGTTGTAGTCACTAAGAGAAGTTGCAAATAGAGGAAGAGATGCAGAATTTAAGAAAATTTGCAGACATAAGAACAACTATAGATAAGGAGAAGTGCAAGCTCAGGGGGAGCATCACTTTGTCATTAATGTCAAAGGAGTGAAGTTGCAAGAATAAGGAGAATTGCAGACAGGGAGAGTTATTTAGTATTATTGTAGAATTGAATAAGGGTTTTCATCATTTACAAAGGGGGGGTTTGTTGGGAATATTGTTGTAATTGATTTTAAACACAGTGGGAGACTATGTATGTCCAAGATAAAGATTGGAAAAAGAATATTGTTGGAAATATTGTTTTTCGACTTTTGATCCCAGTTTGAGTATCCTATGTTTGAAGGCCTTTTTGCTATAATTTAATAGCTCAAATTGGACCGTAGAATATATAGTTGCAAATCTTATTTCGATACCTTTCCAAAAATATATGGCACTCCCTCTAACTCCATAGGAATGAGGAGATATGAAATATTTCGTCAGGATGATCCAACCAAAGTACAAGCAGACCGAACTAACTAGTTTTACAAGTGGGTCTCATAAATGATCATGAAAACACTATAAATAAAGGAAGCATGCCGAACTAACTAGTTTTACAAGTGGGCCTCATAAATGAACATGAAAACACTATAAATAAAGGCTATATGAGTCAATTTGAAGTGTATAAAATCAAGAAGACATTTTAGATTTTCAAGAGGATCCCAGGAATATTTTTTGGGCGATTTTTGGAGTTTAAAGGTGGAAGAAAAAATGTGATTTATGGGTGAATGAGTAATGTTGAAATTTTTGCTATTGATTTTCTTATGAAATGTTTTAGACCGTGAAAATTTGAGGAGATATAGGCAATATCATCATGTACTTGTGGTTAACATTTTAGACCTTGGTTCACTATAATTTCATATATCTGCTTTGAGGAAGTTGGGCTACCTAAATGCTCCTGAAATCTACTTCAAACAAGTCAGCCAAGAATTTTCACTATATATTTTCTTACGAGAGTTTTTAGACCATGAAACTTAGTGGATACGAATAGAATATATTCATTTCCCTATGATCAAGCCTTCATTTTCTATAGTTTTGGAGATATGCTCTAAGAAAGTAGGCTTCCTTAATACTCTTGAAATATTCTTCAAATAGGTCAACTTAATATTTTCAATATAACTTTATTTTTGTGACTTATTAGATTATAAATCTAGAGGATAGAGAGAAGAGATCTCAAGGTAATTGTGTTAGAAATTCCATAGCATGTTTCGCTCTAATTTTGGAGATATTATATCAATAAGTTAGATTTCTTGAATGCTCCTAAAACATGCTTCAAACATGTCAACTTTATATTTTCATTATAACATTATTTTTATGGTATTTTAGACTATGAAATTTGGAAATGATAGAGAATATACCTCAAGGTACTTGTGGTAGAAAATTCAAACCTTATTTCACTATAATTAAATAGATATGATCTGAGGAAGTTACTGTTCCTTAATGCTCCTGAAGCGAGTCACTTGACATTTTTTCTATAACTTTCCTTCTGATATATTTTAGACTATGAAATATGGAGGAAACACATAATATATCTCTAGGTACTTGTGGTATAAATTTCATAATTAGATTTACAAAATTGGATATATGGAATGTTGTAGAAGTTTTATCTTGGGAAGAAGCCAAAAGCTACAAGTTTTGGGAGATGTAGAGCTAGTGAAGGAAGAAGCAGTAAGTAGACCTAGTGAAGGCAAAAGCCACTAAAATACATGATGAAGGTAGAAGATGCAAGAAGACTTAGTGAAAATAGAAGAAACTAACAGACATTTTGAAGAAGAAGGCAGACTCAATGAAGTAGGGAGAATTTTTGTCTCATGTAGGTTGGTGCCTACAAAGAAATAGAGGGGATACAGATTGGTGCCTCCAAAGTAGCAGAGCAATTGGTGTCTCTTATAGGTTGGTGCCTACAAATAAGTAGAGGGGATTGGTATCTCATATAAGTTGGTTCCTACAAAGTAACAGATAGGATTGGTTTCTCCTCTAGGTTGGTGCCTACGAAGCAATAAAGGGGATTGTTGTCTCATATTCGTTGGTGAATATAAAGTAGCAGAGGTGATTGGTGTGTCCTGTATGTTGGCGCCTACAAAAAAATAGAGGGAATTGGTGTCTATGTAGGTTGGTTCCTACAAGATATTTCATCTAAAGAAGTTTTTTGGTTTACTCTCAGGAGGTTTTCCACATATATCTTGTGTTACTTGTTCAATTTATAAGATTAATGTTTTATGGTGTTTGAATGTTTAAATAAGTAAAAAAAATCAATATATTAATTCACCCCCAATTGTGAATTAAACATTTGTAACTACATATGCCATTAATTAACTATGTTTATTACTTCTCCTTTTAAAACTATGGTTAACCAAAGTAAATCCTTATGATTTGGTGCTTCCTTCAAAAAAAATTATATCTATGCTTTACGAGTGTGCCACATATTTTATTTAACACTTATTGTGCCTCAGTTCTTATACTACTAGTGTAATTCCTTTATAAGCTTTAATATATAGGAACTCCCTTCAATCCAACTTTTTCAATACTTAGTGCTTAGGCACCTTGACACCTCATCACATGCCCATATTCCACATCCAGGTGCTTTCATATTGGGATATTGGAGAAATCCATAAAAATTTTAACACTAAAATACTAACGATGGGAAATATATTTTTCAATTGATAGATCTTAGGCACCGGATATCGGAAAATTGGAGGATTTATATGTATGTCCACCACAAAAACTTCCAGTTTCTAATATGTTGGGGACTCTAAGCCCTTAGAGATGGAACTAGACTCTTCCACAACTAGAAGCATAACTCAAAGAAACTATATCAAAATATCATGAAAATCCTCAAGCCTTCACTTTTTGTCACTCTTTTGGTGAAAAATGCTTTGGAAACTTCCCTACAACTTAAAAGTTATAAACAATATCTACAAACCACAATGTTAATAGATATGGCAAGCAATTGTTCATCAAGGCCCAAAATCCTAAATTGGACTCACATCCCTATAAATTGTGAGTTGGGAAAGAAACTCAACAACAATTTTTCTTTTCTCATCTTATCAATGATGGTGATGTCAAACTCATATAATAATATACCACTAGTAATAGGTTTATTCATCAAATAATAGATGGTATAATGGTCAATGTGCACAAATATAGTATATCTAGTTATATTTTAACACCCCACCCCACATTTACCCACTTTTACATGCTTACCAAGGTAAATGTGAGTTGAGAGTTACTATGCATGACCCAACTTCCAAGATGCAATTACGGAAATGGGTTCCACTAGTACAATAAGATGGTTGTTGTTACCCGCAATATCTCGATAATTCCTCTTCCTCTACTTGATCGACATGCTCACTAAATTTGGTTCGATATTGGCCACAACCATTGTTATATTTGACCATTGAATGTTAACCAGACAACTTTCTCCATGCACAAGCTACCCTTATATCTTAACGAGAATGTGAACCATAACGAGTTTATTTCATGGCCTGGGATAATTTCTATAAAACAAGATGGTCAAGATCTCTACTGTTTTGATATTATGCACCCCAAAAATTCTACTAAATATGCTCCATCTTCCTCTCGCAAGCATCCAGCTGATGAAAATGACAGCGTCTAGCCATTCTTGAAGAAAGCACAAGAACAAATTACTTCAACATATACAACTTGGAAAGAGGTAGGTTATTAGGTCCACCAAGCCACAACTATTCATTCTATTTCGTTTATGTATATTGCGCCGCCCACTTTTGCTTCCACTCTCCTGCTAGCTACCACCACCAATTCAATTCCCCCTCTGAATCCTACCTCAACATCATCTACCGTCATCAATCTTACCAATGAACGTCCTACCACTACTTCACTTGCTCCCCCTATCACTGAGGATCATCCCCCTTCTCCATGCTTCACCTCCAATGCGTTTGATGGAGCGAACCAACACAGGGCATTCAAGGAGTTTCATGTTGGGGAGCATGTCTATTTGCGCATCAAGCCCAAGAAGAGCTCTTTAAGGATTGGATCATGTGCCAAGTTGGCACCTCGGTATTGTGGGCCTTTTGAGATCCTTGAGCATATTAGATAGTGTCCTATCGACTTGCACTGCCTCCAATAGTGGAATTCCATGATGCTTTCCATGTTTCATTGCTTAAGAGGTATATAAAGGATGTTGATCATGTTATTGATTGGTTTGTATTGCAGGTGGAGCAAGAAGGAGAATTCCAGTTAGAGCCTCAGTGCATATTGTAGTGGAAGCAGCTCATGCTCAGGAACAGAGCCATAGAGCAAGTTAAAGTGTAGTGGAAGCACTTTGGGCCTGAAGAAGCTACATGGGAGATGGCAGATCAAATGCGGGCCATGTATCCTTCTTTGTTTGTCGATTGAGGCAAAGCAATTTTGGTTTGATGTTTGGTATATGTTTGGCATATTTTTTGCTGATGTTTTGGTATATGTACATATGTATATGGATGTAAATACCACCATGAGCTAAGTTATAAAGCTCCAATAAGCGGTATGGTTGTTATCTTGTCATGTTGTCATGATGTTTTTCTTTTGAGCAGGTCATTCATTGTAAATACTGCAACGAGATAAGTTATAAAGCTCCATGGGTAGTATGTTTTCTTTTCAGTGGTTTTGCTGAGGTCTTGGTGTGGTTTAACATCGAGGATGGTGTTCCCCAAGGGGGAGGGGTCTATAACAACCCTTGGTTAAAAGTTCATGTAATAAAAGTTAATAAAGGCAAAATAAGACCACGGTTAAGGGACACTTATTCCAAGCTGAATGTTGGGCAAAGATATCCTAGTGGGCATCACTGGATGTGTTTATGGCTAAAGGAAATTAGCAAAGGCATTAAAAGGCAAAAAGGAATTTTTGGCACATTTATTTATGAAAATAAAGGGAAATAGGAGAAAAGTAAGGCGAAAGGTCACAGGTTGCATGTGAGGAGGAAATTGAAGGAAAATAATGGAAAATGGAGAAAATAGAGGCCTCATTAATAAAAAGGCTTCTGAGGATCAGTTTATAAACTTTTGTCAATTCAGTTTTGGAACTCTCTCAATATTCTCTCTCTCTCTCTCACGCACTCTTGGACACTTAGAGTTTTCTTAGAGCGCTCTAGCTTTGGAGCAAGGAAGGAAAAAGAAAGCAAAAGAAAGGAAGGAAAGCCAGGATCAAGAAAGGAAGAGCGGGATCAAATAGCTTCAGCAAGAATACTTATAGGTAAGATATTGCATGTGTAATTTCCTAGTTGGTTTTGACATGCATGGATTTGCATGTTGTTGTATGGTTCTCTTGTTGTCAGTGACATGGTTTTTCCAGGTTATGACAGTGGTTTTCAGCCTAGACTTTCTTTTTTCTGGATAGCCATGGTGTGATGGGATTGTTTTCTCGGTTTTGAGCTTTGGAATTGTCGGATGGTTTTGGAATCTAGGGTGGAGGTGGTCTCAGGAAAATCCTAAAGGCTTAGGAATCCCTTGACCAGTTTTGGCAAGATACACAGTAAAGCCTCAAGGTGGAGTCTCATTTTAGGGCCTAGTGATCCAGTGTGGATTGGGGTAAATCCTGAGAGACAAGGAGACAAAAAATTCCTCAAGGATAATGATGGAGTCCAAAGGCATTCCTAGCTCGGTTCGGTTTTGTGATCCCGATGTCAGTTTTTGTGAGACCATGGTTTGGTGAGGGTGGAGGTGTCTTAACCTCTGGATTCCCTTGGTTGTTTTTGTATTGGTTTATCCATGAGATCCCATATTCATTCTTGGAATATGGCATGGGGGTGACTGGCTGAAAGAAAGATGTGGTCTAGCCATGTCTACGGTCGAGTGCTACATGGAAGTCTCGAACCTGGTCGGATTTTCCTATGTTTAATAAAAGTTAAGTTATCTTGCTTTTGTACTTGTTAATATATGGATTTAATGGATGTTATCTCATTGTTATTTTCATGGTTTAATGTTGGTTATAAGCATGATTATATGACTGGTTATTATCATGGTTATTTCATGTATTTACTTGTAACAAAAAAGATAATGGATGTAAGACCTAGTTTATGTAAAAACAGTTAAGGGAAGAGGGTGGTGATCCTTCTTATAGAGTCTCACATGAGTTATCAGTAATTTATGCTTTGTCTTGTATTCATTTCCTGTAGATTGCAATGATGCCAAGTGTTTGACAAAATTTCAGTCTCGGTTAGGGATGGTCAGGCCTAGTCCTAGAGTTATTTTGGTTTGTAAGCCTTATTATTATGTAAATCAGGGATTTTGAAAGTGTCATTGAATTATGGGTAGTGACCTGGGCTCTAGGCCTGAAAAGTGGCTCAAATCTCAGGGACGTTGGCACGACACTGAGAAAAATATTCCGTGGATGTTGGCACACCATGTTGTGGGAGCATCCATAGCCTTCTGGATGCAAGCATGCCCATATCATGGGAGCGTCTGGGGGTTAATTGGTATAAATCTAAGTATTACCTAGGGATTAGTTACCTAAGAGGTTGGGATGGTTCCTGGATTCATGTTGTTGATGTGGAAGGTTTGTATCATGTGTTTCCATCGGTTCCACTTCCTTAAAGTGACTTAGGAGGTCGAATCATATCATAGTAACTTCTTGTCACATGTTTACCCTGGTTGGTCATTTACTTGGGTAGATATGGGAGGAGGGCATTACCCTGACTCTGGACAACACCTATCCAATTTTCAATCCCTCCAAGCTCCTAATTCCTTGCATTGTTCCTTGAGGGATTATGCCCTTATTAATTAAAAAATTCCCTCATCTGGATTGCACAATTTATTTAGGTCCTTCCTCTGATTGCATGCACCACCTGTACACATTGGAATAGTCTACAAATGATAGTACTTTGGCTTGAAATATCCATCTAAACTGAGTAACTCGAATTCGCTACATGCATGAGCTAATTTAGGTTGATTGATTAGTTATCTGGATTATCACTAAGTGTGGTTGAAGTTCCACTTCCACGACTTGACCTTCCACTAGTTCCTCCAAAAGTTAGAACTAGTTTAATTGACCATAACTCAATTTAACTGAATTAAATTGCTACAACTAAAATTAACTCAACCTAATCCGCTTGGGGTAGCTCAATTGGAAATGGCCATGGAAATGAATTCTCACCGAACCGGCAGTCTTGGGTTCAAATCTTGTGCTATCCCCCCCGATCGGGGTGAGAAGTTGGACATGATGAAGATGTAGTCCTACCAAGCTTACAAAAAAAATGAACTCAACCTAGGCTCATAAAATTTAGGAACCCACTACACACAACTAAACTTCATGTCCCTAACTTGAATTAACTGAGCTAAACTCCTATTTTTTAGGAATCAACTCAAGTAAATTGAACTACAATTAATTAACTCGTATTGAGTGTTCTTAACTAAGTGACAAGAGCCATGTCACCTCATTTAACTCCTCCAAGTTGTCTGTTGATGTGGAATTTTTAATTTCCTCAATTTAATTAAGGCAAAATCAAAATTGAGACTTTTCTCGTTGCATTTTCAACACTCCCTCTCAACAAGAAATGGATTATGAACCACCCCTATCCTGCACCTGTGGAATGTACAATAGGCAACACCTCTCATTGTTGTTATTGCTACTGCAACTGAGAATAATTCAGAAAACAAACTAAATAAATTGTGTTTGCAACTGTATACTAAGAAAATTGTGTTTTTGTTGACTCTGCTAGTGTGCCTCCTGCTCTACTGTTAACACTCCTCTGCACGCCTCAATATCTGACTAACATTGATCCTCTTGCTACTAAATACTATGGGCCCCCATAGCAAAGTAATGATCCATGAGGAGAACTTTAATGGACCTTGCCTAAATTTATGTAACTCTTGGACTAAGGATCCACACTGCTCCACCTCGATCCTGGAGGTATAGTTGCATGCACTCCCTCCGCCCACTAGTCTCGAACTCTCCCCCTAATGGAGATCTCTACTTGAGTGGACATCTCCACTCCTCCTCCTCTTTTCTTCTCCATTTGTGGTTGTTCCACAAATTCTTGAGGCTACATGTTGATAGGTCTAACATGCTCCCTCTCAACCACCATATATCTAGTATCTACCTTGATCCTCAAGGATTTGTGTGCATATTCTACCTCAAGTGTATACATTTTCTTGCCTCAAACCCTGATCTACTTCACCTATATCATGGCTATGTGTCTCAGGAATGCATTTCCTTTACTGATTATCGCATCGTAACCACGATTTTCCAAAATTGCAATGGAGTCAAGATTCTTATTTAGACCTGGAACAAACATAACATCCTTGAGTCTAAGATCTGAGCCTCACTCCCTCTGAAAGGTGATTATACCAACCCTAGTTACACTTTACTTTTTGTCATCTCCAAACACAATGTTCATATTGATATCTTTCTCCTCGAAGTCACTAAACAATTCTCTATTCCCCATCATGTGGAACGAGGCACCACTATCCATGTACCACACACTCCCCATCTCGATGCTCACCATGCATGCAATGAGAGTGAATTAAAGCTAGAACTAAGAAGCCAAGGCTTCACCTATTGTTGCTACTTCAGGCTCCTTATTTCTTTCCTTCTTGTGTGGACACTTCGTGGCATAGTGCTTGAATTCATGATAGTTTAAACACTTGATTTTGGACAAGTCTTTCTTCTTTCCCTCTTGGATGGAATTAGCCTCACCTTGGTACTTCTTCCCCTTGGCCTTCCTTCCTTTGCTAACTAATGCAAAGTCCTCTTCCTATTCTTTGGATCAAGTCCCATCTATGGTATTTTTCCTTATTTCCTCCTCTATCAAATCAGACCATAGGCGTTCCTAGTTTGGTAATTTCTCCCTCCCATTCACCGAATATTGGTAATTGTGCCAACTCTTGGGAAGGCCTAGAAGGGATAGGCTTACAAAATCATCTTTTGTTATAGTAACACCAACTTGACCTAGTTCATCATGAAATTATTTAAACCTACTTAGGTACTGCAAAATAGTCTTGTTCTTCTGCATTTTGATATTTCAAATTCGAACCTCCTGCAGTGACTCCATCTCTGCTCTACAGTGACTCCATCTCTGACACCATGTAGAAATTAATGTGTAGATTCAAAACAACTCATGAAATTTACTAAATCACAAGACTCGAAGCTACTTTATTGATCTGCAAAAGTTAATTCACCATCTAGAACACAAATCATAGACATTCAAAAGGAAACATCACAAGAACAAAGATTTATCTAGGGGAAAGAAACTGCTCAAAACCCCTTGCTATCTGTGTTTCATTAATCAAAGAATAGTGATGAAATACATATGCTCGTGCAAGCCTAAGCACAACCTTCAACTGTATAATCTATCCCTCTACCTGACTTACTGACTCTGGCCAACACTTAGCCAATTTTCAAGCCCTCTAAACTCCTAATTCCTCATGTTGTTCCTTAAGGAATTAGGTCCCTATTAATTAGGAAATTTCCTCATCTGGATTACACAATTCCTTTAGGTCCTTCCTCTGACCACATGCACCACCTATACACATTGGAATAGTCTACAATTGATAGTACATTGCCTTAAAATTTCCATCTCAACTGGGTAAGTTGAATTCTCTGCATGTATGAGCTAATTTAGGTTGATTGATTAGTTACCTTGATTATCACTGAGTGTGGTTGAAGTTCCACTTCCACAACTTGACTTTCCACTAGTTACTCCAACAGTTAGAACTAGTTTAATAGACCATAACTCAATTTAACTGAATTAAATTGCTACAACTAAAATTAAATCAACCCGGGATCCTAAAATTTAGGAACCCACTTCACACAACTAAACTTCATATCCCTAACTCGAATTAACTAAGATTGTCTCCTATTTTAGGAATCAACTCAAGTAAATTGAACTTCAAATAATTAACTCGAATTGAGTGTTCTTAACTAAGTGACAAGAGCCATGTCACCTCAATTAACTCCTCCAAGTTGTCTACTGATGTGGAATTTCGAATTTCCTCAATTTGATTAAGGAAAAATCAAAATTGAGACTTTTGTTGTTGCACTTTCAACATATCACAAACTTATCTAGGTAAGGGTGCAACATATTGTTCATCATACACATGAAGGTGGTTGGAGCATTGGTAAGACTGAAAGGAACAACCACAAACTCATAGTTCCCATACCCTGTATGAAATGCAGTCTTATATATCTCTTCTTCTTTTATGCTCCCCTGATATATCCTAATGTCATATTAATCTTTGAAAATATTGTAGCTCCCTTTAGTTAATCAAACAAATCACCAATATGAGGTAATGGATACCTGTTCTTTATGGTCACCTCATTCAGCTCGTTGTAATCAATTCACAATCTGAGAGTATCATTCTTTTTCTTTACAAACAACACTAGTGCTCTCCAAGGGGGTACACTTGGCCTTATGTATCACTTATTAAGCATCTCTTTAAGCTACAATTTCAATTTCACCAACTCCGAAGTGTTCATCATGTATGGTGCCTTAGATGTTGGTGTTGCTCCAGGTATCAACTCAATAGAGAAATCCACCTCCTTATGAGGGGGAAACTCTGGAATATCTACAGGGAACACATCTTGAAATTGTTGTAAGATAGGATACCTCCTCGGGACTTCACTATTATCATCATCCAACCCTTTGTCACTGGAGATATGTATTACAAACAATAAACATCCTTTTATGTTGTTGAGATTAGCTTACATGGTTGTAACCATCCTCACTTATTAGACTTATTCTTTCCATGTAAGACTATATTTTCTCCAATCTCGTCTAGGAAATTAATGGCCTTCTCATAGAAATATACCTTGGTCTTGTGAATAAACAATCAATCCATGCCCAATATCATGCTATATGGCACCCAAAGGAAGCAAATTCATGTTTTTTGTTGTATGAATTACATTAAGATCAAATTCATAAGACTTCACCCAATGGTGAACTCTTCTCTTGGTCCATGTAGCCAACTACACCAACCAAGATTTTTCATGCACTTCATTATCCAAACTACATTGATCCACCAATTCGGGAATAATATAGCTATGATTTGATCCTGGATCAATGAAAATAGAAATGAATTGGTCACAAACCTTACCTTCCATCTTGATGAAGGATGTATGGTGGTCTTCCTGCCTATTATCAATTATTGCATAGATATGGGGAATGATATGAGCTACATCCCCATCTATCTATGCCTGTTGAGCACTATAAATATGAGGTCTAGCACCCTAATATGATGGACAATCCCTCTTGCGATGGTCTCCACCACAAGTCCAACACTTTAATGGTTCTCTACCACTGCCTTTATTCTGCTGCTCCATAAGCTGAGACCCACGTCCTTTCTCAGTTGCATTGGACTTCTTATGAGGAGCCATATTTTCCTTCTCACCTACATCCTAAGATCTTCCTTGCTTCTTGGGCCATTTTCCTTTAGTCTTCTCACTACCCTTCCAATCACGCTTGAACTTAGGCTTGCGCTTTGATTATTCATAGTAATGCTTCAACTTTCTAATGGCTTCCTCTAATGACTGAGGCTCATGAAACTCAATCTGGTCTTTGAATGATAATGGAAATCCATTGTAGAACCTTTGGATCTTTTCTTTCTCATCCTTGAGATATGGAACATATCTCAATAACTCTCGAAATATGGTTGTATATTCTTCGTCTAACATGGAACCCATCTTGATCTGATAGAATTCCTTGCCCTTTTCATTATAATACGTCTCAAATAGGTACTTCTTGTTGAAGAGCCTTTCAAATTATTCCTAGGTCAACTTATCTTCCACCTTCCAAGGTAAATGTGCATATAAACAACATAAATGGAGCAGAAATACAATAAACATATCAGCCATCAAAATCCATATATACATCAGTACATTTGCACATGAAAATCAAGGGAATGAATTTTTTCATTAATAAATGCAATGAACTAACCGGAAATGGGACTACCCCTATGCCATATTCTAATCATGAATATGGGATCTCAAAGAACACATCAATCAAAACTCATCCAGGGCTTCCAGAGGCCACCCACCTCAACCCATCAAACATTGGTTCCACCTCACGGCCGAACATCACCAAAAAACATCATCAAATCGATCTCCATCCAAGCCTTCTAGGGCTTCCAGAGTGTTTTTCCAACCAAGGCTTCCTGAACTAGTAACTCAACCCACAGCTTATATAGGGCTTCTAGAGCGTTTTTCCAACCAAGGCTTCCAGGACTACTAACTCAACACACCAAGGGATTCCAGAGATTTTGTCCAACTAGGGCTTCCAAGACTAGTAACTCAACCCAAGTTGTTACAGAGCTTCCAAAGCGTTTGTTCAACTAGGGATTCCAGGACTAATAACTCAACCCAAGCTAAGGAAACATTAGAACCAACCAAAACAAAGCAATGAAAGTAAACCCACAATAACCATGACTATCGAGGAAATGGCAAGGCTAGGCTATCCACTGTCAATCTCAGCCATCATCCATGCTAATGACAGATCATAAACAAGAAACCACATGCATGTGCCATGCATGCCAAAACTAGTGAAGAAACCATACATGCAACTCAGTACCTGCAAGCAATCTAATTTTGATGCCCTCTTATGATATCCTGCTCTTCCTTTGCCTTCTTGCTCCAAGAATCCAAGTATGCCACACCCTCCAAGAGTGCTCCAAGAAAACTCTGAGTATCCAAGAGTATGAGAGAGAGAGAGAATAATAAGATAGCTCCCAAAACTGAACTAACAAAAGATTCACACTGAAAGGAAGAAGCTTGCCAATTGATCCTTAGAAGCCTTTTTATTAATGAGGCCTCTATTTTCCTTCATTTTCCTCCTCACATGCAACCTATGACCTTTCACCTTCCTTTTCTCCTAATTTCCATTATTTTCATAAATAAATGTGTCAAAAATTCCTTTTTGCCTCTTTAATGCCTTAGCCATTGCTTTTGCCAATTTCCTTAGCCATAAACAACCAAATGAACACCCACTAGGATGTCCTGCCCACCATTCAGCTTGGAATACATGTCCCATCATCCATGGTATTTATATATTTTTACATGGAATTTTCACCAGGGCTGTTATAGAACCCTCCCCCTTGGGGGAACACCGTCCTCGATGTTCAATGACACCTATAACCAACATGACTGCTGAAAACAAAACATACTACCCATGGAGCTTTATAACACATCTCGTTGCAGTATTTACAATGGATGACCCGCTCAAATGCAAAACATCATGACAACATGACCAAATAAAAGCCATACTACATATTGGAGCTTTATAACATATCTCATTATGGTATTTACAATGATATACACATATACACATTTTATTAACAAGAAAATAAAGGATACGACGCCCATATCAATCAACAAGGAAATCTAGAGGCTCACACCTCCATCGTCAAAGTGATACCAAGATTCACCTCCTTCCCAGGAAGTCCAGAATCCACTACAAATTCAAATCTGCATCTAATGTCCATCGTTATAATCCTGCGCTACTTGTCCTCTCAGTGAATAGTTACCGGCTCATTGTTCCAGCGCACACTCCCAATGTGCATCTAATTCCATCTGGCAATGGTAATGATCAAAACAAATCCATTCGTGACCTTCCCTTCTCTACTACATAGTCCCTAGGGAATCTGGTCACCCCTTCCATGCAGTCACTCACCTTCCAAGTTCCGCTAGCACCCCCATCCCGAGTAGTCCATCCCTTGGCAAGGATTCCTCGCATCAAAATATACAAAAACCAAGGCATATCCCTGCCTCAAGACATCATACCGGTCATAGCATGCTCATGGAAATCAATGTACACAATTGGGTACCAGTGTCCCACAATGGCCTTGCTTCTAAAGTGCTCTACTAGCATACTGCTGCATTTCTAATTTCTTTCACTATTGTTGCTAATTCTTGCAATCGATTTCAACCACCCAACTGGGCATGTTCATGCTTCTTGTACCAAGAACATAACTTCCATTAGATTCAAAATAAATTGAAATAACTTCAAATCATACCTCATTGGTAGTTCATCAATAAGGTACACTTGGAATCCTATTCGCTTCCTGTCACAAGAAGTCAAACTAGCATCTTTGACCAAATCAACATGTATAAAAATATCACATTAGGTTAGCTCAAAACACAACCATCATAGATCAAAATCATAAATCACATGTAACCATCATAAACTAGAATCATAGATCATAAACCAGAATCATAGATCATAAATCAAAATCACAGATCATAAACCAGAATCATAATTCACATGTAATCATCATATACCATAATCATAAATCACATGCATAATAAAACTAAAATACAATATCGATACCTATCCTTCATCGATCCTTACTTCTGCCTTTGTTCTTTTGTATAGACACCAGATCGGTTGCCACACCCAGCAAACACCTAGTGCCTTCTCCTCTACCAGGATCACATACAGATAGTGTGCATCATACACATACAACCACACCTGACACACAACACCATGCAATACATGCACCTACACCTGATGCACAACACATACACCTACAGCCAGTGTACAACACAGTGCATCCATCTATACTCGATGTGCAATACCACCCAATACATGTACCTACATAGAGTACAACACAACAAGTACACAAGCCGCAATACCACGACTACATGATGCACATACATAATACCACATTCCCTCAACACATCATGTATGACATGCATACAATACCACACAGACACCAGTACCATATGTACAACATGTACACAGTACCACCGGTACACCGTACCACCTGCACAACGTGTGCACAACATCACATGTACACGACGCCACCTGCACAACATGTACACAACACCACATGTACACCACACCACTTGTACAACGTGTACACAATCCCACATGTACACACTACCACACGCACAACATGTACATGACACCACATATACACAACACCGCATGCAAGACATGTACACAGCACCACCTGCACACAGTGCCACTTGTACAACATGTACACAACACCACATGCACACAGCACCACTCGTACAATCATGCACACCACACCATATGTACATAGCACCACATGTACAACATGCACGCAACATGTACATAGCATTATCTATACACAGCACTGCATATCCAACATGCACAGAGCACCATATGCACACACACCGCATATACGTCATGAAGACTGTACAATATGTATACAACACCCCATATGCAATATTCACACAACCCTATTTGTACCATCTTGTACATAACATTACATAAATAACATGTACACATGCTATGTATACACAACACCACAAGTGCACACATCATAGATGCAACATGTACAACATATACAATGTATGCACAACAATAGTACCACACATCCAAAACCACATTGTCCTTACCAAGAAACCTTGCTTCCAGTGTCTTATCCATGCTTGTCTTAGCATGCCACGGACCACACTGCTTTCATTCCGTTGGTGTATCCTTCAACGTTACCTGTCATAACATAAACATAAGCATAATACAAGCATATAAATTCATTTTCACATGACATTGACCTCATATATTTGTCATTACTACTCTTCCACTTGATTCCTCGTGAGACCAAGAACCTTTTCATGCCATTTGCCTGCATAAGCAATCATTCCTCCACAAGAATGATTCATGATGACCCTGTTAGACAATGACATAGATACATAGATACATACGTATATAATCATTAGCATCAAACAATCATAATCATGTCAAACAACAAAATACATACATTCATGTATATATATATAAACATCAACATAATCATGATCATAACATAATTACTAGATAACATAAGGTTTAGGTTAAGAGAAATTCCTTTATTCATGCAACACATGCGCAACATTGAGAATAACCAGTTCCCAACATAGCCAAGGCATATGATGCCTTAAATCCATTTACTTTACCTTTTCCTATTACCTTTCTCATAACTATACTACTACCGTCCATTTACCACAATGGACCCAGCCAGTCCAACCAACTGTCAGAGCCTTACCTTTCGCTGCGCTTACTCATGCACCAATCTTTATTTGAATCTTACATTACATTTCAGGTACCACACAGCTCTCCCCGAGCCCCATCAACTTTCCTCTTTCCTAAACAATTCCCAATACTCAAAACAATAAAAGAGAAGACAAGAAAAAACCAAGAAGAAGACCACGAAAGCCCATAACAATATGACACTACAACAAAGTGGCAAGGCCTTGCACCAGACATAAACAAAACCGCAAATCAAGCTCAAAAGACCAAAAGCACAAGACTGACACCATGACTCAATCCCCATGGTTCCCAAGGAAAGCTCAACCTTAGCCATCTTCAAGATTTCATGGTAGTCTCTCTTTCCATGCAACTCCCTACATCATACTTCTATAAACACATAACTGTCAATGTATAATTAAGCATAATAATACACCAGTTACCTCATCTAATTGTGCCAAGCACGTTGCTTGCAACTGAACACATCCATGCCATCTCTCAAGGGACTCCAATCCTTTAACAGATCCACATGTAGCTAAAGACTAGCTAATATACCTGTCAAGTGCATGTTCATGAATATAGCACATATCCACATAATGTCAGACAAAATCAAGGTTAAGAAGACTTCCTATGTGCAAAGCACTCATTCGTTCAAAATTAGGGTTTCCAAACATAGCCAAAGGAATTCTTGCCCAATTCCTTTCTTTTACCTTTTTACCTTGTTGGAATCGAGGCTTACTATATGTTGTCACACCACCCAACTGTTAGTTATATAGACACATCAACTATTACCTTGTCATGCTAATACCAAGCATGTTACCCTGCAACTGCTCACACATGTCAACCACATGTTCCAAATATCAAGACAATCATATCTATTAATTTGAAATCAACCGTTACCAAGACTAACAATCATGTCATAATCCATAGTCAACTCATAGTCATCAGTCATAATAATACAACTATCACCTACTATACTCAAGTACATATCAACTGTCTCAACACATATATTTTAGTACAATCATCTTAAAACAAGATCATTTGAACACATACTCATATTATGCAATTCATCAAACATTCATACCATGTTAAATAAATCAACTAGATGACATAATCAACAGTCAAGCACCAAATATATGACATAAGCAACTGATACCTTAATGTATCTCAGGGGAGGTGATCTTGTCTACACAATCAATCTAGTTAGCACGATATAACTTTACAACACATCAGCTCAAGCACTCATAAGATCATGATATCCATAACAATATCTAACTAACATGTTCACATCGTAAACTCATACACATATGCAAAGTCAATCTAGATTAGTATGACACCATCTCACAAATATGTCAGTTCATACCTGAATATCGCAACCATAACCATCTGCATAGGTCAAACCAGGTTAACACAATACATATAACATCAAGATCTTCAAGGCAATGAACATAACCATCACGCATATGACCAATCCAAATTATAACATCAATATCTCAATGAAATGACCCTAATCATCAAGTTAATAGCATATAACAACAATAAGCTATATATCATACTCATCAACAACATACAACATAATCATCAAGTTATCTAATATAAAACAACAGTAGCAATGCATACAACTACAGGTTAATATCATTCTTGACTATCTGACACATGTGCATATAACCACACTAATCATCTAACATCTATCATGAATGTAACCATAACATCAAATACATGTTCATAGACCTAATGTATATAATCCTAATGCATAATAATCCTTAACTTACATACCTGCATGCCAAACATACACTACCTAAATTGCATACAATGACTTCACAAGGCATGTTTGACCTACTATACATGCATAATCATAGCCACGACCATACATGCATAACAACAACCAGTACTCCATTGTACACATTGCCACATGCAACCAACAGTATGCATAAGCAATGCCAAATCAACTACACCTACACATAAACACATGTAGTGGAACATAAGTGATCAATTCTTGTAATCAACCTACAAGACTGATACATGTAATCAAAATATTCAAAATTGTAACCTAACATACAAGGATGTAAGTAGGTATCATGAAATCAACATGTAAGCGACATATAATTCATACACAGTCGGTCACGTGTTCCAAAAATCAAGACATCATGTCTATTAATTTGAAATCAACATTCACCAATACTAACAACCTATAAGCATACCCCCTTACTATCCATGGTCCACACTGAGGTAGAAGGAGGAAGCTATTATAATGGCCTGATTTCCAATGTCGAATTATGGAAATGGGATCTCCAAATCTCTACTAAATTTAACCACACTTGAAAATAAATTGATTTTTATTTCTCATACATTTGTATGAGACTAAGTCAAAAACATTGCACTTATTCCACTTGTAACATAATAACTAAAAACATGCCACTTTTCCATTTCCTTGCATGCAACTTTTCAAATTCCTTGCATGCAACCTTTCAAATTCCCTACATGAAACTCTTCAAATTCTTTGCATGCAAATATGATTAGATCAGCTACATCCATATTATCATACTACAATACTATCCCATCAAAAAAATAACATTTTCTTCAAACAATTACCATACTTTTACATTTTTCTTCAAACAACTACTATACTATTACATTTCCATGTAAGCATTTCTTCAAACACTTTACATGCAAACTAATATAGCAAAATATTTTCATACAAGTAAGCATATATCAACTACAAGAATACTATTACACATCAATACTATCCCCAACCACAAACAACATACTCATTGGGGCATTTTATCAAACAGTTTGTATGCAATTAATCATTGAACCATTTAAGCATTTCATCAAACACTTTGCATGCAAACTAATATAGTGAATGATTCAATGCATATATCCTAAAATGTAGTAGTACAAGTTATGGAAACTGAACCATATGATCAGCGGTATTTTCTCTCACTATGGTTCAAGTTTCAACTTCTAAGATTTCATATATGAAAAGTTATAACAAAAATACCAACACAATCATATTTGATGCACAATTTTAGGAGTATCCAGAAAGCTCGACTTCCATTGGTCATATCTCCTAAAATATAGCAAATAAATGTATGAAATTTTTATCACAATATCAGTGGGATTTCCTCTCATTTTGGAAAAAAAATCCGCTCTTGAGAGTTCCCAAAATAAAAGTTATAACAAAAATGTCAGCGTGACCTGTTTGAGGCCTGATTTTAGGAGCATTCAAAAGGCTCAACTCCCTCTATTCATATCCCCTAAAATATGGTGACCCAATATTTTAAATTTATACCACATAATCAGTGGTATGTCCCCTCAATGTGGACAAATTTTTAGCTTCTAAAAGCCTACAGAAGATAAGTTATTGTAGAAATTCCAACATGACATGTTTAAAGGTTCATTCAAGAAGGTCATCTTCCCTAGATCATAATTCCTAAAGTATTTTGAACCAATATCTGAAATTTTTACCACATTATCAGCGGGATTTACCTTCAATATGGAAAAAATTTCAACTTCTAATATGCCAGAGAAGAAAAGCTATAACAGACATGATAGAAAGGTCTAAAATTTAACCTTTGTTCTTCATTTCACCTATGATAGAGCCCATCCAATCCAAGTGTTTTGAAGCATGCTCTAATACCACTCTGTAACACCTTCCAAGGTAAATGTGCATATAAACAACATAATAGGAACAGAAATACAATAAACATATCAGCCATCAAAATCCATATATACATCAGTACATTTGCACATGAAAATCAAGGGAATGAATTTTTTCATTAATAAATGCAATGAACCAACTGGAAATGGGACTACCACGTTCCACCCGACCAAAGATTGGCTGAACCAAGTCTCTCTTAAGCCAATCACCCTCGTGCCAACAATCAAAACTCATGATGTGGGATCTTAGAGAACACATCAATCAAAACTCATTTAGGGCTTCTAGAGGCCACCCACCTCAACCCATCAAACAGTGATTCCACCTTACGTCGGACATCACCAAAAACCATCATCAGATTGGTCTCCATCCAAGCCTTCCAGGGCTTCCAAATCATTTTCCCAACCAAGGCTTCCTGAAATAGTAACTCAACCCACATCTTATGCAGGGCTTCTAGAGCATTTTTCCAACCAAGGCTTCCAGGACTACTAACTCAACACACCAAGGGCTTCCAGAGCGTTTGTCCAACCAGGGCTTCCAGGACTAGTAACTCAACCCAAGTTGTTACAGGGCTTCCAAAATTTTTGTTCAACCAAGGATTCCAAGACTAATAACTCAACCCAAGCTAAGGAAACATGAGAACCGGCCAAAACAAAGCAATGAAAGTAAACCGACAATCACCATGACTATCCAGGAAATGGCAAGGCTAGGCAATCCATTGTCAATCTCGACCATCCTCCATGCCAATGACAGATCATAACCAAGAAACCACATGCATGTGTCATGCATGCCAAAACTAGTGAAGAAATCATACATGCAACTCGGTACCTGCAAGCAATCTGATGTCGATTCCCTCTTGTGATTTCCTGCTCTTCATTTGCCTTCTTACTCCAAGAATCCAAGTATGCCACACCCTCCAAGAGTGCTCCAAGAAAACTCTAAGTATCCAAGAGTATGAGAGAGAGAGAGAGAGATAGAATAATGAGAGAGCTCCCAAAACTAAACTGACAAAAGATTCACACTGAAAGGAAGAAGCTTGCCAACTGATCCTTAGAAGCCTTTTTATTAATGAGGCCTCTATTTTCTTCATTTTCCATTATTTTCCTTAATTTTC
Organism: Pinus tabuliformis; assembly: GCA_031772625.1. Taxonomy (NCBI): domain Eukaryota; kingdom Viridiplantae; phylum Streptophyta; class Pinopsida; order Pinales; family Pinaceae; genus Pinus; species Pinus tabuliformis. The sequence continues at coordinate 491,224,668 of CM062816.1, forward strand.
CTCCTCACATGCAACCTGTGACCTTTCACCTTCCTTTTCTCCTAATTTCCATTATTTTCATAAATAAATGTGCCAAAAATGCCTTTTTGCCTCTTTAATGCCTTAGCCATTGCCTTTGCCAATTTCCTTAGCCATAAACAACCAAATGAACACCCACTAGGATGTCCTGCCCACCATTCAGCTTGGAATATGTGTCCCATCATCCATGGTATTTATATATTTTTACATGGAATTTTCACCAAGGCTCTTATAGAGGGCATAGATCCTTCTCGGTGATTCTCGGATTAATATTATACTTTTATGATCATGTATGCGTTCATGACCTATAGCTTACATGTTTACCATGTGTTTGACGTAATGTTTGTTATGATCTAGGAAATATAGATTAAGTTTTGCCTTCAAGTTTTTATGTGTAACCTTGTTTTCATGTCAGTAATGATTCTGAGAAGTCTCAGGTAGTTATGGGCAGTGGTATGGAGGTTGGCCTAGAGTTGTGTTCTACACCCTCTGAACTGGACAATTTAGGTCACAATCGTACTCAGACAGGCTTGTGTGTGCGGTTGGAGGCCTTCAACTGCATGGAAACCTTGTCATGCATGTGGTTTGGGGGTTAAGTTGTGTGAAGAGGAGCCCCAACTCAAGGTCTAGTCACGTGGGGTGGTTCTCTGGCCCTTGAGTGTCCCTGTAGCCCTAAGGAATGTTGTGAGTTGTCATTCAGTGGTCAGTTGTAGGCCCCACTTCCTTAACTGGAGCTAGGAGGTTGGGTCATGTCATAGTAACTCTCATCTTATGTTTACCCTAGCAGGCGGATGAGATTGGGTAAGTATGGGAGGGGTGGTTACAAATTGGTATCAGAGCGCTTCCAAGTTCAAATACTTGGACTAGATCAGCAGAATGTGTTTTTCATGCATGCATGACCATTGTCCATGTGTTTGTTATGCATGCATGGTGATGGTCATTGTTGTAGTAATGTATCGTCATGATGTTCATGTTGAGACATTTTATATGTTGATTTCATTATATATGCATATATTGCACTAATCTAGATTGACTGTGCAAACGAGATAGCCTCCCCTGATTTTCACTGAGGTGTGTTGGAATATGTTTATATTTGGTTAATTTGACATGGTATGTTTGCAAGAAGAAGAATATCAAGATGACTAGCATAATGGTGGACTACAATTCATGTGATTCTCCCCATAGATCAGATGAAAAGCATGGTGATGAGTACTCCCTTGACATAGAAAATGCTTTGATAAGTTTGAAAGAGGAGATCAAAAGTTGTAAAGTAGATAATAACAGGATCATTCAGTCATAGGAAAGACTTGCTAGGGCATAAGAGAAGCAAGCAAAAGTTAATCCAGTCATCCTTCAAAGTCTATAAGACTTGTAGAGATAAGGACCACTTAGGATTACTCATGGATAGGAGGAAAGGACTAATCAGGCATATAGCAGCAAGTCTCAATCATGATACAGGTTTGACAGGGATGACACAATCAGATATGTTAGGTTCTTGGATACACCTAGAAGGAGGGGCAATGATTATGGGTTCTATTCTAGTTCTAGTTTAGAGAGACATCATCATCATCACTACCACCATCCGTATAGGAGGCATGAGAAGTAGTACTTTCCAAAGGAGTTCAAGAAAGCAAAGCCTCCTACATTTTATGGAGAAATGAAGAAGTCACAGGATGCAAAAGCTTGGTTTCTTGGGATGAATAAGTTTTTCAGATTACATGATTATTTGGATAATATGAAAGTGAGGATAGATAATTTTAGTCTTAAAGGGAAAGCAGACATTTGGTGGGAAGATGTGAAGAATTTCATAGGCATTTGATAAGAGGAGCTAACTTGGAGTGAGTTCGAGAGACTTTTTAGGAAGAAGTATATATCTGAAAGATACTTTGATGACAGGGCAAAGGAGTTCTATGAGTTGAAGATGGAATCTATGATGATTGTCAAGTATACTAGAAAATTCTTGGAAATGTTGAGATATTCCCTTAACTTAAGGAGGATAAAGCAAAGATTTAGAAATTCATTAGTGGGTTGTCGGTACCATTCAAAGACAGAATTGAGTTTGATGAGCCTAGAACGTTGGAGGAAGACATTAGAAAGTTGAAGCATTGTTATGAGAAATCGAAGCACAAGAATGAGTCTAAGAAGGATTAGACAGGTAAGGAGAAGAATAAAGGAAAGTGGGCTAAGAAGAGAGGATAACCTCAAGATACAAATGACAAGGAGAATGCAACATTGTATAAGAAATTCAATGTAGTTGACAAAGGACAGGGATTTTAGTTTGAGGAGCATAATAAGGGTGATGGCAGGAAGCCTTTACAGTGTTGGACTTGTGGCAAGGATCATTGTAGGGGAGATTGTCCACAACATCAAGGTGGAAGACTGCAGATTTACAGTGCTCAGGAGACACAGATAGGTTGGGATGTTAGATAGAGTATTCCTAGGATTTATGCAGCACTAGATAATAGGCAGGTTGATCATCAAGCATCTATTATCGAGATGGAAGGAAAGATTTTTTATCAAGTTGTTTCTATTTTGATTGACCCTAGATCTAACTATAGTTATACCAATCCTGACCTAGTGAATAAGTGTTTCTTGAATAAAGAAGTGCATGCAAAGTCTTGGTTGGTGTAGTTGGCTACAGATACCAAGAAAAAATTTCATCAATGGGTAAGAGATTGTGCATTTGAGCTTAACGATGTGTCTATGTTAGCGCATTTAAATGTGCTTCCGTTGGGATCATATAGTATGTTGTTATGTATGGATTGGTTGTACATTCACAGGACAAAGGTAGATTGATATGATAATTCCATTGAGTGCTCGGAGGATGATAGAGAGAAGAGAATATTGAAGGGTAAGAAGAATCCTACATCACTTAGAATGGTTACAGCTATGTAGGGAAAGTGAAGTAACAGGAAAGGATGTGTATTTTTTGAAGTTCATATTTCTAGTGACAAAGGGAAGGATGTTGAGGATGATGAAGTTATGAAGAGGTATCTTATTTTGCAACACTTTCAGGATGTATTTCTAGTAGATATTTTAGAATTACCACCTCATAGGTAGGTGAACTTTTCTATTGATGTTATGCCAGGAGAAACACCTACATCAAAGGAACCTTATAGGATGAGCACCCCAGAGTTAGTGGAACCGAATTTGCAGTTGAAGGAAATGCTTGATAAGAGATACATTAGGCCAAGTGTGTCACCTTGGGGTGCATCAATATTGTTTGTTGGTACTCTCAAGTTGTGTATCAATTACAAGCAGTTGAACAAGGTGACAATTAAGAACATGCACCCTTTTCCATAGATTGATGACTTGTTTGATCAGTTGAAGGGAGCAAAAATGTTCTCGAAGATTGATTTGAGACCAGGATACCATCAAGTATGCATCAAAGAATACAATATTTACAAGACTGCTTTATGGACCAGGGATGGGCATTATGAGTTTGTTCCAGTTCCTTTTGGATTGACTAATGCTCCAACTACTTTCATGTGTTTGATGAATAGTATGTTGCATCCTTATCTGGAAAAGTTTGTGATAGTATTCATTGATGACATATTGATTTATTCTAAGAATGAGGAAGAGTATGTAGAAAACCTAGCAGCAATTTTAATATTGCTAAGAGAGCATCAGTTGTATGCCAAAATTAGTCAGTGCAGTTTCCTTCAGACATAAGTTCATTACTTGGGGCATGTTGTTTCCAATGTAGGTATATTAGTGGACCCATAAAATATTAGAGCTATCATGGAGTGGGAAACTCCTAGGAATGTGGAGGAGGTCATATCATTTATGGGACAAGCAAGTTACTACCAACATTTCATTAGAAACTTATCACGGGTTGTCTATCCTATTACATCATTGCAGCAAAAAGGAAAGAAGTTTGAATGGACTGGGGAGTGTGCAACTATTTTTTAGTAGTTGAATTAGTTGCTTACAAATGCTCCAGTTCTAAAGATTGTAGATCCAGATAAAGAGTTTGTAGCATGTACAGATGCTTGCAAGAGAGGACTTGGTGGATTTCTTATGCAAGAGAGGACTTAGTGGAGTTCTTATGCAAGAAGGACATGTGTTGTGCTACGAGTTAGGGAAATTAAATGAGCATGAGAAAAATTAAGTGACTCATGATATTGAGTTGGCAACGATCATTCATGCATTGAAGATGTGGAGACATTATCTTCTTGGTAGGAGATTCATCTTGATGAGTGATCACAATGGACTGAGGTACTTGTTTGAATAAGCTAATTTGAATGCCAGGTAAACTAGATGGTTGGCCACGCTCAGTGAGTTTGACCTCGAGATCAGGTACATTAAGGGTAAAGAGAACATGGTTGCATATGCTCTTAGAAAAAGAGTGTAGGTAAATCACACAACAACTATGAGTTCTTATGGGACATACTTACATGAGCAGATCTTGCAAGCAAGACAGCAGATGACAAGTACCAACAGCTTAAGCACATGTTATAGCAGCAGGGTACAAGTGAATAGGATGTGGATTATCATATCATAGAAGATGTTTTAGTGATATTTAGGGACAGGATCTATGTATCCGAGAACAATGAACTCAAGAAGCTTTTCTTGAGGGAATTTCATGTCAATCCATAATCAAGTCACATAGGACATTAGAATATAGTGGAAATAGTTAAGAAATTCCATCACTGCCCGAACTTGAAGAAAGAGGTAGCTAAGTATGTTGCAAAATGTTTGGACTGCCTATAGATAAGAGAAAAGTGTAAGCATCCAGGTGGGTTATTGCAGCCGATTTTGATTCCTGAATCTAAATGGGAGGCTATTTCCATGGACTTCATTACAGGTATGTCGAGGACATCGAAGCAGCATGATTATATTATAGCTGTGGTTGATAAGTTGAACGAGGTAGCTCATTTCATCACAGTTAAGTCTACAAACTCAGCTAGTGACATAGCTCAAATTTTCATCAACAAGATAGTGAGATTGCATGGTATTCCTAAGAAGATATTTTTAGACAGAGACACTAAGTTCACTTCCAGGTTTTGGAAGAAGTGGTTTGCAGGTTTGGGCACAGAGTTAGCTTTCAGTACAACTTATCATTCGTAGATAGATGGAAAGACACTGAGGGTTAATAGGATTCTTGAGGACATGTTGAGGCTATATGTCATGCACCAGCAGCAAAAGTGGGAAGAGTATCATCCACTGATTGAGTTTACGTATAACAATGGGTATCAGGAATATTTGAAGATGATTCTGTTTGAGGCACTTTATGGGTAGAGCTATAATACTCCCATCAGTTGGAGTGATACAATGAACAAGGTATTGATTGGACCAAATATGTTGGCAGAGATGGAACAGGAAATGCAGGTTATCAAGAATAATATAAAGGTGGCATAGGATAAACAGAAGAGTTATGCAGATCAACATTGGGTATTTAAGGAGTTTTAGTTTGGGGAGCATGTGTACTTGCACATCAAGCCCAAGAGAAGCTACTTGAGGATTGGATCATATGTTAGGTTGGCACATTGGTATTGTGGGCCCTTCGAGATCCTTGAGAGGATTGGAACGTTGGCCTACCGAATTGCACTGCCTCCGATAGTGAAATTCCATGATGTTTTCCATGTGTCATTACTTAAGAAGTATGTGAAAGATTTTGATCATGTGATTGAATCGTTTGTATTGCAGGTGGATCCAAAAGGAAAATTCCAACCATAACCTTAATGCATTTTGCATCAAAAGATGCTCATGCTTCAAAATTGAGAAATTGAGCAAGTTAAAGTGTAGTGGAAGCATTTTTTGCCCGATTAAGCTATATGGGAGATGGTTGATCAAATGTGGGCTATGTATCCTTCTTTATTCATTGGTTGATTAGATGTATTCTTATATATTTTTCTGATATTGTGTTTTGGTTATGTCTATATATGTGCATAAGTATGTAAATATTGCATCGAACTATATTATAAAGCTCCAATAAGTGATATGGTGTTCATGTTATGATGGTCATGGTCTCAGCATAATGATATAATGTAAATGTTGCATCAAGTTGTGTTATAAAGCTCCATGGGTAGCATGTGTTTTGTTAGTTTATAAGTGTCATTGAACACCAAGGACAATGTTCCCCCAAGTGGGAGGGGTTTGTAACAACCCCTGGTTGATTTTCAATGTAAATAAAATAAGACCAAGTTCATGGAACATGTATTCCAAGTTTAAGTGTTGTTCAAAATGTAGTGATGGGGATCACTAGGGATTAATTAATGGCTATGGAAATTGGAAAAGGCAAAGAGGCATTAATTGGAATTTATTTATGAAAATAAAGGAAAACAGGAGAAAAGGGAGATTAAAGGTCACATATTTGCATGAGGAGGAAATTGAAGAAAATAGAGGCCTTAATGATAAAAATGCTTTTGAGGATCAATTCACAGCTTTTGGTTGGTTAGCTTTTTTCCAGCTGAGATTTTGGTTGGTATCCTTTTGACAGCTTTGGTTTGATCTCTCTTCTAGTCTCTCATTCTCTTACTCCCACACACTTAGCGTATTCTTGGAGCATGCTTGGAGCACTCTAGTTTCACTTGGAATGGAGAAATAAGGCAAAGGAAAGCAAGAAAGTGCAAGGGAATAGGTGGATCAACAGCTACAACTAGATTTCTTTGCAGGTAACAGGTTGTATGTGTGATTTCCTTGTTGATTTATAGATGCATGGTATATGAATTTGGTTTTGTGGTTATGTATTGTCATTGGCATGTAGATATGCCTAGTTTGATAATGGTTTTAACCTTTCTTTGCCATTTCCTGGATAGCCATGGTGTTCTGGGTTTTTCCATTTGATTGTTTTCTTATTGGTGCTCATAATTCCTTATGGTTGTGGGTTGGAACAAACGATCTGGAAGCCCTGGAATAGCCTGGGTTGAGTTACTAGTCCTAGATCCTAGGTTGGGACAAATGCTCTATAGCCCTTGGTGGGTTGAGTTACTAGTTTGATAAACCTCATCATTGGGTAACTATATGGACCTTAATAGACCTCCAAGCTTATTAAAATCAGCTCTTCTCATAATTCCTTACATGTTTTAATTATATTTTGCTTAATGAGATGAGTAAAAGTAAAATGTATGTCTAGTGCTCTAATCTGCATTGATTGCAGGTTTTCAAGGGAAAATCATGGAAATTTTGGCTAATTAAGGGCAGAAACTCGAATGAGACAAGGAGGAGAGATTATAGGAGATAGATCCTCCTCATTAAATCCTCACTCATTTGAATATTCCTCAATCAAATCACACTAGATCGAAGTTGCAAGTAGCCGAGTCATGGAGATCATGGGCAGCCGAGCCAGTGACAGTTAAGAGCCAATTCATCTTGAGTTTAGGTGCCAAGCCTCCCTAGATTTAAGGAATTTGTTTGAGACTTCATTTGTATAGATAAGGAGGCCTAGAGCCTCATTAGGATTCAAATTTTTTTATGTAAGAGCACTAAGCATTTCCGAGTTCAAGCTTTGCGGTAAAACATTGTTATGTCATTTTTCTCATGTGATAATGAGAATGAGCATTTCCTTGATCCATCACTGAGTTGACTTAGAGGGCTGAAGCTCTTAGGTTAAGGCCCAAACCTAGCAGCAAAGGCTCCTCTTGTTGTACTTGTATGTTTAGTTTATTTCATAGATTAAGCGTTGAATTGATTTTAGCATTGTTTCATTGCAAGTAGTGGTGAATTTGATTAGTTTGCTTCCATTTGTGCATTGCTTTAGAAATAGCTTAGAGAGATAAAGGAATACCAAAAAGGTTGATATTAGATGTATTTGGCCTCACTCCTCCCTTCAGGGACCATGGTTTGAGGAAAAACTCGTATTCAGCCCCAAAAAGACATAATTATGGTTTCTTATGAAATTTAAGGTTTTCTGCTACTTAGGCCAGCATCTTTTTAGTTTTCAAGAATATGTTTCAATCGTCATTTCTGATATGTTCAGATTTTTATTAGATCTCATGGTGTTTCACAATGTTCTGCAAGTATTTCCATGCATGAATTAGGCAACTAAATAATGAAATTCTATTTTCTTAAGTTGATTAGAAATCTTCCTTGTTTGATATGATTCATGGATAAATGCCAGTAATGTATGTATTGCAGGATTTTCAATAGTGCAAGAGGATCTCATGCCAGCAACCCCAGCCTAAACTCATCCACCCATGATCACCAAAAGCCACCAAGTCCTTCAACCAATTCATCATTCCATAAGAACAACTTTCCAAGTTTGTTGAGCAAATCCAGCCATCTTACAAACTTTGGTTTGAGCTTTGAGGAAGTCCTAGCCACACCCTTGCCTTGTTCCTTCCATCGTTCACCTTCCCTCAACCCTATACCACCTTCCAAGTCACCCATATTTCTCTCGGTTGGATCCTATAGCAATACAGAGGATCCTGTAAGAGAATTAGGACATCCTGTAGGGAGCATTAGGACATCCTATAGGAAGACCTGTAGTGGATTGTTTCGAGGCCAATTTGTGGAAAAGGCATCCAGGAAGATAGGAGAAGACCCCTACTTGCCTCCCAAGCCATCTACCCTTCCATCACCATCTCTAACCCACCTTCCACCTCACCAAGAAGATTTAGAATTCACATTTTCAAAAAAAAGTACAAAAAGGAAAAAAGAGTTATTGTGTTCATTCATATGCATAGCATTAGAATGTTTGGTTATTTCAGATTGCATGCCTAGGAAAATTAGGATTACACATGTTAGCTTATAATTCTTCTTAAGCAAGATCTCTTAGAAATTAGTTAGATGAGTGGTGTGTTTAAAGCATTGATTTTAGTCTTTCCTTACTGCAGTAGACAATATTTCAATTCTCTCAATTAGTGAAAAATTCCCTTTTCTTCATTGGTAATCAAACTCCTTCTGAATCAATAGAAGGCTGGTTTGAGAAACCATACTGTTCTATCACCAGCTCAGTAGTGACAAAGAGTGGACCCATCACATCTACTTATGTATACAGCACTGTCACCTCCAAGTTTGTACAAACCCTGGGTTGATAAAGTAAAGTTGGTAGCCCCAAGAGTTGCAGCATTCTTGCTACAATATTGGTGCTCATCACTTTTTGGTGTCGTTTCCGGGGAGATCTCGGAATAAGATGTGATTTCTGCTTTCTTTCTTCCATTTCTTATCTCTTTCATTCTGCTATTAGCTTCATTTCTACAAGAGTAATTGTAAGTTGGTTTGCTTTTTTCCCTTATGCAAGTGATATTTCATTCAGCGGTTAGTATCCATTTAGTTTGTTATTTCAATTCTGCAATTAGTCTCAAAGCTTGAAAAAAACACAAAACAAAACAAAAACACTTCTTTCATGCCTCTTAGGAATAGGGATAATTTAAGAAAATTTCTGCCAAATACCCCCACCACTTCAAACAGCCAACCTTCCCTCTTCTTCGGTGACTGTGAATTGGAAGACCCCTTAGGCAAACAACCAGATATTTTTGAAGAGCCTACAGGGGGAGAATAAGAAGGAGAACCTATTCCAACTAACCTAATGGCTGAAAATAGGAATGACGGAGGAGATATAGAAATAATTGAGGGTGCTTTTCCCATCAGAGAAACCAATGGGAATTCCAAGATGAAAGACATAAGCCCCTCTGCTCTTCCTCACTTCCATGGCCTAACCTCAGAAGATCCAAATACTTTCTTGTTTGAGTTCGTTTTCATCAAAAGTTTAAATTATTCCCATCCACTCTCAAGGATGCAGCTTTGTGCTGGTTCATGGGTTTACCTGTGGATAGCATCACCACCTGGGCTCAGATGCAGCAAAACTTCAACAATAAGTATGAGGACTACTACAGGTTTAAAGACATTAAAGAGGAAATTTTTAGAATGACCTTGGGACATGATGAATCCTTAGAGGATTATGAGGAAAGATTCCAGCTTAGCTAGAAAAGGGCCAGGTGCACACTTGATCCTGAGTCACTGAAGCTATTCCTACTTAGGGGGGACAGGGAAGACCTTCTGGATACCTTAAACCTACTGGCAAGAGGGGACATCTACCAACTACCCTATGATGATAACAAGGCTACCTTTGAGAACCATTCTAGGGAAGCTAGGAAAAAGGGTATGGGTAGTCAACCAATGGCCAACTCATCCTCTTCCAACCCATCCATAAAAGGTGAAATTGGAAATATGTTGGAAGGCATTCTAACCAAAGTGATTAGCGGCAACAGAAAGGATTGGGAATATAGATTAGCTGAGGCCACTTGGGCCTACAATACCACCTGGAAGACCACCATTGGATTCACTCCTTATTGTTCTATGGGAAGAAGGCCCTGTTGTCCATTGAATTGAATACAACACCTTAAGAATGGTAGCACAACTGGATCTAGATCTCACCAGGGCACAACAAGAAAGATTTCTCCATCTGAATGGGTTAGATGAATTTAGGATGCAGGCCCTCCTACACACAAAGGTGACTCAAGTTCAAAGGAATATTTGGAATGACAAGAACATAAAGGACAAACAGTTGCAAGAAGGTGATTGGGCTTTGTTGTATGATTCTAGGTACAAGGATTTTAAAGGAAAATTAAGGACTAGATTGTTAGGGCCTTATGTCATAGAAAAATGCCATGATAATTTTTCAGTACAGATAAGAACAACTGATGCATAAGCTATCCATTTACTTGTCAATGGGTACAGATTGAAGATCTACAAGAAGCCCTTACCAAAGCAAGAATTCATCAATGGCATCAGCAAGACAATGATGGTGGTGGAGCAAGTCTCAGCTTCTACCCCATCAAGTCCCTGAAAACAAAAACAAAAAAGACTCAGGTGAAAACCTCCATGAGGCACCTGAGTCCCATTATTGGTTTGAAAACCTCTTGAGGCGCCCAATGGTGTTGAAAATAGAAAATCAATCGGTACAGATTGAAGGTCTATAAGAAGCCCTTATCAAAGCAAGAATTAATCAATGGCATCAGCAAGACAGTGATGGTCGTGGAGCAAGTCTCAACTTTTGCCCCATCAAGTCACTGAAAAAAGAAAAAAAAAGACTCAGGTGAAAACCTCCATCAGGCACCTGAGTCCCACTGTTGGGTTGAGAACCTCTTGAGGCAGCCCAATGGTGTTGAAAAGAGAAAAAATAGAATAAAAAAAAATTTGGGTGAAAACCTCTTTTGAGGCACCCAGGGGAAGCGGCTAGGATGAAAACCTCCTTGGAGGCAGACTAGTTGTTTTCAAAAAAGAGAAAAATAAAAATAAAAGAGAAAATAAAAAGTTTGAAAATGTTTTTTATAGGTCAGCAGGAGGAGGATCAGCGCAACTTAAGAGGAACAGAAGGACCTACACAATCCATATTTTCATTACTCCATCTCATATTCTTCATTATTCCATCAATCCTTCCATTTATGAACTCCTCTAGCATAGTTTACACAGGCTTTGTGTTTTCTACAGGATTCCATGTAATCCTACAGGATTCCCTGAAAACCTACAGGAGTTTCCTGTAGGAATTACAATGGCTTTGGAATCCTAAGAATAGTGACCCTAGAGCAAGGGGATGACCGTATTGTGTCAAAAAATAAAATAATCACTCCACCACATCATCACCATGCCTTTCATCACCTTGTTACCCCAGCATCCATCCAATAAGTCAATTCAAAAAAAAGTATATAGTTTCAAAGAAGAAGAAAAAAACAAACAGAAGAGGGTGAGAACAAAGGACAGGGGAACAATACCTGAGGGCTATACCTCTCACCTACCATTCACAGGAACCCTTCTCTACTATTGTCAACAATCCTCATGCTCCAGAACTGGAAAAAAAGTATGAAAGTTTATGGGAGAGGCAGCTATAGGACATCATGTAGGTTTCCTGTAGGAAATCCTGTAGTAGCCTATCCCACCAAGGAAAGTTCACAGGGTTGCATCCATCTTCAGCATAGAGATTTCAAGGTTAAGGAAGCTTCTCCAGAGCTCAATAGCATCAGCAAGATCATTAGCATCACTCTCCAATACCTGCACATCCAAGGAAACAAGCATCAAAAGAGGCCAATAATAAAAAAACTATATATGCAGCAAATACACAACACAGGGACATCATTCTCCAATGAGCATCATCATCAAGGCATCTTACCCATAGGTATGTCATCTTACTCATGCTCTCTTGTTAGCATGATATAATCAAAAATGTAGGATTATGTAAGAGTTGGTTTTATAAGAAAAGGTGGCCAGTTAACTTGGCCACCTTTGGCCAGTCGACGAGGAGAAAATAGTTAGACCACTCCACACGTGGCAGCAGTCAAATCAAAAGAAAAAGGAGATAATGCCAAAAATGGTTAAGTTACGGAGGAACGAAGTGGGAGATGATTACGAGGTGAGTGAAATGATGGACTGATAGTGGGACCAACGGTCCAAAAGGAGGTTCTCGTACTTAGACAGCCAGCACACCATCCCACACGATCATCCATATAAGGAAATAAAACATTGATTCCCACACTAAAAGAGCATTAGAAATCTCGAGAATTCATCAAAAAAAGGATTGCCTCGACCTTCTTGAAGCAGCACCTACAGGAGACAGTGAGCATTTTGTAGCGCAGAGGCACCTACAGGATCCTACAGGAAAACCTACAGGATCCTACAGGAAGACCTACAGGATATAGAGCAGTCATCTACAGGATTATCAATGGGCATTAAGGGAGGAGAGATCAAAGGTTGTCCTCATCAGACAGTAACCAGTGAGGTAGGAGCTATACCTTCCCATATTTTCCAGTTAAAAAAAAAGAAGAAAAATCCTCCATTTAGTTAAGGAAGTTGTAGTCTAGGAGAATTATATTGCAGAGTTATCATTTAAATCTCTCACCCACTATAATTATTGAATTATATCCATACAAGCCTCCACAATTACCAGGGAAAGATGATAGTGGGTTTTAATAAGTAGGAACCCACAAACTCAGTAAGAATTCGTCAGCACCCTCCTGTAGTAGAAATTTTCACAAGGCACAATTGGATGGGTTTCTTTGAAAGAATGAGAGGATATGATGATGAGGTGGCCAAAGACTTTGCTCTCTCACTCATACCCCTCACTAGGACCCATGCCACTGCTGTGGTGAAAGGCCTATCAGTAGAAATCACCCCTAAAGTTATAAGCATAATCACCACACTCCCTTTAGGGTTACCTTGGAGAAAAGAAGATAAGGGAAACAACACCCTTGCAAAGAAGAAATTATTTTTGGAAGGGGAGGAGGCAATGGAGGAAAAAAATGGGGTCAGAAGAGAAAGCCTTCCATACCCTTGGAATGAAGTTAGTTACCACCTCATTAAATATATATCATGTGAAGGGAGATACAGTGTGGTGTATGGATACCATTTCAGACTCCTCCAAGAACTGAGATTTGAAGCAGACACACCTCCTCAAAACAGGTTAAGTATACCCTACTTTCTTCTTCAATCACTGATAGATATGAGCATCAAAGTGCAGGAGGGAAAACATAAGCAACTAGCCCATCATGGGTTGATCAAACTAATCCCAGAAGATGCTCTACAAAACCTAAGGCTCCCTATTACATGGACAACGTTTAGAGACATGCAACCAGAGGGAGAAATTCAAGCTCTTGAATATGAAAAAAGCCCCACTTCTAGTGAGAAGGATGAAGAAATAGAGGGACAAAATGAAGAGGAAACGGAGGAGGAAAAATATGAAGAAAAGGAAAGGGAAAATGAAGAAGAGAAAGAAGAAGAAACAAAAGAGGAGATAGATGAGCATAGTGAGGAACTAGATGAAGAAGAGAAAGAGAGAGACAAGGATGAGAAGGAGAATGGGAAAGAGGAGACAGAACAAAAGGAAGAATAGAGATCTACAGTTCAAGGCAAACAAGGGGAAGAATCAACAAAGACAAAGACAAACCCCATTGTACTTTAGGACAAGAAAGAGCACAATGATTAGGCAAGGAAGACCTCAAACACCCACCAAAACTCCTATTTTTATTGAAGACTCACCAAAGCAGCAAGAAATGATAGCTTCTCTTGAGAAAAATTAAGGAGAAGGATCATCGGGACAAGCCTCTCCCAAATCTCTCATCACATATGTTAGGAGGCATGTCACAAGGTCTTGCTCATCAAATGGAAAAGGTATCCTATAGGAGACACAGAAAGACCTACAGGAAGCAGAGGCCATCCTACAGGAGACTCTATTAAACCTACAGGAAACTCAAAAAATGGACCAAGAAGGTATCACTCAGCAAAAAACAAAGAAGGAAGACCCAGATCTCAGAGAGCCTAGTCCACAACCCAACCTCAACTCTTAGTAAAGGTTCAATGAAGGGGGTAGGTTTATCCCACAGAAGTTTTCCATCCCCTTATTCTTTGAACTTGAGAAAGAAAGGGCAAGAACACATAGGTGGATGCAAATTGTGAAATCAAAAGGAGTGGAGGATGTAGGCCACATGGAGGAAAAATTGAAGGAGATGGGAAGAGAACTGAGTAGCATAAGGGATAGAGAGGTAATGATGAAAGCTCAGTTAGAAGTAGAGAATGCATGGCTAAGGGGACAGTTACAAGAAAGGGAAAGCCAGTTGGCAGCTATGGCCAATTTATCCTTAGAGGCAATCCAGTGCAGGATGCCAACCAAGTCTTATGCCTTGTATCTCAAGGAACAATGGCTACAATTCCAAATTAAGACTTTGGCACAGAGAGGCACTATGCCCTTCCAATACTATAGACAATTCATTGATCTCTGTGATCAAAGCACCTTGGAAGATAGAGCAAAGATGTCTGAGTTTTACCTACACAACTTGGCCTTGATAGATTTGAATGTGTGGGACCCAAATTCAAAGCTAGGAGACTTGCAATTGATGGCCTTAGCATCATGGATGAATCATGAGGAGGCGAGAGCTACAGAGATGAAAAAGGTAATGGCAAGAGAAGAGACAAAACCACTTATGATCAAAGCTGAACAATCCAATCCAATGGTTGCCATCAATACCCACAACCTGATTACAAATGATCCTAAGCTTGCACCTAGGTACCTTGTTGCACAAGAGCAAGCAATCACACACTTTGAAGACATGTTTAGGTTACTAGGAGATGATAGCATGCAAGATTCCCAAAGAAGATGGAACACCTTGCTTTACAGCGTGAAAATCTGAGAATACCATTTTCATCAAAGAATGAGAGAGGCACTAAACAGAACACCCATGTACAAGCAAGATCTACAAAGACTCAAAGTCAATTCGATTGGCTTGAGACTCAATCCACCACTGCTTTTAGGAATTTTGGAAGGAAGGAAAGAAGAAGAAGAAAGAAAGCAATGGGAAGAGATAGAGAGCAAGGCAAGGTTTTATTCACAAGAAGAAGAAATGACAGCATAAGCAAGGGATGTCAGGGAGGCAACCAGAGCAATGAAGGACTTGGATATAGATTAAGTTACTCAGAGGATGAGCAACACTTTCAGTAGGGGGTTGATGATGAGCCTCATCATTGGGTAACTATATGGACCTTAATACACCTCCAAGCTTATTAAAATCAACTCTTCTCATAATTCCTTACATGTTTTAATTATATTTTGCTTAATGAGATGAGTAAAAGTAAGATGTATGTCTAGTGGTCTAATGTGCATTGATTACAGGTTTTTGAGAGAAAATCATGGCAATTTTGGCTAATTAAGGGCAGAAACTTGAATGAGACAAGGAGGATATTATAGGAGATAGATCCTCCTCATTAAATCCTCACTCATTCGAATATTCCTCAATCAAATCACACTAGCTCGGAGTTGCAAGCAGTCGAGTCATGGAGATCATGGGCAGCCAAGCCAGTGACAGTTAAGAGCCAGTTCATCTTGAGTTTGGGAGCCAAGCCTCCCTAGATTTAAGGAAGTTGTTGGAGACTTTAGTTGTATAAATAAGGAGGCCTAGAGCCTCATTAGGATTCGAATTTTTTATGTAAGAGCACTAAGCATTTTCGAGTTCAAGCTTTGTGGCAAAACATTGTTATGTAATTTTTCTGATATGATAATGAGAATGAGAATTTCCTTGATCCAACACTGAGTTGAATCAGAGGGCTAAATCTCTTGGGTTAGGGCCCAACCCTAGTAGCAAAGGCTCCTCTTCTTGTACTTGTATGTTTAGGTTATTTCATAGATTAAGTGTTGAATTGATTTTAGCATTGTTTCATTGCAAGTAGTGGTAAATTTGATTAGTTTGCTTCCATTTGTGCATTGCTTTAGCAATAGCTTTAGAGAGATAAAGGAATACCAAAAAGGTTGATAGTAGGTGGATTTGGCCTCACTCCTCCCTTCAGGGACCATGGTTTGAGGAAAAACTCCTATTTAGCCCCAAAAAGACAGAATTCTGATTTCTTATGGAATTTAAGGTTTTCTGCTACTTAGGCCAGCATCTTTTCGGTTTTCAAGAATAGGTTTCAATTGTCATTTCTGATATCTTCAGCTTTGTATTAGATCTCATGGTGTTTCACAATATTCTGCAAGTATTTCCATGCATGAATTAGGAAACTAAATAATGAAATTTTGTTTTCTTAAGTTGATTAGAAATCTTCCTTGTTTGATATGATTCATGGATAAATGCTAGTAATGTATGTATTGCAGGAGTTTCAATAGTGCATGAGGATCTCATGCCAGCAACCCCAGCCTAACCTCATCCATCCATGATCACCAAAAGCCACCAAGTCCTTCAACCAATTCATCATTCCATAAGAACAACTTTCCAGGTTTGTTGAGAAAATCTAGCCATCTTACAAACTTTGGTTTGAGCTCTGAGGAAGTCCTAGCCACACCCTTGCCTTGTTTCTTCCATCATTCACCTTCGCTCAGCCCTATACCACCTTCCAAGTCACCCGTATTGCTCTCGGTTGGATCATGTAGGAGCATTAGGACATCTTGTAGGAAGCATTAGGACATCTGTAGGACGACCTGTAGTGGCATGTTTCAACGTTGATTTGTGAAAAAAGCATCCAGGAAGATAGGAGAAGACCCCTACTTGCCTCCCAAGTCATCTGACCTTCCATCACCATCTCTAACCCACCTGCCACCTCACCAAGAAGATTTAGCATTCACATTTT
The DNA here is from genome assembly GCA_031772625.1 of Pinus tabuliformis. Lineage (NCBI taxonomy): Eukaryota > Viridiplantae > Streptophyta > Pinopsida > Pinales > Pinaceae > Pinus > Pinus tabuliformis. Next base: position 491,241,675 of record CM062816.1, read on the forward strand.
CACAAAAAAAGGGACAAAGAGGAAAAAAGAGTTATTGTGTTCATTCATATGCACAACAGTAGAATGTTTGGTTATTTCAGATTGCATGCCTAGGATAGTTAGGATTAAACACACGTTAGCTTATAATTCTTCTGAAGCAAGATCTCTTAGCAATTAGTTATATGAGGGGTGTGTTTAAAGCATTGATTTCAGTCTTTCCTTACTGTAGTAGACAATATTTCAATTCTCCTAATTAGTGCAAAATTCCCTTTTCTCCATTGGTAACCAAACTCCTTCTAAATCAATAGAAGTTTGGTTTGTGAAACCATATTGTTCTATCACTAGCTCAGCAATGACAAAGAGTGGACCCATCGCATCTACTTGTGTATGCAACACTGTCACCTCCAAGTTTGTACCAACCCCGGGTTGATAAAGTAAAGTTGGTAGCCCCAGGAGTTGCAACATTCTTGCTGCAATACTGGTGCTCATCATGGTCCATGGAGCTGGGTTGGACAAATGCTCTAGAGCCCTAGAAGGCTGTGGGTTGAGTTACTAGTTCCTAGTGCCCTCGACAACTTCGATAGAGACTGATCTGGTTGGTTGTTAGTGATGTTCGACCATGAGGTGGAATCACTAGATGAGGGTTGAGGTCGTTTGGCCTCTGGAATCCATAGTTTGATTTTTTTTTGTTTATTTCATTAGATCCCACATTCATGCTTGGAATATGGTGTTGGGGTGATTGGTTGAAAGAGAGATTTGGTTCAGCCCAATCTATGATCAAGTGGTACGTGGAAGTCCCTAACTTGGTTGGTATTTTTATATGTTAACAAGAGTTATTATTCTATTGTGATTCATGTATATTTGTAGTGATTATGTTTGTGATATTATGGTTGGGTTTCCATGGCTTATACGTTGATTATTTTATGGTTTTGTGTTGTTTATATGATGTGTATCATCTATGGATCTTGTCATGAATTGGTTAATTATTGATCCATTGATAAATGTATGAACTAATAAGTATTGTTGCAACAATGTGGAGAGGGCATAAAGCCTTCTCATTGATTCTCAGATGAATCTCATACTTTTATGATCAAATATGCATTCATGACATGTAGCTTACATGTTTACCATGTGTTTAACAAAATTTTTGTTATCTTCTAGGCAGTCTAGGTCAAGTTCTACCTTCAAGTTTGTATGTTTAGATTTATTGTCATGTCATTAATGATTCTGAGAAGTCTTAGGTAGTTCTGGGTAGTGTTCTGGAGGTTGACCTGGAGTTGTGGCACAAATCTTGGGACCGAACCCTCTGAACTAAACAATTTGGGTCACAACCTCACTCAGGCAGGATTGTGAGTGCAATTGGAGGAGTTAAACCACATGGAGGCCTTGTCATGCATGTGGTTGTGGGTTAAGTTGTGTGAAAAAGGAGCCCCATCTCAAGGTCTAGTCACCTGGAGTGGTTCTTTGGCCCTTGAGTGTCCTTGTAATCATGAGGAATGTTGTGAGTTGTCATTTAGTGGTCATTTGTAGGCCCCACTTCCTTAACTGGAGCTAGGAGGTTGGGTCATGTCACAGTAAGTCTCTTCTCATGTTTACCCTGGCAGGCCAGTGAAATTTTGTAAATACGGGAGGGGTGGTTACAAATTGGTATCAGAGTGCTTCCAGGTTCAAACACTTGGACTGAATGGGTAGAATGTGTTTGTCATGCATGCATGTTCATTGTATATGTGCTTGTTATGCCTGCATGGTGATGGTCCTTGTTGTAGTATTGTGTCATCATGATGTTGATCTTGAGAAAATTGATATGTTGATTTCATTATATATACATATGTTGCAATAATCCGGATTGATTGTGCAGACAATATAGCCTCCCTTGAACTTCACTAAGGTATGTTGGATTATGTTTATATTTGGTTTAATGGATGAATAGAGAATAATGGTGGACTACATTTCACGGGATTCTCCCTATAGATCATATGAACAACATGGTGATGATTACTCCCCTGACATAACAAATACATTGAGAAGTTTGCAAGCAAAGATCAAAATTTGTAAGGCAAATAATGGCAGGATCATTTAGTCACAGGAAAGACTTGCCAGGGCACAGGAGAAGAAAGAAAAAGTTAATGGTTTCATCATTTAGAGTCTATTAGATTTGCAGAGACATGGATCGCTTAGGATTAGTCATGGACAGGAGGAAAGGACTAATGCGGCATATGGTAGCAGGTCTCAATTAGGATACATGTTTGACAAGGATGACAGAGTCAAAGATGGTAGGTTCTTGGATACACCTGATAAGAGGGGTAATTACTGTGGGTTCTATTCTAGTTTTGGTTCGAAGATACATCATTTCATCACCGCCACCATCCATAGAGGAGGAGTGAGAAGCAATACTTGCTGGAGCAGTTCAAGAAAGAAAATCTTCCTACATTTGACAGAGAAATGAGGAAGTCACAGGATGCAGAAGCTTGGTTGCTAGGGATGAATATGTTTTTTATATTGCATGATTATTCAGAGAATATTAAAGCAAGGATAGCTACTTTCAGTGTTAAAGGGAAAGTGAACATTTGGTGGGAATATGTGAAGAATGTTAGAGGCATTCGAGAAGAGGATTTGACTTGAAGAGGATTTGACTTGAAGTGGATTTGAGAGACTTTTAAGGAAGAAGTATCTATCTAAAAGATATTATGATGACAGGGCAAAGGATTTCTATGAGTTGAAGATGTGATCTATGGCCAATTTGGAGTATAATAGATGATTCTTGGATTTTTTTAGATATGTGCTTTATCTTAAGGAGGAGAAAGAAAATATTCGGAGATTCATCAGTGGGTTGTTTGTATCATTCAAAAGCATAATTAAGTTTGATGAGCCTAGAATGTTGGAGGAAGCCATTAGAAAGTTGAAACATTTTTATGAGCAATTGAATCACAAGACTGAGCCTAAGAAGGATTGGAGAAGTAAGCAAAAGAATAAAGGAAATTGGGCTAAGAAGAGAGGAAAACCTCAGGATACAGATGACAAGGAGAATGTTGCACCATACAAGAAATTCAATGTAGTTGATAGAGCACAGGGATTTCAGTCTGAGGAGTAGAACAAGGGTGATGGCAGGAAGCCTTTGCAGTGTTGGAATTATGGCAAGGATCATCATAGGAGAGATTTTCCACAACATCAGGGTAGCAGATCGTAGATTTACAGTGCTTAGGAGGCACAAATAGTTGGGGATGTTGGGTAGAGTATTCCTAGGATTTCTGCAACACTATATAACAAGCAAGTTGATCATCAAGAATCTATTATCGAGATGAAAGGTAAGCGTTGTGAAAAAGTTGTTTATATTTTTATTGACCCTGGATCTAATTATAGTTATATCAGTTCCGACCTGGTGGATAAGTGTTATTTGAATAAAGAAGTGCATGTAGAGTATTGGTTGGTACATTTGGCTACAGGTACCAAGAAAATATTTCATCATTGGGTAAGAGCTTGTGCATTTGAGCTTAACGATATGTCTACATTAATGCATTTAATTGGGCTTCCATTAGGATCATACAATATGTTGTTGGGTATGGATTTGTTGTACATTCACAAGACTAAGGTAGATTACCATGATAAGGCCATTAAGTGCTTGGATGATGATGGAGAGAAGAGAATCTTGCAGGGTAAGAAGAAACCTACATCACTGAGAATGGTTAAAATTACACAGGCAAAGTGTAGTAGCAGGAAAGGATGTGTATTGTTTTCATTTCATATTTCTAGTGACAAAGGGAAGGATGTTGAGGATAATGAAGTTCTGAAGAGGTATCATGTTTTGCAGCAGATTCAGGATGTATTTCTAGCAAATATTTCAGAGTTATAGGCTCATAGGGAAGTGGAATTTTCTATTGAGTTGATGTCGGGAGCAACACCAACATCAAAGGTACCTTACAAGATGAGCACTCCATAGTTAGTGGAACTAAAATTGTAGTTGAAGGAAATGCTTGATAAGGGATACATTAGGCCAAGTGTGTCGCCTTGGGGTGCACCAGTATTGTTTGTGAAGAAGAAGGAAGGTACTCTGAGGTTGTGTAATGATTACATGCATTTGAACAAGGTGACAATTAAGAACATGTGCCCTTTACAGCGGATTGATGACTTGTTTGATCAGTTGAAAGGCAGAAACAGTGTTCTCGAAGATTGATTTGAGATTAGGATACCGTTAGGTACACATCATAGAAGAGGAAATTTACATGGCTATTTTTATGGGTATTATGAGTTTGTTGTGGTTCCTTTTGGTTTTACTAATGCTCTAGCTATTTTCATGTGTTTGACGAATAGTTTGTTGCATCCTTATCGAGATAAGTTTGTGATAGTATTCATTGATGACATATTGATATATTCTAAGAATGAGGAAGAACATTAAGAACACCTAGAAACAATGTTAATATTGTTAAGAGAGCATCAATGGTATGCCAAACTTAGTAAGTGCAGTTTTTTCAAACATAATTTCATGACTTGGGGCATGCTATTTCCAAGGAAGGTATAACAGCGGACCCAGAAAGGTCAAAGATATCATGGAGTGGGAAAATCCTAGTAATGTGTATGAGGTCAGATCATTTATGGGACTATAAGGTTACTATAGGAAATTCATCAGGAACTTCTCACGGATTTCCTATCCTATTACATCATTGTAGCGAAAAGGAAAGAAGTTTGAATGGACTGAGGAGTGTGCAGCTAGTTTTGATCAGTTGAAGCAGTTGCTTACAAATTCTCAAGCTCTAAAGATTGCAGATCCGGATAAACAATTTGTGGTATGTACCTATGCTTTCAGTAGAGGACTTGGTGGAGTTATGATGCAGCAAATACATGTGGTGTGCTATGAGTCAAGGAAATTGAATGAGCACAATCAAAATTATGCGACTTATGATCTTGAGTAGGCAACGATCATTCATGCATTGAAGACGTGGAGACACTATATTCTTGGTAGGAGATTCATCTTGATGAGCAATCACAATGGACTAAGGTACTTGTTTTATGAATGAAAGGCAAGCTAGGTCGTTGACCACACTCAATGAGTTTGACTTTGAGATCAGATACATTAAGGGTAAATAGAATAGGATTGCAGATGCTCTTAGTAGAAGAGTGAAAGTAAATCACATAGAAACTATGAGTTCTTATGGGACAGACTTGCAGGAGCGGATCTTGCATGTAGGACAGCAGGATGACAGGTACCAATACCTTAAGCACAAGTTACAACAACAGGGTACATGTGAACATGTTGTGGATTATAATCTCACAATAGATGGTTTGGTGAGATTTAGGGACAGGATCTATGTGTCGAACAATAGTGAGCTCAAGAAGCTTATCTTGAGGGAATTTCATGTCAAGTCATATTCAGGTCACCCGGGATATCAAAACACACTGACAACAGTTAAGAAATTCTATCACTGACCAAACTTGAAGAAATATGAAGGTGAGTATGTTGCAAAATGTTTGAACTAACATCAGGTAAAAGCAAAGTGTAAGCATCTAGGTGGGTTATTGAAGCTAATTCCGATTCCAAAATAGAAATGGGAGGTCATTTTGATGGACTTCATTATAGGTTTTTCGAGGACATTGAAGCAACATGATTATATTATGGTTGTGGTTGACAGGTTGACCAAGGTAGCTCATTTCGTCGTAATTAATCTACAAACTCGCTAGGGACATAGCTCAAAATTTCATGAGGGAGATAGTGAGATTGCATGGTATTCCTAAGAATATTTTTTTAGACAGAGACACCAAGTTCACTTATAGGTTTTGGAAGGAGTTGTTTGCAGGCTTGGGCACAAAGTAGCTTTCAATACAACTTATTATCCATAGAAATATGGACAGATAGAGAGGGTTAACAAGATTCTTGAGGACATGTTAACGATGTATGTCATGTTGAAGAATCTAGAGCAAATTAGATATAATAGGATTCTTCTAGACTTGATAACAATTTGTGAAGCACTTTTTCAATTTTCTTGTTAGCCTGATATTCTTCTCTTATTATTAGTGCATGTGTGTTTACTTCATCAAAATGCTACCAAAACATAAGAAACAAGAACACAAGATATTGGCTCTCTGCGAGGGCAAAACCTCTCTCTCTTAGAGAGGAAAACCCTTTTGTAACTTTCTCTTATTGAAGCTTTTATTGATCAATTCCAAACCCTAGACCCCTGACAAGAATATCCTCCAAGCACAAGTCAAGTCCTTCCTTCTTCTGACACTTTGTTTCTCAGCACTTCATCCTCCTTCTTTTGGCACTTCGTTCCTGGCACTTCCTCCTCCTTCTTCTTCTGACAACTGGTGATAGACCTTGTTATGTGAGCTCTATAAGAGATACTTTATCTTTGATCCTTAATGAGGTCCTTCACTTATGGAGATGCCTTTCTTCTCTTGACCAACCGAGCACCTTCTTGATGTGTAATTTCAAACTTGATATGACAGCACTACAGCCCTAGTTTTTCGCATGTGTGGGAGGTTTCCTTATGTATTTGACTCCTTTTACCTTTGCTTGGGAGAGCCTCTTCTTCACTTGATTAGGAGGCCTTATAGGCCTAAGTTTCTAGCCCAAATAAAGAGAAATATATGACTGCGATATTGTTGTTGTAGTGACTATAGAATTCCCTCCTTTTCTCGCACGTGTGATTGTATTTCACCCTTAAATCAGCCCTCTAAACTTCGGTTTAGTCTCCTTCTTCTTCGTTGCACTAGAGGCTCCTTATGTTCGACTTCTCTCACCTTTTTCTCAGCTATCTTCTTCATCTATTTCAGAGGTAGTTGTTTCTTATCATTGGAGGAGTGGACAACCTCTATATATAGAGGACTATCCCTCCTTTAGGCTGACTTGAGGACTTAAGGCCGACTTGACTTTTCCACTTCTTTTTTGCTTCTTTGGTGATATCATTGCATGGAGAGGACTTGTGAATTTTATTGGAGGGATATCTTTGACTCTAATACATAAATATACATTGTCTAACATGCCCTTAAGGGTCTTTAACATTTTATTTTGACTCTTTGACTTACCTATAGCACTTTGACATGTGCTAGACCTATTTCAATGAGCAAGAAACTCATTGATAAATATAACAAAATTAATATTTATTTTCTTGTATAAATACAAATATCAAAAGTACATTTATGAAGACCGAACCTAGTTACACTTTCTTCAACACTCCCTCTTAACAAGGAAGGTATTCATAGATCATTAAAAGTTGTTTGGCTATTTTTCAATCTTTAAGAATTCACATAAGAGAAACCGGATTGGCAATCCATCTGTTATAGCATCAGAATAACCAACATTGTTTATAGCAAGGCCTTGACTAACATCTCTATTTCTCATAAGATTATAGCACAATTTTGGTGAGACCAATGACTTATATACACCTTAATCATTGTCTCTCAAGGTACATACCCACCCGGGTGTTCACTAAGTATGACCTTCTAGGATTATTCTTGTCTTGGGTTCCCAACCCTCAAAGAATATCAATCCTCTTTATGACTCTTATCTTGGATGCCCTACACATCCTCAAAGAGTATAGGATACCAAATCCTTCCATTGTTTCTTCCCAAGTTAAGACAAGAATGTTGTGTCTATCTCTTCCTCTTAATTGAAGAAGACATGCCTAAGTTTCCTCTTATCAGAAACTTGATCAAGCTCCTTTGTAATTGGGAACTTGTTAGAACTCCCTCTTAGCTAAGGACTTTTCCATTCATCAAGAACTTCTTCTTCATGGGTCCTTCAGCTGCTTGATCTCCTTCTTTCTTTTGATGTCATGAAGTCTTTGATTGAACTTCTTCTTGGTAGGGCACCGGCCATCGATCACTTTCCTTCCTAGCTTGTCATGTCATTGCTTCCTTTGTGGAAAGTGTCCTTCTTGATATATGTCAGGTTCTTTTGTCATCTAGCTACTCCTTTTCCATCTGACTATGCCTCAAAATATTTATCACATAGATGCTTAGTTGTACTTGCTTATTCCCATACTTCGATTTAGTAGCCCTTCATGACTTTATCTTGATATTGCTTCAACATCAAATAGTGCTTTCGCTAATGGCTTCTTCATCATGACATCATTGTAGAGTTGAATCAATTATCTATACCTTAATATCTCCAAGGCCTTCATAGGTGTCAAGGGTCCTTTGATATTTTTATTCCTTTGTCAGTGTTTCCATGCCTTCTTTCGAGAGATGTCTTTAATAGATATTTTTACATAATGATTCTTTGTGACCATGGTGTTCTTCACATGCTTGATATATTTCTTCATTTTCTTCTTTTTGGATTGATTAGTCAACCACCTTATACTCCTTATGGAATCACTTCTTCATGTTGACCTTCATTGCATTGTAATACAAGCCTTCAAGCATGTCATTGGTGAAAGAGATCCTTTTATACCTAATCATGCTTTAGAACTATTCACATGACCCAATAATATATATGATGACATGACTTAAACTTTGATGCATACATACCTCACATTGATTCTACTTTGATCATCTTGGCTTCATTTGATGGTTCTTCTTGGTTCGTGTAGCCTTTCTTGCTTCATATTTTCTTGCCTGCATATCGTTCTTTCTTGAATCCCATGAATGGGACTCCCAATGAGACATCTGCTCTTATTTATCAACCTTCTTTTGAAGATTCTATTAGAGGATCTTGAAGACCCTTATCATGCAAATGTTTCTTCCTTTTGATGATAGAGGCCTTCTAAGATTCTTAATCATGATCAATTATTCTTTTATTATCGATGAGGACCTATAATAGGTATGTTCCTTCTATATGAATATCTTAAGCTATACCTACACCATGCTCCTATATTCTAGAATATGCTACTTAACCATGCATTTTATCCTATCTCTATATGCTCCTATGCTACTCAAAACTTTGAAAGAAGACTTAAGTAAAGAGATTGACTTAGTCATAGTGTAGATCTGGAGAATCTTCCTTTTTCTTCTTGTCTTCTTCTTTCAATTCTTGAGTCATGTGAGCTTCTTCTCTTTTTCTTTTGTTGTTGTTGTCCTTCTTAAGTTTGGGACAATCCCTTTTGTAGTGTCCATATTCTTGACATCCAAAGCATGGGACTTTGGACATATCTCTATTGGTTGTTCTTTGTGGACCAAATTTGCCAAATTTTCCCTTTCTCTTGGCCATGGTAGCAAATTCTTGCTCCTTTGATCCCACATCATCCTTTGCTTTGAGTCTCGTCTCCTCAATTTTTCATAGAGACCATAGTTCACTTAGTGGGGTAGCTTCCTTCTTGGCATATATGCTTGATGTGAAGTTGCCCCAATCCTCAAGTAGAGCATTGAGTAATAAAGTTGTCATTTCTCTGTCAGAAATTACTTCTCCTAGTTCTTGAAGTTTATTTCTCGTCTCAAAGATCTTCATGAAGTGGGGAGTTATTCCTTCCTTTGATATCTTCATCTTGTACAACTCATTTTGTAGAGATATCACTTCTCCATCCGTGCTTACCGAGAATAGCTCTATTATTTTATCATAGATTTATTTTGATGTTTCAAATTTGGAGACATAAGGAATGAGAGATTCCTTGATAGATTTTATTAGAATCCTTTGAGCCCTTGTCTCATCCTTATTGTACTTGGCTAAGGCTCGAGTTTGTTCCTTAGCAGGGATAGTGATATTCCCTTTGATGAGGTCTAGAAGTTCATTCTCCTTGAGAATTAAATCAATCCTCTTCTTCCATGCAAGGAAATTAGAGGTCCCAACCAATTTGTTGCTTTCCTTGCAAAAAGACATTGATGTATATTCAGGAGGGGAAATATACTTACTTGATAGAGTTTTGGGATGTAGTAGTCTTGCTTTCTTCTTGAAGACTTGATGGCTTACCTTCATGGATATTCAAATTGCTTCCTTCAAATAGACTTGCTTGATGATGAGATTTGCTTGGAGAGTGATGACTTGTCTTGTAGTTCTTCTTCCCTTTAACATGGTGTAGCTTGATGTAGGTCCCTTTTTTGACTTGATCTTCTTGAAGGTGCCTTTATATGAAAGGCTTCTCTTTAGTGGTCTTACTTGATGAATAGTATGTTGGAAATAATACTGATAGGAGGGGTGAATCAGTATTATCAAATCAATAATTTAATTTTCCACACAAATTTGTATACACTACTTCAGCTAAGTGAACTAGCGTGTATACGCGACTGTACTTAAGGAAACCAGCATATATGCAGAGAACTATTGATTTACCCAATTTATCATGCAATGAACTTTAACCAGTATATCAAAGATTTATTAGATAGTGCAGTAAAAAAAAAAAATCATCACACATAAGAAACACACATGAACACCACAATATAAGGTGGAAACCCAATGTGGGTGAAAACCACCTACTACTACCGTCTCTGTCTTCTTTTAATAATAAGAAAACCTGTTTACAATTTTGTACGGGTGCAGACTTATACCAGTACGTAGGCTTATACTTGCAAAAGGTTACAACCTTCTCTCATTCTCCAACTTCTCCGGGAAGGGAGATACAACCCCCTAACTAGCCGATATGTTTACTAGTACGTAGGTTGCGACCTACAAAAGGCTACAACCTTCTTTCTTCCTCCAAGGACCACGTTTCATAAATTTTCAGACTGGATCCATCAACAACATCATTGTTGTAATTCAATCATCAAATACATCAGCATCAACCAATCACTTTCTGAACCACCCACAACCGAATCAATCAATCACTTTCACAATCCATCAATCTGATCATTCAAAATACTGTCACCAGAATACAATAACCAGAACCCAGAACTTTGCAACAGCAAACTGAAACAATTGAAACATATTTTATAAGGTATAGGCTACTTCCATGTGTAGAACCTGTGTGTATACGCACTTTTCTCAAAGCCAACCAGCGTATACATCTACAAATATTAATTCATAATTCTGCAGTTATTCAAGACTTTAGTTATACCCAGATCATAATATTTACAGAACAACACATGCATCAGTATACAGATCTAGAATAAACATGATCAAACTGTATAAAGATAATTCATTTCAAGCCTTAAGATCTCAATCCATCATTAGATCTTATCCTCCATCAACCACTAAGGTTCATCCCTTGTTCAGATCAAGCACAGCACCATAAGCCAATAACCTGCATACTAGATCTCACACTTCATCAAATATTTGATACTTGCACACTTTGGGCTAATGATCTTCTCCTCCTTTTATAGTTTTAAACCTTTCTCAATACCATGGACCAAAACCACTTAGGACTAATACCTTGGACCAAATACCTAGGGTCAATACCTTGGACCAGATACCTTGGACCAATAACATGGATCAAAATACCATGGACCAAATACTTTGGGCCAAAAACTTAGTTTTCCAAGGTATACGCACTTTTCCTTCTGTGAAAGTGTGTGTGTACGTATACGCTACTTGTGGTCAGTGAACCTGTGTGTATACGCACCTTGGTCAAGGTGAACCTGCGTATACCTCTCTTTCTTCATTCTGTGTAGACTGATCTGTAATTCTTTGTTGTTAACCTACTATACTGTGATCTTTCATCTGAGTGAGTTGCCATCAAGGACAATACCTGTATCATAATGCCAAAAATCTCCCCCTTTGGACTTGATGGCAACAACAACACCAAGTCACTCTCCCCCTTTGACATCAAGGGCAAAGGGTCATGCTCCCCTTCTGACATACATTATGTTGGTCATGCTCCCCCTGAGTACATGTTGAATTCTCTGATATGCTGAAGTGTACTGATTGAGCTCCCATGATTGAGTCCATGCTCCCCCTGAGCACAAGAAAATTTTGCAAACATGACTCTATACATACATCACCAACGACTCATACATACATCCATTTCCCAACCAAGTGGGGATATACCAATTTTTTATACATGACAAGAACAAGAAATATTACATCATCCATCCCATGCATAGTGGGGTTACAAATTAGGTCTTTTCATGACCTTTACATTAAATGATATACATGACATTTATAATAAGGACAACCGATCTAAACAAGACCATGATAGTCATCAACAACTATCATACACCATATATGATCTGCACCATTAGTAACATCAGGATCAACAGCCTGTATATTTCCATCATCAAACGAGTCACCTGAATCAAAACAATTATGCATATCTGTACCAAGATCTTCTAAGATAATGCCAACAATGCATTATTAGAAGCATATGCTCCCCCTGAACCTATGCCAGATGTTCACTGTTAGATATGATTATTGCATATATTAGTAAGAAATATCAAGGCATCATCATCAATCAAATATATATCAAGTTATCAACAACTTATGAGGACCAGCATATTTCCACATGTTATCAGCAGATTGTATCCATCATCAAATAGAGCAGATAATTGACAGAACCATATCAGACCCCTTTTTTTCCTGAGTCTGGCCCACTACTTTTCCTCAAACCAAAATATACGCAACTGTGCCCATAGAAACTTGCGTATGTATGCGACTACGCTTTATGAAACTCACGTATAACAACCTTTCTCTGAAAAATAGGATTTAACAGCAGGATGATGCAGCAACTACTCCCAACTTTTGTCTGAGATATTCAAATGTCTCTCTGGGCAGTGGTTTAGTGAATATATCAGCAACCTATTCTTTGGAGGGAACATACTCCAATTTGACCTTTTTTTCAAGCACTTGTTCATGTAGAAAATGATATTTGATGGGTATGTGCTTGGTCTTGGAGTGCATGATTGGATTCTTTGAAATACTGATGGCACTTGTATTATCACATAGAATGGAGATGGGTGGAGTACATGTGATCTGAATATCTTGCAAGGTTTGCATCATCCAAAGTAGTTGTGTGCAGCAAGATGCAGCAACCACATATTCTGCTTCAGTTGTATATAATACAATTGAACTTTGTTTCTTGCTGAACTAAGATACTAACCTAGAACCCATATAGAATGCACCACCACTAGTGCTTTTTCTATCATCAACACTTCCTACCCAATCTGCATCTGTATATGCATGAAGAGTAAGATTTGTATCTCTAGGATACCATAAACCAAAGTTCTATGTTCCTTGAAGATATTTGAAAATCCTTTTGACTGCCTGAAGGTGTGATTCCTTTGGATTTTCTTGGAATCTTCCAACTATTCCTATTGCATGCATGATGTCATGTCGGGTACCTGTTAAATAAAGTAGACTGCCAATCATGGATCTGTAAGTTGGTTGATGTACTGCTGTTGATTCATCATTTTAGCTGAGACTGCATCCTGTTACCATTAGGGTACATACTGGTTTAGAATCTTCCATGCCGTACTTTTTCAAGATCTTTCTGAGATATTTGGTTTGTGAAAGAAAAATACCATCTTTATTTTGTTGAACTTGTAGACCAAGAAAATAGGTAAGCTCACCAAGCAAGGACATTTCAAATTCTTGTTGCATTACTGAAGAAAAATTCTGACTCATGGATTCTCCATTGCTACCAAAAATGATGTCATCAACATAAACAACAATTATTAGCAATTTATCAGTGTCAATCTTTGTATATAGATTGTTATCTGCTGACCCCTTTGAAAAACCCTGTTGGTGGAGATTTTTTTCAAGACGGTAATACCAGGCCCTTAGAGCCTGCTTTAGACCATAGAGAGCCTTTCTGAGTCTACATACAAGTTTTGCATCATTCCAAGAATGAATCCTTCTAGTTGTTCAGTATAGACTTCTTCTTCTAAGTCTCCATTAAGGAAGGCAGATTTTACATCCATTTGGTATACTTTGAATTTCTGAAAACTAGAAAGAGAAAGAAACATCCTTATGGCTTCAAGTCTAGCAATAGGTGCAAAATTTTCTTCAAAATCTATACCTTCTTGTTGAGCATATCCTTTACAAACAAGTCTGGCCTTGTTTCTAATAACTTCTCCATTTTCATTTAGCTTGTTTTTGAATATCCATTTAGTTCCTATGATATTCTTATCATGAGGTCTAGGAACTAATTCCCAAGTATTATTCTTTTCAATTTGCTCAAGTTCTTCATTCATGGCCTTGACCCAACATTCATCTTTGCATGCTTCATTTACATTTTGAGGTTCGGTGGAGGATAGTAATGCTAGATAGCTTGAGGTTTCTATAATAGTTCTTCTTGTCTGTACACCTGCCTCTTTTTCCCCTAAAATTTGAGTTTCTGGATGATTTTTCTGAACATACCTGGACGGAGTCTTTTCTTCTACCGTTATCTCTTCTTCTGGTGCTTCATTGGTTTCTTCTTTAGAATCATTGTGATTTGATGTGGGAAAATAATCCCCATCTTCTTCATTGTCATAATCTTCGGTTTTTATCTGTTTTGGATTTTTGCATGCTTCATCAACCACAACATCAATACTTTCAATAATTTTCCCAAGTCTTTTATTATAACATTTATATCATTTACTTCGGGAAGAGTAACCAAGAAGAATACCTTCATCTGCTCTGGGTTCAAACTTACCAAGTTTTTCATCAATCATTTTGATGTAACATTTGCTTCCAAAAACTTTAAAGTATTTTACAATAGGAGTCTTACCATACCAAAGTTCATGTGGAGTTTGAGTGTTGTTTACCCGAACATTTGCTTGGTTTGTTGGGTTGTGTTATATTCTTTCCACGACTAGCCCACGTAGTTAACCGGGGGTTAGAGGGGGGGAGGTAACAGGGGGTTTGAGGGGCACTCATAACCCCACTTTATGGGGTCCGGGGTAGCGCCCCGGAAAATTTTGGTTTCGGAACCTATGTCAGGTTGGGCGAACCCACCTATGGTTTTGTGCATGATTTTCGCACATGTTTTTGGACGCGATGGTTTTCGGTCCATGGTTTTGGATGCGATGGTTTTTCGGTCCATGGTATTGGATGCTTTGGCATGTATAAATATGTATTGTAACATTGAAAGGAATATAATGAAAAATCAAGCTGGTAGTCCTGGTTTTGGGATCTAGGGGAAAATCATTGTGTATATTTGTTTTATGTGTTATGCTCTTGCATTTTTTATTTTATGTGTTTTAGAATTCGTATGCAGGTAATTTCTGTACGGGGTTAAAACCTACATTTGGTATCAGAGTTGTTTTGGCTTAAAGGGATGCCTTTATTGCTGATGGGTTTCGCTCGGGCCTATGGTAGACCCTATTCAGTGGGAGATCTACGAGATCGATTCTGGTGGTGAAAGAAGATGGCGAGCAGTGGAAAGATAAAGATCGAGAAATTTAATGGTCAGAGTTTTGAGTTGTGGAAACTCAATATGGAGGATCTGTTGGTGGATAAAGATCAGTGGATCACGGTAGTTCCGGGTACTAAACCAACGGGAGTGTCCGATGAAGAATGGAGGAAGTTGGATCGGAAGGCAAAGAGCACAATACGATTGTGTGTCTCAGATTCAGTATTGCTGAATGTATCAGGGGAAGCTACAGCGAAGGCTTTGTGGGACAAGTTAGGGACTTTGTACCAATCTAAGTCTCTGGTGAATAAACTATTCCTGCGAAAAAAGTTGTATAACCTGAGGATGAAAAATGGAGACTCGGTGACAGAGCATTTGAATGCATTTAATACTGTGGTAAGTCAGTTAGCATCTATTGATATTAAAATTTCAGATGAAGATAACTGCATCAGTTTGTTGTGTTCTCTACCAGATTCGTGGGATAGTCTAGTTATTGCAATAGGTAGCAATGCAACTACCTTGCAGTTTGATGAAATAGTATCAGCCTTGCTGACGAAGGAGATGAGACAGAAAAATATGGAGAGACAGAATGGTGATGCCTTGTCTGTACGAGGACGGTCCCATAACAGAAAAAAAAATAGGTCATCGAGTGGGATATCTAAATCTCCAGGAAAACTTGTAAAGTTGGTGTGCTGGAAATGCGAAAAGGAAGGCCACTTTAAAAGGGATTGTAAATCTAAAGCTCCTAACAAAGGAAAGGGATCTGATGAGGCTCCTTTTGCAGAGGTGAAAACCACCTCAGATGAAGGTGGGGATGTGTACTTGGCTTCTTCAAGTACACATATAGATCATGAGGCATGGTTGATTGACTCAGGTGCATCCTTTCACTTCACTCCCCATAGAGAGTGGTTCTGCGAGTATGAGAAATATGATGGTGGTGATGTCTTCTTGGGGGATGACAGGAAGGCTAGAATCATTGGTTGCGGAAAAGTAAAGTTGAAGTTGCAAGGTGGAAGGGTTAGAACACTTCCAGGTGTTCTACATATTCCTACATTAGCCAGAAATTTGATTTATGTAAGCAAGCTGGATGATGAAGGTGTAAAAACAGTGTTCGAGAAGGATACCTGCAAAATGGTTCGGGGAGCTCTGGTATTGATGCAGGGAGTTCGGATTGGAACTCTGTACAAGCTGCAAGGTAGCACTGTTATTGATGGGTGCAACAGTTCTATGGTTCCTGACAGTGGAGTAGAAAATCTAGTGGTCTCTGGAGGAAAGACCATGCTGTGGCATCAAAGGCTTGGACATATTGGAGAGAAGGGCCTTCGAATACTTCATGGTAAAGGTATGGTAGAAGGTATGAGTAATAGCTCTTTGGATTTTGATTTTTGTGAAAATTGTGTATATGGGAAGCAGAATCGAGTGAGTTTCCCCTCTTGTAGTAATAGGGAAAAACAGATATTAGAGCTCGTGCACAGTGATGTGTTTGGACCTGTGAAGGTTCCATCACTGGGTAAGTCTGTGTACTATGTATTATTTATAGATGACTTCTCAAGGAATACATGGATATATTTCCTTAAGAAGAAATCTGAAGTCTTTGACAGGTTTAAAGAATTTAAGGCTCTCGTGGAAAATCAGACAAAGAAGAAGATAAAGGTGCTGAGGACAGATAATGGTGGAGAGTTTTGCAGCAAGGAATTTGAAGAATTCTGTAAGAAGTGTGGTATAGCATGGCAGAAGACTACTCCATATACACCTCAGCAAAATGGAGTTGCAGAAAGAATGAACAAGATGTTGATGGAAAGGGCAAGAAGCATGCTCAGTGGTGTCGGGTTAGGACAGGAATTCTAGGCAGAGGTGGTGGATACTGCATGTTACCTGGTCAACAGGTCACCTTCATCAGTGTTGGAGGATAAGACTCCACAAGAGGTATGGACTGGTAAGAAACCCTCTCTTTCACATCTAAGGGTATTTGGATGTGATGCATATGTACATGTTCCAAAGGAGAAACGAACCAAGTTGGATAGTAAATCTGAAAAGTGCATCTTTATTGGGTATAAGGATGGTTTAAAGGGTTATAAGCTTTGGAACCCAGTAACAAGGAAGGTTGTGTACAGCCGAGATGTGGTGTTCAGAGAGGTGAAAGATGTTATTAAACATGAAGTCCAACCAAAGGAACCTGAGAAGATAGAGTTTGAGCTAAAGGAGGAAGAATCAAACTCTACAGCAGAGGAGGAATCAGAAGATGAAGAGCCACAAACTCTGGCTGTGAGAAGATCAGTTCGAGAAAGAAGGCAACCAAAAAGGTATAGTCCATCTGCTTTCTGTTCAAATTTTTCTTTGTCTGTTACTGATGATGATCCCAGAGCTATGAAGGAAGTAGTGGATTCAGAGGATGGAAAACTCTGGAAATAGGCCATGGTTCATGAAATGGCATATTTGCACAAAAATGAGGCTTGGTATCTGTTGGAGTTGTTTTCTGGAAGGAAACCCATTGGCAGCAAATGGGTGTTCAAAAAGAAGACAAATGCATAAGGAAAAGTGGAGAAATACAAAGCTCGGTTGGTAGCAAAGGTTATTCCCAGGTGTCGGGAATTGATTTTGGTGATATTTTTTCTCCTGTTGCCAAGGTAACTTATATTAGATTACTTTTATCAGTTGTTGCTGCTTTTGATTTTGAGGTAGAATAGATGGATGTGAAGACAACATTTCTTCACGGGGATCTGGAAGAGGAGATCTACATGAAGCAACCTGAAGGCTTTGCAGTGAAGGGTAAGAAAGAACTGGTATGCAAGTTAAATAAGTCTCTGTATGGCTTAAAACAGTCACCAAGGATGTGGTATCAGAAATTTGATACATTTATATGGGGACTTGGCTTCACCAGAAGCAAAGCAGATCACTGTGTGTATTTTAAATTAATTGGTGACCGTGTTATTTATCTAGTCGTGTATGTGGATGATATGTTTTTGGTTTTAAATGACAAAGAAATTATCCAAGATTTGAAGACCCAATTGTCCTCCAAATTTGACATGAAAGATCTTGGTGCTGCAAACTATATTTTGGGCATGGAAATTAAAAGAGATCGGGCAAAGAGGAAGCTCTAGTTAAACCAGAGGAAGTATTTCGAGACAATATTGCAGAGGTTTGATATGTAGGATAGTAAACCGCTGAAGGTTCCTATTCCTATAGGTGTGAGGTTATATGTTGAACAGTGTCCCAAGACACAAGAAGAGGAAGAGGAAATGTCATGTGTTCCATATGCAAGTGCAGTCTGTAGCCTGATGTATGCAATGGTTTGTACTAGACTAGACCTTGCACATGCAGTGGGAGTATTGAACAGGTTTATGTCAAAACCAGGAAAGGAGCATTGGACAGCAGTGAAGCGGGTTTTCAGGTATTTGCATGGCACTAGTGATTATGGTTTGTGCTACCAAGGAAGACCAGGATTGGACAGAGTGTTGCATATTTGTGGCTTTGTTGATGCAGACTGGGCTAGAGATCTGGATCAGAGAAGATCTACAAGTGGGTATGTGTTTAACCTATTTGGAGGTGCAGTCAGTTGGATGAGTAAGAAACAATCTGTAGTGGCACTATCAACTATAGAGGCAGAATACATGGCAGCCACTCATGCAAGAAAGGAAGCAGTTTGGTGGCAGAGGTTGTGTTCAAGTATGGGGTTAGTACAGGAAGCTATAAGGATAGACTGTGACAGCCAAAGTGCAATTTTCTTGGCAAAGAACCCCACATATCATTCAAAGACAAAGCACATTGATGTTCAGTATCAATTTGTGAGGGATATGATAGAAGACAAAAAGGTGTTGTTGGTAAAGGTGGACACTTTGAAGAATACTACAGATGCATTAAGAAAATCTGTGAGCTCTGAGAAGTTCTCTTGGTGTAGAGAATCAATGGGCATTGCAGGGCTGGATAAATGACTAAGCTCTCTTGTGGCCCCCTGTGGAAAGAAAACAACAAGTGGGAGAATGTTGGGTTGTGTTATATTCTTTCCACGACTAGCCCACGTAGTTAACCGAGGGTTAGAGGGGGGGAGGTCACAGGGGGTTTGAGGGGCACTCATAACCCCACTTTATGGGGTCCGGGGCAGCGCCCCAAAAAATTTTGGTTTTGGACCCTATGTTAGGTTGGGCAGACCCACCTATGGTTTTGTGCATGATTTTCGCACATGTTTTTGGACGCGATGGTTTTCGGTCCATGGTATTGGATGCTTCGGCATGTATAAATATGTATTGTAACATTGAAAGGAATATAATGAAAAATCAAGCTGGTAGTCCCGATTTTGGGATCCAGGGGAAAATCTTTGTGTATATGTGTTTTATGTGTTATGCTCTCGCATTTTTTATTTTATGTGTTTTAGAATTCGTATGCAGGTAATTTCTGTACGGGGTTAAAACCTACATGGTTGAGAATACTGACGGCAGCAAATGCAACTTCACCCTAGAAGGTTGCAGCAGTTCCAGACTCATCTAGCATGGCTCAAGCCATTTGTTGAATAGTTTTGTTCATTCTTTATACCACTCCATTTTGCTGAGGAGACCTTGCGGTGGAGAACTACCTTTTTATTCCATGTTGTTCACAAAAGTCAAAGAATTCATCCGAGGTAAATTCCCCTCCTCGATCATATCTGAGGCATTTGATTTTGCGATCTGATTCATTTTCAACCAAAGCTTTGAAGGCTTTGAACTTTTCAAATGCTTCATATTTATGCTTTAGAAGACCTGTCCAACACATTCTGGAAAAAACATCAATGAACAATATAAAGTATTATTCTCCATGAGGTGACTTTTCCTTGATGGTCCACATAAATCAGTATGAACAAGTTCAAGAGGCTTACAAGCTGACCCTTCTTTTTCAATAAAGTGAGATCTGTTTTGCTTACCAAATTGACATGGTTTGCATATTGTATTTTCAGGAATGCTGATATTTGGAAAATCACAAACAGTCTGGAATCTGCATGCTTTTCTTATTTGAGAAAATCTTAGATGTCCCAATCTTTTGTGCCATGGCCAGTTTTCATCATTTTTGCTTAGATAGCATTGTTTTTGTCCTCCCTTGAGTATGTATAAGTTGTTTGGAGTTCTTGTACCTTTGATCATGGTTTCTCCTGTATCAAGCTCACGAACAACACATCCGTTTGATCGAAACACCACTTCATTTCCTTGATCACACATTTGACTGACACTCAATAGGTTATGCTTTAGACCATCTACATACATAACATTCCCAACTTTAACCTTTTCTTTCAAGAAAATAGAGCCTTTACCTTTTATGACAGCAGGAGTTTCGTTTCCAAATGAGACATTCTTTTCCTTTTCTAAGGCATTATATGAGTGAAGTTTTTCTTTGTCACCTGTCATGTGTTTTGAGCATCCACTGTCGATGTACCACTGATTTTCTTGTCCTTCTGCATACAAGGCTATACCACATCTTTCTGTTTGCGGTTCTTTCTTTCTCCATATTTTGGGACTTAATGGAGTTTGCTCCTTTTGAGATATTTGCCAAAATTTACTCCTGCAAACAAATTCTTCATGGCCAAAGTTGTTACAGATTGAGCATTCTATTTCATTTTCAAGAAGAAAAAAGTTATTATAGGAACTTTTCTTGATCCTTGTCACATTCCTTTGATTTCGTGCTTCTCTAGTCATGATGGTTTTGTAAGCAACACATTGAGCATCTTTGTGTCCAAAATTATGACATGAGAAACATTGACCATTAAAGAAGTTCCTGCGATTATCGAATCTATTGACCTGGTGATTGTAGTTTCTATTGATATTAATCCTTGAAGCAAATTGAGCCTGATTTACCTGGTGATCTGCTTTATGCCTTTGCTGGCAATTGTCATATTGTTCACTGTTCTTTGGTGCATCAAGATAGCTTTTAGTGGAGGTTGTCAGCTTTTGTGATTGAGATGCTTCTTCAGTATATCCAATACCTGTCTTTATCAAAGGATAACGCTACACTTTGATAATTTCATTTAAGGTTTCTGATCCTTTAGCAAATCTAAGATTGAGAGATTTTGTTTTCGCAAGATCCTTTCTTAGACCCACAATTTCACATTCTAGTTTTTCATTGTGTTTTTCTCTTTTAGCAAGTTGGTATGTCAAGGTATCTATAATAATATTCTTTTCTTCTAAACAGATTTTGAGTTTAGAGATTTCTTCATGTATATCATCTTCTTCTAAAGCATCCCAAAAATTATCATCTTCATAAGCCATTAGAAGTCTATAGTTAGTACTATTTTCATCTTCATCACTATTTGATAAGCCATCGCTATCTTCATGAGTATAGTAACTCTTTTTACTTACACTTTGTTTTCTATTCCATCTTGCAGATTCCTTCCCTTTATCATATTTATCTTTATGAGGACATTTGGCAGCATAATGACTCACTCTACCACAGGCAAAACATTTGAAAGGTAGTTTACCTCTAAATCTTTCGGAACCCCGTTGAAGCTTCTTAACAAAGTTTACTTCATCTTCTTCTTCTTAAATATGTCTTGATTCATTGAGTTATTCCTTTCCTTTTGCTGAAGCTTTAAATGCGACTTCTCTCATATCTGATGGGCCTCCTTTTCTCATCTCAAAGGCAGTTAAGATTCCGTGAAGCTGTGTCATAGTGATAGTCTGTAGATCCTATTTTTCTTCTATGGCAGATAATTTTGATTCAAATTTAGCAAACAAGGATCTTAAAACTTTCTCAACTAAGGTAACTTCCTTTATCTCTTCACCCAGATTCTTCATGCAATTAACAACCTCATCTATATGTAAGAAGTAACTAGTTATACTTTCATCATTGTGCATCTTAAGAGTTTCATATTGAATTCTGAGAGTTTGCAGTTTAGCACGTTTTACTTGAGAGTCTCCTTTTTATCTTAGAATGATTTTGTCCCATATTTCTTTGGCTGATTTGAACTGCATAACTTTGACAAACTCTGATTGTGACAGACTTCCCAATAATGTATTGACAGCCTTGGCTGGTTTCATACTGCTTTTTACCTTTCGTATCTGTAGGAATTGCTGATGGAAATGTATATCCTCCTTCCACGATCTCCCAGACATCTGTTCCAAGTGATTGTAGATAGGTTGTGGTTTTTATCTTCCAATAAACAAAGTTGCTCCCATCAAATATTGACAGTCTGATGGATCCCATGCTTTCTTGATTACTCATGATGATGGATCTCCCTTCAAACAATCAAGCTTCTTCTGAAGGACCTGTTTTGATACCAATTGTTGGAAATAATACTGAGAGGGGGGTGAATCAGTATTATCAAATCAATAATTTAATTTTCCACGCAGATTTGTATACGCTACTTTAGCTAAGTGAACTAGCATGTATACGTGACTGTACTTAAGGCAACCAGCGTATATGCAGAGAACTATTGATTTACCCAATTTATCATGCACTGAACTTTAACCAGTTTATCAGAGATTTATTAGACAGTGCAGTAAAAACAGAATAAAGCATCACACATAAGCAACAAACATGAACACCAAGATATAAGGTGGAAACCCAATGTGGGTGAAAACCACCTGTTGTTGTCGTCTCTGTCTTCATTTAATAATAAGAAAATCTATTTACAATTTTGTACTGGTGTAGAATTATACCAATATGCAGGCTTCTACCTACAGAAGGTTACAACCTTCTCTCATTCTTCAGCTTCTCCTGGAAGGGAGCTACAACCCCCTAACTCTTGTACTAGCTGATATGTTTACTAGTATGTAGGTTGCGACCTACAGAAGGCTACGACCTTCTTTCTTCCTCCAAGGACCACGTTTCATAAATTTTCAGACTGGATCCATCAACAACATCATTACTTTAATTCAATCATCAAATACATCTGCATCAACCAATCAATTTCTGAACCAACCACAACTGAATCAATCAATCACTTTGACAATCCATCAATTTGATCATTCAGAATACTGTCACTAGAATATATTAACCAGAGCCCAAACTAGAACCCAGAACTCTGCAATAACAAACTGAAACCACTGAAACATATCTTATATGGTATACGCTACTTCCATGTGTCTAACCTGCATGTATACACGCTTTTCTCCAAGCTAACCAACATATATATCTGCAAATATTAATTCATAATTATGCAGCTATTCAAGACTTCAGTTATACCCAGATCATAATATTTACAAAACAACACATGCGTTAGTATACAGATCTAGAATAAACATGATCAAGCATCCATCATTAAATCTTATCCTCCATCAACCGCTAAGGTTCATCCCTGGTTTAGATCAAGCACAGCACCATAGGCCAATAACCTGCATACTAGATCTCACACTTCATCAGATATTCGATACTTGCACACTTTGGCCTAATGATATTCTTCTCCTTTTATAGTTTTAGGCCTTTCTCAATACCATGGACCAAAACCACTTAGGACCAATACCTTGAACCAAATACCTAGGATCAATACCTTGGACTAGATACCTTGGACCAATACCATGGATCAAAATACCATGGACCAAATACTTTGGGCTAAAAACTTAGTTTTCCAAGGTATACGCACTTTTCCTTCTGTGAAAGTGCGTGTGTACGTATACGCTACTTGTGGTTAGTGAACCTATGCGTATACGCACCTTGGTCAAGGTGAACCTACATATACCTCTCTTTCTTCATTCTGTGTAGACTGATCTATAATTCTTTGTTGTTAACCTGATGTACTGTGATCTTTCATCTGAGTGAGTTGCCATCAAGGACAATACCTGTATCATAATGCCAACATAGTAGATGGTAGACCTTCTTGTCCTTGATGTGTTTGAGACTTCTTAGCTTGATGCTTCAACCTTGTAGTTATTCTTGAGATGTCCTTCCTTGATGTGTCATATTATGAGTGTTCTTGAGATGCCCTTTACTTGATGTGTCATGTTAGCTCTGATACCATGTTGAAGAATCTAGGGAAAATTAGATATAATAGGATTCTTCTAGACTTGATAATAATTTGTGAAGCACTTTTTCAATTTTCTTGTTAGCTTGATCTTCTTCTCTTATTATTAGTGTATGTGTGTTTACTTCATCAAACTGCTACCAAAACATAAGAAACAAGAACACAAGATATTGGCTCTCTGCTAGGGCAAAACCTCTCTCTCTTAGAGAGGAAAACCCTTTTGTAAATTTCTCTTATTGAAACTTCTATTGATCAATGTCAAACCCTAGACCCTTGACAAGAATATCCTCCAAGCACAAGTCAAGTCCTTCCTTCTTCCGGTACTTTGTTTCTCGGCACTTCGTCCTCCTTCTTCCGGCACTTTGTTCCCGACACTTCGTCCTCCTTCTTCTAGAAATTGGTGATAGACCTTGTTATGTGAGCTTTAGAAGAGGTACTTTATCTTTGATCCTTAGTGAGGTCCTTCACTTATGTAGATGCCTTCCTTATCTTAACCAACCGAGCACCTTCTTGATGTGTAGTTGTAGACTTGATATGATAACATTGTAGACCTAGTTTCTCACACATGTGGGAGGTTTCCTAGTGTATTTGACTCATTTTACCTTCGCTTGGGAGAGTCTCTTATTCGCTTGAGTAGAATGCCTTATAGGCCTAAGCTTCTAGCCCAAACAAAAAGAAATATATGATTGTGATATTATTGTTGTAATGACCACAGACTGCCCTCCTTTTCTCGCACGTGTGATTGTAATTCACCCTTAAATCAGCCCTCTAAACTTTGGTTTAGTCTCCTTCTTCTTTGTTGCACTAGAGGCTCCTTATGTTTGACTTCTCTCACCCTTTTCTCAGCTATCTTCTTTGTTGATTTCAGAGGTAGTTGTTTCTTGTCATTGGAGGAGTGGGAAACCTCTATATATAGAGGATTGTCTCTCCTTTAGGCCAACTTGATGCTGACTTGAGGACTTAAGGCCGACTTGACGTTTCCACTTTGTTTTTGCTTCTTTGGTGATGTCGTTGCATGGAAAGGACTTGTGACTTTTCTTGGAGGGATATCTTTCACTTTAATACATAAATATACATGGTGTAACATGCCCTTAAGGGTCTTCAACATTTTCTTTTAACACTTTGACTTACCTATAGCACTTTGACATGTGCTAGACCTATTTCAATGAGCAAGAAACTCATTGATCAATATAGCAAAAATAATATTTATTTTCTTGTATAAATACAAATATCAAAATTACATTTATGAAGACTAAACCTAGTTACACTTTCTTCAACACGTCATGCATCAGCAACATAAGTGGGAAGAGTGTCTTCCCCTTCTTGAGTTTGCGTATAACAATGGGTATCAGAAATCTTTGAAGATGAGTCTTTTTGAGGCACTTTATGGGGGGAGTTTTAATACTCCCATCAGTTAGAGTGATCCAGTGAATAGGGTATTGATTGGACCTAATATGTTGGCGGAGATGGAACTGAAAATGCACTTATCAAGAAGAACATAAATGAAACACATGTTAGACAGAAGATTTATGTAGATCAGCACAGGGTATTTAAGGAGTTTCAAGTTGGGGAGCATGTGTACTTGTGAATCAATCCCAAGAGGATCTCCTTGAGGATTGGATCATGTTCCAAGATGGCACCTTTGTATTGTGGGTCTTTCGAGATCCTTGAGAGGATTAGACCAGTGGCCTACCAACTTGCATTGCCTCTGACATTGAAATTCCATTATGTTTTCCATGTGTCATTGCGTAAGAAGTATGTGAAAGATGTTCATCATGTGATTGACTGGTCTGTATTGTAGGTGGATCCAGAAGGAGAATTCCAATTGGAACCTCTGTGCATGTTGCAGTAGAAGATGCTCATGGTCTGGAATCGAGAAATTGAGCAAGTTAAAGTGCAATGGAAGCACTTTGGGCCCAACAAAGCTACATGGGAGATGGTTGATCAGATGCGAGCTATGTATCCTTCTCTATTTGCTGGTTGAGCGGATGTATTCTAGTATATGTGTCTAATGTTGTGTTTTGGTCATGTCTATATATATGCATATGTATGTATATACCGCATCGAGTTGTGTTATAAAGCTCCAATAAGAATTATGGTGTTCATGTTATGATGGTCATGGTCTCAATAGAATGATATCATGTAAATGTTGCATAGAACACCGAGGATAGTATTCCCTAAGGGGGAGGGGTTTGTAACAACCCCTACTTAATTTTCCATGTAGATAAAGTAAGACCAAATTCATGGGACACATATTCCAAGATGAATGTTGGGAAAAACATAGTGATGGGGATCATTGGTGATTAATTAATCGCTATGGAAGTTAGCAAAGGCATTGGCAAAGGAAAAGAGGCATTAATAGGCATTTATTTATGAAAATAAAGGAAAATAGGAGAAAAGGGAGATGAAAGGTCACCAATTTGCATGAGGAGGAAACTAAAGAGAAAATAAAGGAAACTGAAGAAAATAGAGACCTCAATGATAAAAAGGCTTATGAGGATCAGATTACAGCTTTTGGTTGGTTAGATTTTTTTCAGTTGAGCTTTTGGCTAGTAGCCTTTTGATGGTTTTGGGTTGAGCTCCATTTTTGTCTCTCACTCTCTCTTACTCTTTCACACTTAGAGTATTCTTGGAGCATGCTTGGAGCATTCTAGTTTTCACTTGGATTGGATAAAGAAGGAAAAGGAAAGGAGGAAAGCACAAGGGAAAAAGTGGATCAACAGTTATTGCTGGATTGCTTTGCAGGTAATAGGTTTCATGTGTGATTTCCTTGTTGATTTCTGGATGCATGGTATATGCATTTGGTTTTTTGGTTACATGTTGTCATTCGAATGGATATTTTCCTGGATTAACAGTGGTTTTATCCTTTCCTTGTCATTTCAGGGATAGCCATGGTGTTGTGGGTTTTTCCATTTGTTTTTTTTTTTTTTCTGATTGGTGCTCATAATTTCTTATGCTTGTGAGTTGGAACAAATTCTCTAGAAACCCTTTAACAAATTGGATTGATTTACTAGTCCTAGAGCCTAGGTTGGGACAAACGCTCTGGAGCCCTTGGTGGGTTGAGTTACTAGCTCGTGGAGCTAGGTTGGAAAAACACTCTAGAGCCCTAGAAGGTTGTGGGTTGAGTTACTAATTCATAGAGACCTAGACAACTCGGGTAGAGATTGATCTAGTTGGGTGTTAGTGATGTCTGACTATGAGGTGGAATCACTGGATGAGGGTTGAGGCGGTTTTGCATCTGGAAGCCCTAGTTTGGTTTTGTTTGGTTTATTCCATGAGATCTCACATTCATGCTTGGAATATGGCATGAGGGTGATTGGTTGAAAGAGAGATTTGGTTCAGCTCAATCTATCATTAGGTGGTACGTGGAAGTCCCTAAGTTGGTTGGCATTTTCATACGTTAATAAGATTTATTCTTTTATTGTGGTTCATGAATATTTGTAGCAATTATGTTGGTGATATTATGGTTGGGTTTCCATGGCTTATATGTTGGTTATTTTATGGTTATGTGTTGTTTATATGACGTGTATAATCTATGGCTCTTTTCGTAAATTGGTTTTCTATTAATCGGTTTATAAAGGTATGGACTAAGTGTTGTTGAAGCTATGTTGAGAGGGCATAGATATTTCTCGATGATTCTCAGATGAATCTCAGACTTTTATGATCAGATATGCATTCATGACATGTAGCTTACATTTTTACCACGTGTTTGACAAAATGTTTGTTATATTCTAGGCATCCTAGTTCATGCTATGCCTTCAAGTTTGTATGTTTAGTCTTGTTGTCATGTTTCCTTTCATCCAGTTAGGATTAATGATAAATTAGTTTAGAATTAGTTTCCTTTCATGTTTATTATTGCATACTTTCAATAAGCAATTAATGAGGGAAAGCTTTTCCCTTGGCATCCCCTTTCATTTTCTAGCAAAGTGGCTTAGAACATATCAATGTTCTTATATAGTCAAATCATATACACTTGTGATATGATTGATTGCATTCCTTTTTGAAAAACTTCATCACATTGTTAAAAATATTTTTGTAATAAAATCATATATGAAGAAGTTCCAAGGAATTGTTATGGCTTGAAAAAAATTTATTCACAAGTATTTCTAAAAGCTTATTTTCACCACTCTTGTCCTCCGATGTCAATTTGAAGTGGATGCAATTTGAAAGTTCATTACTTAGCATTTTTTATTAAATAAGTAGATGATGTTGCACATATGCGAATTTTGAGAAATGCTTGGGAGAACTTGAAAATTCATGAGGTAAACTTACTGTCAATATTCTTGCAAGTATGCATTAACAGGTTCATCTTACCCCGGATGCGGGTGTTCGCACGGCAGAGGAACGGAGGCCACATGGCCTGCATGTGCTGCCTCGTGGTGAATTAAGGAGGGAAGATCAGAACGCCGCCGAGGCATTAAGTACTGAGGCTTTAACTCAGGGCTGTTAATGGATTCGAAGGAGAATTGGAACGGCTGCAGAGCGCATTTATGGCGCCCAAGCTCCAAGAGAATGTCGAGACGGATAAATTCAAGCTGGGCATGGGGACGAACCATTCTCAGGGTGAGAGGCTCGCTGAGCAGGTTGGTTTTAGCAATTGTTTTCTTTTGTCAGTTGCTGTGGTTGCTACAGGCGCCGCGGCTGAAGATTCTCCCTCGCCTGTCCTCCCTAGTGATAGAGTTGTGGGATACCCTGTATTACTGCCAAGAGGAACGGAGAGAATTCTTCGTTGTGTTGGGAGAAGATTCGAGGAGGAGCCTCCAGCCATTGAAGCTCTACTCTTCGCTGCCAAAATGGTCAAGCTCAGAGAAAGAATGCCATGTAGACGTGGCTCAGGGCGAGGGAGCTCCTCACGCCATCCAGCAGCGGACTCCCACCACCATTGCTGCTGCTGCTACTGTCACCGAAGGGCTGGGGTTGCCCACATGCAGGCCTCCCAATTCATGGACGCGGGTAGCCCCAATTCAAATCCACCTTCCCTTCCAGCATTCGGCACTGCTGTTTTCACTCTTGGGAGCATCAGTGCGCACCTCTCCGTCCTATTTGTTAAGGAATCCAAGGATTATGAAGATGGTGAGGGCAGCCAAGCACCGTTATCCGCTGAACCTCTGGCATCTGAGGAGGAACGAGAGGGAGCAGCTCCGGAGCAGGCTCCTGCCCAGAACCAGAAGACGAAAGCGTCCTCCTCCAAAAACGTTGCAGAGGAAGCAAGGGAAGACGTCACTGAGGAATATGGATGGGTGCCAATCATTGAGGAGAAGCCCGAGGATTAGAATTCAGCGGCAGGCTGCGTCGATCATCTTTTTGCTCAGGTTTTGTTCTAGTCTTCTGTCTAGTTCGCGCTCTGTGTCTGGTTATGGGTTAAGGCAAATGTTTAAGTTTGAGTCTTTAAAAGTTTATGTCCAGGTCTCCATATGCTCTGTTTCAGTAAATGGGTCGCCCCTGCGAGGGAAGTTTTTGATTAATAGCCCCTGCGAGGGTGTTTATGGGCTGGAATGAAAATCATAATGTGTTTTGATGTACTGGGTGCAATTCCGGAGGGAAACGCTGCCCCTGTAAGGGCTATATGGGAGTTGCAAAGAGCCAACCCACAGGGCCACAGTTGGCCTTGGGTAACTTGCTTTTTTGACTGTAATGTTCACTTGTACATAATATAATACAATAGCATAGTTTCACTGAGAAAAAAAAAACAGGTTCATCTTCATCTGTTGTTACTTTTTCCTTTTTCATAGTTTACTTATTTATGTTTTGTTTCTTTTGCAAGTCTTCACTGGCTTGATTGCGGATACTTAAGAAAAGAAAGCAGCCAACCCTTTCTAATTTGCAACATGTCCAGGGAAGTATTTGTTGTTTCATCATAATTTGGGTATTATTTAGTTTTGTTTCTATTCATATTTTCCTTCCTTCGTACATTTAGCAATATGAGTCAATAATAATATTCTGCCTCTCATCGATGTAGCTGAAATGAAATGCTTAGACTCTTTATTGTTCATATTTTACTACAAACTGAGGAAAATTTGTACAAAATTCTTGAAGCAAATAATCTTATCCATGATTTTATCTATACCTGTTCTGAATCTCACATGTCCTAGTTGAGTTAAAAATCTTTTCCATCGTGCTCATTCATTTTACATCCCCTTCAGTCACATTTTTTCTTCTAAATTGATTGAGGGCCTATATCTAGTAATTATCAGAATCCTGATTTTCTGTGATTCATTTTCAGATATCGAATTCTTGGGTTTATGTTATATTAGAACCATTTGAAAACACTTTCTGAGGCATTTTCCGAGATCCACGAGTCCTATGTTATTTTATCTACTCAAAATCCTTGATGTCATAAATCTTGTGGAAGTCATGATGAACTATTATTGTATCCAAGTTCTGATATTACTTTTAGCCCATATTAATTATGAGCTTCCTTTTATCGAAACTCTCATTTAAAAAGCTCTACACGAAATATTTATATTGAGACTTTTGATATCGGAAGTCAAAATCAATTAAACTTCCACCGAAAACATTCAAATAATAAAAGGCCCATACGATATCGGAATGTGTAAATATCGTAAGTTTTATTTCATAATTCCTCTTATATGTCTAGCCCCTCCGATGTCCAATACGTTAACTCCTCCGATCACATAATCTTATTGGACCTCGGAGTTCTTGTCACCTTGAGGCTCCTTTGAAAATGTTACAATATCTTAAAACCTTTGATCTCTGATGGTGTAAAAAGACCTCCGATCAAGCTTAGATGGCTTTCGTTAATAATGTAAAGGAGATGTAATATGTAAACTTTGGTCTTGAATTTTGAAATTTTATGAGAATCATGAAGTGAAAATGAAATTAGAAATATTAAGAGAACAATCACTGTTGCAAAAGCACATCATCATTCTCATTTCTGATGGATTTTATTTACTTCAAATTCCTTGGAGATGAAACATTTTTTTCCTTTAGTTGACTGCTTGCTTTAGTTTAAATTTAATAAATGATGATTTTGGGTCAATAAGATTTCCAAAAATTCAACTTCTTTATGCTTTTAATTCTAATTAAAATAAGAGGCTATCTTTTGTTGGAGAAAATGATATCTCCTAGGTAGTATTAAATGAAATTCTCCAATGGTAAGTTTCATATGCCCATTTTCATTCATTTTCATTTCTTTACATTTTTTGTTCAGATTATTTTTTTAGTCTTTTGCTAATAATAAATATTTGTTTTGTATATCTCCCGGAATTATTCTTCACTGCTACCAACTCAGATTTGGAGCTCATTCTCTTTGTTATTTGCCTCTGAATTTTGGAACATCAGTTACAATGTTTAGAGAATCAGCTAAATTGGGGAGTCCTTGAACTTTTTACTTGTTTATTAAGCATTGATTCTATTAGAAAATTGTTTAAGGTTGCTTTTGTGCATGATTTCATTTGAAGCAAGAAAATTTGCAACAGACAAAGACTTTTCATTTGGATTGAATTTTACTTCATGATTGTTATTTCCCTTATGGTTCAGAAGCTTAATCCCTTATAACTCCACAAGATAAAATTTACTAGATTCTCATGAACATGTATATGATTTTCTTCTATTACTCTTTTGTTGAGACATTTTATAGTTAATCTTGTTGGAGTTGGTTCTCTAAATTTGGAAATTTTCTTTTAGCCTTTGCTTTCTTCATTTTTATATTTTTGGAGTTTGCTGATTTTATTTTTTTACTCCAGTTTGGAATTTTTTTCCTTTTGTTTTCGGTTTTGGTTTGATTTGGTGACTCCACCATGATTTATGTGGAAAGCCTTTTCCTCACCCAATAGTAGTTGGCATAAATGAGAAATATTTACTCTGTCTATTTCAATGAATTTCATTTATCATTAAAGGTATATTTTTTATGGAACCATAAATCCCTCTTGTTTTGAAAATATTTTTCATGGAGGAATGCACATCCTTTCTAAGTGATATGGTTCACCTTTTCAAGGAAAGAACTAACCTAATTTTAACTCAATGGATCCCTCTCTCCCCTCCACTTTATAAAAATCTTATGATTGATAGTCACGGGAAAAGAATTTGGAATCAACACTATGAAAATATTATATCCATTAACATAAGTCTTTATTACCATCCCACCTCTTTCACTTAAGTACATCATAAAATAAAGCTTGCAAATTTGTTTATCAAAAGGGTGATTAAAAGAAAAAGCATGAGAAATACAAGTAAACTCGTCGGGGCTATGGACGCTCGCTAGCAGCAGGACTAGGCTTGTATGACATAAAAGACTACTTCGTTGAGGCATTGTTCAGGCTCGTTGACAGTGAAGTGATGTCAGAGACCATTCATAACAATGGATATATGCTTTATCAAAAAACTCATATCTATACCTTCTTCTATTTCTTATACGAGGTAATTTAAAATAAAATTTTCCCAAAATTTGGATTCATGATTTTTACTCCAGTCTGCTTTTGAGTACTTATCTTTTCAAACTCATATTGCTAAATCTATTTATGTGGGACTCATGGAAATATTTTATTGTTTGATGATTCAATGGACTCCATTATTTTTAACCTTTGGGTGAATCAAAGTTCATTATCTTTAACCAGAGATAACTTGTTCTTCCCAGTGTGTTGCCAATGTTGTAGTGAAAACTTAACACCTCTATTTTTGACTTATTTATTTCAAATAATGAGGACCCTTTCCATAAATTTTTAGCTAAATCACCTTTTCAATATTTTCTTTTGGTTAGGTGTCTTACAATTTTTCCATTTTTCATTTGCGTCGGATTTCTATTTTGATTACTTCATTGAATTTGACTTTTCACTAGCTTTCCATCGGTACTTGTTTCATTTCATTTGGTTACACGGTTTGCAAATGGTGCTCATTCGAGGTTCGATAATTTTTACCACCTCGATTAAAAAATATACAAAATGTATATTATTTTAATTTTTGTAAATAAATTAGTAATTCATTGCAAATATTAATTCCTAGTTAACTTTTACTAATTTTTTCATTTTTTACAACGGTCCTAGAAAATCGCCCAGTAAAATTGTAGAACAATTAAAATTATGTGTTATCGGGATTGTTGTGGAGGTAAATCCTCTCTGCGGACAGAGACGATCCCTACTAGCCCAGACCGGGTCTAGCAACAATCACACAATGCTATCACGCAAGTTCCTAATTGCAAATAAAAAGTAGATGGTGAGAACCTACTTGGATTCCAACGCTAGTGTTCGTCGAAGAGATGTCGCCTTGGACTCATGACACAGTAGGAAGACTGACAGGGAGACAGTGACAAATTACTGTGTAACAGGGATCTCGTTAATTTATTCCAATTCATAATTTTAAAAGAAATTATGAAACTCGAAATCTCAAAATTCCAAAGTGGTTATAGTTCATTTTGTAGGATTTTAATTACCAAAGTGGTTGTAGTTCATTTTCTAGGATTTCTAATTACCAAAGTGGTTGTAGTTTATAATGGAGGAGTTCCACTCCAAGTGGGCCCCACTTCACCTCACCTTCTCCCTTCCTTTACAAAAGTCCTGATATCCGATAAAAGTCTCGATATTTAAAAAAATCCGGATATTAAAAAAAATTCCAATATTTTTAAAAAGTCCCGATATCGGAATATCGGACATTGACATTTTTCTTTGATATCAAAATGTCACTTATTAAAAACTCTCTCTCTCTCTCTCTCTCTCTCTCTCTCTCTCTCTATATATATATATATATATATATATATATATATATATATATATATATATAGTTTGTAAGTTTAGGTAGTTCCTTTTCTATTTATAAGCCGCAAAGTGAGAACACATACATGACATAGGTGGCCACAGCTTGCCCAATGGGAAACCAAGCTATGAACCACCTAAAAATAACATAGGCCATCCAAAATTGGTATGTCTGTAGTCTTTCTAGCCATGCTATGTAAACCATACAATTAGAAATAGAGTTTTTATCTACTGTTCCTATAGACATTCAGAAATATAAAAGATACTATCCGCTAAAAAAGAGCACACTGCTAAGCTGAAAACAGAATTAGGCTAAGTTAACTCATCCTGATCTCCCTGGTCGATTTCCACCGTTGCTGGGTTCGCTGCTGAACCCCTATGCACAGGTCCCCTGTTTGCTACTCCTGAGGTGTTTCGCTCAATATGGTCCAATCTCATGTCTTGCCTGCAGAGCTGAAATTGTATGGTCTCCAGGTCTTTCTTATAATTAGGCATGTCTCTTGTTATTAGGGCCATGCCCATAGAGACCTGCTCTACTGCCTTGCATAGCAGCTTCTTCATAAGCCAGTACAGGTGCAGAGTTTGCTTATACTGAGCCATTTGACCCCTTGTGTTACCCGAGTCAGAAACCATACCCCTCCACTCTTCCAATTCCTCCTCAAACTCCTCCTCCTTCACTTCCGCTTCCATGTCTTCCATTATTTCTCTTATGCCTTCATCTGTATTTCTCATGTAATCTGTGACTGCTTCCATCGTAAAGCATTCTCTTCGTATTATAGTAAAGCCCTCTTCGAATTTCACATTCGATCCACCATGGATCTTAAAGCCACTTGTATATTGTAATATGGAGTTTGTTAATTATATATAATATATTAAAATTATAATAATATTATATTTTAATTATAATTTTAATATAATTTAACTATAATTTTAATATAATATTATTTTAATTTTAATTTATTTTAATGGTATATAATTAGTTTGTTATTAATTTAATATTTTAAAATTAATATTAATTAAACAATAATTCTTAATTTAATTTAGGATCAGATTTTTAATTAAAATTTCATATTTTTGGTTTAGGCAGTGAGTTTTCCACAATTTTGACACTTCAACTTTGAAAGCTCATAACTTGAGTTTTACTTGGCCAATTGAGACCAAGAATGGCTTGTTAGATAGATAAAATAATGGAGAATATTTTAGGAGTGGTTGCATGACCAGATTCAGTTATAATGAGTCTAAAATTTAACAAAATATCAAGCTTTGAATTTGTAAACAAAATTATTTTTTACATTTTCATTTGCTCATAGCCTTTGCGAAGTGCAGATCCATTCGACTATTGTCTCTTTTACCAATAGAATATTTACGAGGATTAATAGAGAGCTTATATTTCCTTTTATTTATTTATTTAATTGAATTTTAATTAGAGATGTTTATTTTCCAGATTTGGTATTTTTTATTTTAATTTGCATTTTAATTGAATTTTGATTGGTTTTTGGCAAGAGGACCAATGAAAATTGTTGGAGCGGAATTATTCTTCAACAACTCTCCTATTTGGAATTAATTTTGTTAATTATAAATAGTAGTTTGAAGAATAGAGAAGGGGCTTCTCTTCTCTGCAATTATGGAATTCTAAAAAGCATTATTGTAATAGGGGTTTCATGTTGTAGGTAAAGAGGATCAACCTCACATCTGGGATAATTAGGGATTTATCTTTTACAAATATGAACTATGTATGGGGAGGAGAGCTTGCACTATTGCAGCTCTTATTTTAACAACAGATTTTATGAGTTGTAGATGATTGTTGGAGATCAGATTCAAAGAATTAGACAAGAGACCAGGTTTAATCAATCTGTGTTTTGAATACTATTATTTTTAATGCATATTTCATTTCTTTTGATAGCAGAATCATGTTATTAGATTTATATTTGTACGCTTTTTTCAATATGAATTCCTTTCTTATGACTTAGCTATCTAATCTATTTGTCTCATGATTTTGTTATCAGTTTTGTCTTTTGCTCTTGTGCATTGAAACCTTATTTCTGAGTAACTATTTACTCAAAAATATGTTATTTAATCTCAATTTAATTGCTAGTAACATCACATGAACTATTTCCTAATGTTATTGGTTCATCATTCATTTTCAATAGTTTAATAATTATTAGCTTTATGAGAACTACTATCTAATGTTAATGATTAATCATTCTTGTTAATAGATCTCTTAACAGAATGTGTTTTGGTATTCATAATATCAAATAATTGAATTACTTCGTTAGCTTGATATTCATTATAAGCCAGACATATTTAGATCCAAATAAGTTAATTACTTTGCTTTCGGTTGGGTTATATTTACATCTTCCTGATTGATAT
The DNA here is from genome assembly GCA_031772625.1 of Pinus tabuliformis. Classification (NCBI taxonomy): domain Eukaryota; kingdom Viridiplantae; phylum Streptophyta; class Pinopsida; order Pinales; family Pinaceae; genus Pinus; species Pinus tabuliformis. The sequence goes on from CM062816.1 coordinate 491,277,782, forward strand.
AGGCTTAGGATTTCTTTCATTTTGCTTGTATTCTAGGATTAGTTTGCATTTACATTAATTATTACATTTCTAGAAGTCCTCTTATCGAAGAGGCAAACTTTAGTTGTGGCTTAGATGAGCCCTGGATCAGCTTAAGGATCACTTTCTTGCCTGATCAACAAGAAGATTCGATCTGATGTCTCTTCTCTATTGGTAGGTGAAAGTCATATTTTAAGCGGGTAGAGATAGAGAGAAGGTAACTGGACCTATTTTAACCAGTTGGAACCATCATTCCAACATCATTCCAAACGGAAAATGAGTTGTTTTAAGTTTCCGACTAGGTGGTCTCCCTTATAATGTTGAGGCACACATTTCGATCCTACAACATTTTTGGCGCTAGAAGGAGGGCCTAGTAAAATCTTTTCTTTGAATATTTGTATTTTATTATTATGGCTCCATGTAAAAGACCTCCTTGGAGTTGCTTTATTGAACCTCATCCAACTTCCACTCCGGTAGAAGCAGTCCAGACCTTGTCTTAGGTGAAATACAATGGTAAGACATCTGCTTTTAGTCATCTCCTTCAATTTATTTTAAGTTCTAATAATTTAAAAATTGATGAAGATATTATTTTCAAGATCTTCACTCTTACTTTGACAAGCAAAGCGAAGTACTAGTGCATATCACTTCCAGTTGCCTCTATACATAGTTGGGATGAATTTTCACAGATTTTCCTGCATACCTTTCAGCAATATGACTATGAAAAGGTGTATGACCAGTTAGCTGAATTGCATAGGGTAGAAGGTGAGTCATTAGACGGCTTCATAATTAGAATCAAACTAATTTTAATGCAATTTCAGTCCAATGATTTACCTCCTCAATTTGAATTAATGGGTTGGTTTAAACATTTCATATATCTCCCTTGTATTCCTTATCGAGAATCAGAAAATTTATGTATTTCTATTGAAGAAACAATTGCTCAAAACAATAATGATGATACTCTTCTAGAAACTAGAATTGCCAATGAATGATTTCAGGAGAAAAATAACTCTACCCAAATAAATAATTTTGTTGTGAATGAACAATTGCAACCAGCGATGAGCTACAATCAGTATCTTCCTCCCGATATTCTTTTAAGCAATAGAAAATATGATTCTTCCAACAATGAGGAAATAGATCAACATCCTAAAGTCTGCAATCATGCAAACCAAGAAAATTTTGTAATGCAGAATTTGGGAAACGAACAATACTCTTCTAACAGAGAAATTTATAGGTTTGTAAATTCAAATTCCCATTTTTCTTTGTATCCTGATTTATTTGATAATTCATCAAATAATAATTCAGCTTCTCCTTTCGACATTGATAATAGTTCAAAAGATAAAGGAGCCTTCACTAACGAATTATCAATGAATTATGAGAGGGGCAAAGAAGATTCAATTTCTTACAATTCTGTAAATTCTCTGTCATACTATTTTCTGCCAGATTCTAATTTTAAAAAGAAAGAAGATATTAACGAAATTATTCATGATGATGAATTTAATAATGGAAATACTGAAGCTTCTCCCTCTTTTTCTTCAAAAATAGTCCTAACTGATTCTCACTTTCATGATTCTTTAAGTGAATTTGTTTTTGACGATGAAAAGGACATTAGTTTAAATATTCCTTCTCCATCATTTGATCATCATAATGATTTCAGCAATCATGAGCTTATCCCTATTTATGATTCCTACAACAATGATGATTTTTATTTTAATCATGAACCTCCGAGTAGTCCAGTTTCACAAGTGGATAATTATTTTGATTTCTTAATCTTTGTTAGTACTTGTGGAAAGGAAATCTTTACAAATAGACTCCCACTATGTTGTATATTATTTTTGATATAAATATATATTACAATTTTCCTTTTTCTCATTTTCCCCAATTTCAATTTCTTTCTTTCTCAAATTTCATTTTTTATTTTCTGAGCACATTGCACTTGCATTATGAGCATCATAGTTTGAGACTCTCATCAATTACATTAATAAGCACATATGGAAATCAATTTCAGAATTTCGATCAGGAATATTGGCTACTTCATGTTTTTAGATTTTATATAATGATTATGTGTGGCCAATTGGTTTCTGATTTTTAGATTAATTTTTCACAAATGTTGACATTTGAGAGCCCACTATTATATTATGGCCAGCCATGTAATCCCTCTATAAATTTTCTATATTACTACCCACGATTTATCAATCCATTTGAAAAGAATGTTTCTAGTCATGTACATGTAATTCCTTGTTTACAACAACCTGTGATATTTAAAGAATTATCATTTAACACTATCCTGATGTTTCCTCTTTCGTTGAACCTCTTTCAGGCATCAATTGAAATACATCTTGAATTTTATGATCTTGTAGATAAATGTTTGGAAAAGTTTCAAGGAAAGGATTATGTAAATAAGTTTATTTTACCGAATTTGTTAATTGTACATAGTAGGCTGAATTTTTCTTTTAATATTTTAGTTTTAATTTTACTCTTGTTAATTGACCTGTACATACATGCAAGAGTTAAAATGAGAGAATGGTTACACTGGAAGTATGACTATACTTAGTCATGTTTCCCTTCATTCAGTTAGGATTACCGATAGATTAGTTTAGAATTAGTTTATTTTCATGTTTATTATTGCATACTTTCAATAAGCAAGTAATGAGCCCAAGTTTTTGCCTTGGCATCCCCTTTCATTTTCTGGCAAAGTGGCTTAGAACATATCAATGTTCTTATACAGTCGGATCATATACACTTATGATGTGCTTGATTGCATTGTTTTTTGCAAAACTTCATCACATTGTTAAAAATATTTTTGTAATAAAATCATATATGAAGAAGTTCTAAGGAATTTCTATGGCTTGGCAATTTTTTATTCACAAGTATTTCTAAAGGCTCATTTTCACCACTCTTTTCCTCTAATGTAAATTTGAAGTGGATGCAGTTTGAAATTTCATTAATTGGCATTTTTTAATGAATAAATAGATGATGTTGAACATATGCGAATTTTGAGAAATGTATGGGAGAACTTGAAGATTCATGAGGTAAACTTACAGTCAATATTCTTCCAGGTATGCATTAACATGTTCATCTTCATATGTTGTTAGTTTTTCCTTTTTTCATAGTTTACTTCTTATTTCTGTTTTGTTTCTTTTGCAGGTCTTCATTGGCTTGATTTTGGAGACTTGAGATAAGCAAGCAGCCAACCCTTTCTAATTTGCAACATGTCCAGGGAAGTATTTGTTGTTTCATCAGAATTTGGGTATTATTTAGTTTTGCTTCTATTCATATTTTCCTTCCTTCACACATTTAGCAATATGAGTCAATAATCATATTTTTCCTCTCATCGATGCAACTGAAATGAAATGCTTAGACTCTTTATTGCTCAGATTTTGCTACAAACAGAGGAAAATTTGCACAAAATTCTTGCAGCAAATAATCTTATCCATGATTTTATCTATACATGTTCTGAATCTTAGATGTCCTGGTTGAGTTAAAAAACTTTTCCATTGCACTCATTATCCCCTTCAGTCGCATTTTTTCTTCCGAATTGATTCAAGGCTTATATCTAGTAATGATCAGAATCCTGATTTTTTGTGATTCATTTTCAGAAATTGAATTCTTGAATTTATGTTATATCGAAACCATTTGAAAACACTTTCCGAAGAATTTTTTCCGAGATCCACGAGTCCTATGTTATTTTATCTGCTCAAAATCCTTGATCTCATAAATCTTGTAGAAGTCATGATGAACTATTATCATATCCGAGTTTCAATATTATATTTTTAGCCAGTATTAATTCTAAGCTTCCTTTTATCAGAACTCTCATTTAAAAATCTCTACAAGAAATATTTATTGAGACTTCCGATATCAAAAGTGAAAATCAATTAAACTTCCACCAAAAGCATTCAAATAATAAAAGGCCTATACGATATCAAAATGTGAAAATATCATAAGTTTTATTTCATAACTCCTTCGATATGTCTAACCCCTCCAATGTCTGATATGTTAACTCCTCCGATTACATAATCGTATCAGACCTCAGAGTTCTTGTCACCTCAAAGCTCCTTTGAAAATGTTACGATATCTTAAAATCTCTGATCTCTAATGGCGTAGAAATACCTCCAATGAAGCTTCGATGGTTTTTGTTAATAATGTAACGGAGATGTAATATGTAAACTTTGGTATTGAATTTTGAAATTTTATGAGAATCATGAAGTGAAAATGAAATTTGAAATATTAAGAGAACAATCATTATTGCAAAAGAACATCATCATTCTCAATTCTAATGGATTTTATTTACTTCAGATTCCTTTGACATTAAACATTATTTTCTTTTAGCTAACTAGTTGCTTTAGTTTAGATTTAATAAATGATGATTTTGGGTCAATAAGATTTCAAAAAATTCAACTTCTTCGTGATTTTAATTCTAATTAAAAGAAGAGGTTATCTTTTGTTGGAGAAAATGATATCTCCCAGGTAAGATTAAATGAAATTCTCCAATGGTAAGTTTCATATTCTCACTTTCATTCATTTTCATTTCTTTACATTTTTTGTTCAGATTTTTTTTTAGTCTTTTGCTAATCATAAATATTTGTTTTACAGATCTCCCAGAATTATTTTGCACTTCTACCAACTCAGATTTGGAGCTCATTCTCTTTGCCTCTAATTTTTGGAACATCAGTTACAATTTTTAGCGAATCAGCTAAATTGGGGAGTCCCTGAACTTTTTACTTGTTTCTTAAGCATTGCTTCTATCAGAAAATTGTTTAAGAATACTTTTGTGCATCATTTTCTTTCAAACAAGAAAATTTGCAACAGACATAGACTTTTCATTTGGGTTAAATATACTTCATGACTGCTATTTCCCTTACGGTTCAAAAGCTTAATCGCTTATAACTCCACAAGATAAAATTTACTAGATTCTCAACATAACACGAACACACATATGATTTTCTTCTATTACTCTTTTGTTGAGGCATTTTATAGCTAATCTTGTTGGATTTGGTTTTCTAAATTTGGGATTTTTCTTTTAACTTTTGCTTTCTTCATTTTTATATTTTTGGAGTTTGTTGATTTCTTGTTTACTTCAGTTTGGGATTCTTTTCCTTTTGTTTTCAGTTTTGATTTGATTTTTGTGACTCTGCCATGATTAGCCTTTTCTTCACCCAACAGTGCTTGGCATGAATGAGAAATTTTTACTCTGTCTATTTCAGTGAATTTCATTTATCATCAAAGGTATATCTTTATGGAACTATAAAGCCTCTTGCTTTAAAAATCTTTTTCATGGAGGAATACACATCCTTTCTAAGTGATATGGTTCACCTTTTCAAGGAAAGAAATGACATGAGTTTAACTCAATGGATCCCTCCTTCCCCTCTACTTTATAAAAAGCCTCTAATTGATAGTCGTGGGAAAAGAATTTGGAGTCAATCATATGAAAGTATTATATCCATTAACATAAGTCTTCATTATCATCCCACCTATTTCATTCAAGTACATCATAAACTAAAGCTTGCAAATGCGCTTATAAAAAGGGTGATTAAAAGAGGAAGCATGGGAAATACAATTAAACTCGTCGATGCTATGGACGCTCGCTGGAAGCGGAGCTATGCTTGTATTGCATAAAAGATAAGTTTGTCGGGGTATTGTTCAGACTCGCTAACAGCGAAGCGATGTCAGAGACCATTCATAAAATGGATATATGCTTTATCAAAAAACTCATATTTGTACCTTCTTCTATTTCTCATACGAGATAATTTAAAATAAAATTTTCCCAAATTTTGGATTCATGATTTTTTACTCAATTTTGCTTTTGAGTACTTATCTTTTCAAACTCATATTGCTTAATCTATTTATGTGGGACCCATGGAAATGTTTTACTGTTTGATGATTCAATGGACTCCATTATTTTTAACCTTCAAGTAAATCAAAGTTCATTATCTTTAACTAGAGATAATTGGTTCTTCCGAGTGTGTCGTCAATGTTGTAGTGAAAAATCAACACCCTCATTTTTGACATATTCATTTCAAACAATGGGGACCCTTTCCATAAATTTTTAGCTAAATTGCCTTTTCAATATTTTCTTTTGGTTAAGTGTCATACAATTTTCCCATTTTTCATTTGCCTCAGATATCTATTTTGATTGCTTCATTGAGTTTGAGTTTTCGCTAGCTTTATAATAGTACTTATTCCACCTCATTTGGTTACACGGTTTGCAAATGGTGTTCATCCGAAGTTCGATAATTTTTACCGCCTAGGTTAAAAAATGTACAAAATGTATATTATTTTAATTTTTGTAAATAAATTAGTAATTCATTGTAAATATTAATTCCTAGTTAATTTTTATTAATTTTTTCATTTTTCACTAATGGTCCTACAAAATCGCCCAGCCAAATTGTAAAACAATTAAAATTATGTGTTTTTAGGATCTCGATAATTGATTCCAATTCCTAATTTTAAAAGAAATTACGAGACTTGAAATCTCAAAATTGCAAAGTGGATGTAGTTCATTTTGTAGGATTTTTAATTACCAAAGTGGTTGTAGTTTATAATGGAGGAGTTCCACTCAAAGTGGGCCCCACTTCACCTCACCTCCTCCCTTCCTTAACAAAAGTCTTGATAAAAAAAGTCTCGATATCTGATATTTGAAAAGTATCGATATCTGATGAAAAGTCTCGATATCTGATATTTGAAAAGTCTGGATATCCGATAAATGTCCCAATATTTAAAAAATAGCTGATATTAAAAAAAATCCGATATTTTTAAAAAGTCCTAATATCATAATATCGGACATCAGCATTTTTGTTTGATGTCAAAATGTCACTTATTAAAAATGTTGGCATTATGACATAGGTTTGGCTCTATGACATAGGTGTTGTCCTTGATGGAAACTCACTCAGATGGCAGATCATAGTTCAAGCTCTCAGAATGGAAGAAAAATACATATACGCAGGTTCCTCTTAACCAGGTCGCGTATACATGTGGTATTGATGATCAAAAGTCACGTATGCGTATACACACACTTTCATGCACGGAAAAGCGCATACATGTGGGAAAGCTTATTTTTGGGTCCATGGTATTTGGTCCTATGGTTTTGGACCTTGGTATTGCGTTCGAAGTATTGAACCTAGGTATTGGTTCTCTATGGTTTTGGACCATGGTTCGAGTAAGGCCTAAGACTATAAAAAGGAGGAGATCATTTGGCAAAGGTATGGACTCAAGTATTGAATATCTTATGAAGAGCAAGATCTGGAATACTGGTGATTGGTTTATGGTGCATAGTTGAATCTGAATCAAGAAGGAACCTGAGCACAAGAAGATGGATAAGTTCTATTGATGGGTCAAAACTCAAGACTTGAATAGTAGCATCTTTGTGTGATTTTGACCTGTTATATTTGGCGCATGGCTTGATATATAAATCTAATAATTTGGGTATAACTAATGTCTGAATATTTGAAAGAATGAATTATCTTTTATAGATCTGTACGCAGGTTCAGCGAAGCAAAGGCACGTATACACACTGGTTTTGTAATTCAAAATTTTGTATACGCAGGTTGGCCTTAATTCAGAAGCGTATGCACACAGGTTGTACACATTGAAGTAGCGTACCTCTCATGAAATGTGTTTTAGCTACTTCTGTTTATTGCTGCAGTGCTCTGGGTTCAGAATTGGTGTCTGGTTACTGTTACTGTTTTTTGGGTACAACATTCAGAGAAGTGACTATTTGATTCAGTTTTGTTTGGTGCAAAGGAGATCGGTTGATGCAGATATACTTGATGTTTGATTGATGTTATTCATGGATCCAGTCTAAAAATTTATGAAACTTGGTCCCTGAAAGAAAAGAGAAGGTTGTAGCCTTCTGTAGGTCAGCACCTACGTACTAGTACCTCAGCTAGTACAAGAGCTAAGGGGGTTGTAGCTCCCTTCCAGGAGAAGCTGGAGAATGAGAGAAGGTTGTAGCCTTCTATAGGTAGTAGCCTACGTACTGGTATAAGACTGCACCAATACAGAATCATTGTAAAAAGAAGTTTCTAATTAAAAGAAGATAGAGATGAATTGCAACAAGTGGTTTTTACCCACATTGGGTTTCCACCTTACATCTTGGTGTTCATGTGTGTTGCTTATGTGTGATGATTTGTTTTGTTTTACTGCTCTTGTTTACTGTTCATATGGTTAATAATGTTCTAATGCACTCATTAAGAAGCAACTAACTGGATTATAAGTTTACTAGATATATGTGTGTTGCATTACACAGTTGCGTATACACGCAGTTTTCATTAACTGACAGAGCGTATATGAATCTGAATTTGGAAATGAAAATTTTTTATTGATTTGATAATACTGATTCACCCCCCCCCCTCTCAGTATTATTTCCAACAACAAACTCCTCATATATGATATATTATGCGATAGTTATTTAAAATTCACAAAGGTCACCTCTCGTCGGCTCGCTTGCACCATAAAGCCTTCTCTCTGTATTATAATAAGGCCCTCTTTGAATTCCCCATTCGATGCACCATGGATCTTAAATCCACTTGTAGATTGTAATGGAGTTTGTTAATTATACATAATATATTAAAATTTCATTTTAATCATAATTTTAATATAATATAATTTTAATTTTAATTATTTTTTAATTTATTTTAATGGTGTATAATTAGTTTGTAATTAATTTAATATTTTTAAATTAATATTAATTAAATAATGATTGTTAATTTAATTTAGGATTAGATTTTTAATTGAAATTTCTTATTTTTTGTCTTGACATCATTTTTTTAGAATTCTGACAAGTTTGACAATTCAACTTTTGAAGTTCATAAGTTCAGTTTTACTTGGTCAAATGAGGCCCGAGATGGCTCGTTAGATAGATAAAATCATAGAGAATATTTATGACGTGGTTGCATGACCAGATTAGATCATTTAATGAGTCTAAAATCTAGGAAAAGATCAAGCTCCGAATTTGTAAAAAAAAAAATTTCTGAGTTTATTTTTTTGCATTTTCATTTGCTCATAGCTTCTATTGAGTGCAGATCAATTCGACTATGTTCTCTTTGACCAATAGAATATTCCCAAGGATCAATGGAGAGCTCAGTTTTATGTTTATTTATTTATTTAATTAAATTTTAATTGGAAATGTTTATTTCCCAGATTTGGTATTTTTTATTTTAATTTGTATTTTAATTAGGTTTTGATTGGTTTTTGGCAGGAGGACCAATGAAAATTGTTGGAGCAGAATTGTCCTTCAGCGGCTCTCCTATTTAGAATTCATTTTTGTAATTATAAATCGTAGTGTGAAGAATAGAGAAGGGGCTTCTCTTCTCTGCAATTCTGGAATTCTAAAAATCATTATTGTAATAAGGGTTTCATGTTGTAGATAGAGAGGATTAATCTTAGATCTTGGATAATTGGGGATTTATCTTTTACCAATTTGAACTATGTATGGGTAGTAGAGCTAGCACTATTGCAGCTCTTATTTGAACAACATAGTTTATGAGTTGTAGATGATTGTTGGAGATCAGATTCAAAAAATTGGGCAAGAGACTAGGTTCAATCAATCTGTGTTTTGAATACTATTATTTTTAATGTAGGCTTCATTTATTTTGATAGCAGAATCATGTTATTGGATTTATATTTGTGCACTTATGTCGATATGAATTCCTTTCTTATGGATTAGCTATCTAATCTATTTGTCTCATGATTATGTTATTAGTTTTGTCTTTTGCTTTTGTGCATTGAAACAAGATTTCTAAGTCACTATTTACTCATAAATCTGTTATTTAATCTTGATTTAATTACTAGTAACATTATGTGAACTATTTCATAGTGTTATTGGTTCATCATTCATTGTCGATAGTTTAATGGTTATTAGCATTATGAGAACTACTTCCTAATGTTAATGATAAATCATTCATGTTAATAGATCTCTGAACAGAATGTGTTTTGGTATTCATAATATCAGTTAATTGAACTACTTCGTTAGCTTGATATTCATTATAAGCCAGACATATTTAAATCCCAATCATTTAATTACTTTTCTCTCGGTTGGGTTAGATCTACATCTTCCTAATCGAGATAGGCTTAGGATTTCTTTCCTTTTGCTTGTATTATAGGATTAATTTGCATTTAGATTAATCATTACATTTCTAGAAGTCCTCTTATCAAAGAGACAAACTTTAGTTGTGGCTTGGTTGAGCCCTAGATCAGCTTAAGGATCACTTTCTTGCCTGATCAACAAGAAGAGTTGATATGATGTCTCTTCTCTATTGGTAGGTGAAATTCATATTTTAAGCTAGTAGAGATAGAGAGAAGGTAATTGGGCTTAGTTTAACAAGTTGGAACCACCATTCCAAACGAAAAAGGAGTTTCTTTAAGTTCCCAACCGAGTGGTCTCCTTTATAATGTTGAGGCAGACATTTCGAGCCTACAACAGAATGATGTGTTAATTTGGAAACTTGGTGACAAATTCCAACCATGGGACTAGATTCCTCTTTTCGAGATGACCAATTTTGACTATTGAAGCGCTAAATTTGGACAAGGAAAAGTGTATTTTTGAAGCAAATCCCACACGTGCACAAAAGGAAAGGTCGACCCTAACAAGAAATTGGACACCCTTGGAAACCTATAAATACAAGTGACCTCAAGCTCATTTTTACATCACCACTTCTCTCTCTCTCTTCTTGATATATCTAAAGTTTCTAGTGAAGGTACCGAACTGGGTGTAGAAATGAAAGTACCGAACTGGGCACAGAACTGAAAGTACAGAACTAGGTGCAAAACCAAAAGTACTGAACTCAGTGCAAAACTGTGGTACCAAGCTGGGTGCGGAACTATGGTACTAAACTGGGTGCAGAACTGTAGTACCAAAATGGGTACATAACAGGCCAAAGGTGCAGAACTGTTGATACATTAACTTTAAATAGATTTGACTATTGGCTAATATTTTGGTCTTTGGTTGGTTGTTCTCTTGGATAAGTCAAACTTTGAATAGAATTATAATTTGTGTATTTGGACTCATTCTACTCTATGTTTAACATTTTATGACAATCTAATAAAAGAAGAATTGCAAAGGGTTTTCCCTTCAGTGGGTTTTTCCTTGGTTATTGACCAGAATTTTAGTCTCTCTTGTTGATGTGTTGATTGTCTCCTTTGTCATTTATCTTCAATTACTGTTGATAATTGGAAATATTAATTATTGATGAAAGATTGTTAATTGATTAATGGAATTGGGTTAAAGTAATTGAAACAACATAGAGCAGCCTGAAATTTAACATGATGAAGGAGGTCTTGTTATTAATTATTTTCCTAATTATACTTTTCCTAACTATAGATGGATGTCTTGATAGTCCATGGGAGAGATAAAAATATGTTGCGAAAGTGGGAAAATCGTTATTCTAAGTGGGATAAGTCACTCTTTCGTTTAGGTTAGAAATGGGTTGCATAGGAGTTTGAGGAGGTTGTTGAGGAGGCTAATTTAAAGATAGTTGTAAGTATTTTTATTAGGGAAATTGTGGATGTTTTTATTGTGGATATTTTTGGACTAGTTGTTGTTGCATGTTTCAAAAGGGTGTCCCTTGCCAACCTTATTTCCAATGTTGATTTTGAGCTTGGTGGGGTGCCCATTGCTAACATGGCATTGATCGATACCAAGTTTGAGGGGAATATTCATTGTCAACCCAAAATGAAGTATAATATTGAGATGGTCTTATATAATTCATGGTGGTCAAGTATGCTATGGTTATTTTTAAGTAATGAAGCATATTTTCTTTGTTGCCTCATTAGCTCCTTGGTACACCACTTTCATCTCATGTAATGAAGGATAATTACCAGTCACGTGGTTTTGCTCAAATGCCTAAGCCTAGCCAATATCTTGGCTCCCAAAACCTTTTTCTATGAGTTATGAGGTTGTATTTATAACAAAGGATGGGGTGACCCTTGACATTCCGCTTTGTGACTCTTTGACTTCCTCATGACTCTTCAACTTCTTTACAAGTAACTCATTACATAACATGATGACTTTTCACATTCCACTAATGACACTTGGAATTTCACTTACAACATATATACAAATAATATTACATTTTCCACATACACCCATGTAAGACAAAATAGGCTAGAGACAACCTAACAAGAAAAAATACTATGACTCCAAAGTTTTGGGAAAGACCAACTCGGCAACCTCCACTTGGTGCGTCTCAATCACATATTAATTCCATTCTTGGTACTACATGATGGTGTCCCCAAAATACTTGATGGTGTCTTTCTGAAAAAAGACTCTTTCCTCCATGGCATCCAGGTAGATGGTCTTGGAACCTGTATCCAATTCGTTCTTAAGCATGTGCAACATGGTGTTAACCTTGACAGTACCGCCGATGTACTTTTGCATGTTGTGTGCGTTCAGCTCCAAGTCTTCCTTGGTGGCCTCTCGTCTTAGCATTCCATCTACTCATCGATCTCAAGCCAGACTTGGTTCTTGGATTTAGCCTCAATGAGGGAATTTATTGATGGGATCTTGTGCTTTCTCACCATGACATCCAAATTATTACACAACTGCATATATGAGGCTCGCATGTTGTTGATGAATGGGGCAAGCTACTCATAGTTCTAGATCAACATCCAGACCTTTTCTTTCTCCAACTCTGCCTATGACTTCATCTCTTTAATTAATTCAAGCGGGGCCCCTTTGTACTGCATTGCCCACTCTTGTACATGGGCGATGGAAGCATGTATCACATGATGGCAACATGTATCTGAAAGACTAATATCTACATTATGGATCACAAAAGTCATAGATCTAGCATGTATGTTCTTGAGAGTTTGAACAAATTCTTTGCTCTATTTTTGTAGGCCATGTACATGAACAATTTCTTTATGCACAGTGACAAATCCGTCATAGAGATTCTACATGGTATCCTCAAGTGTTATTACTTTAGCGAGTATCGCTTTCCTCATCTCCCCCATTGTGAAAAATTCATTTTGCATTGATGCTTAGAGTTGCTCTACCTCTTGTTTGGTAGCCTGCAAGTTCTTTGCCATTTGTTCATTCTCGTCTATCAGGTACTTAACACTTGAGCTTGTTGCCCTTGCATAGGCGAAGATGGCTTTGGCAAGGGAAGCATGATGCTTCCTGGTGTTTGACACTATCACCCTTTCCTTGATGAATGTAGGTGATGCATGATCATCTAGAAAGTGCTTCCTCCATGCCTATACAATCCTCTTCTACAGCTCATCAAATGATAGATTGTACACATCCATGACTGGATTATCATCAAGGAGAACAATATCTCCTTGCTTGCTCGAGATAGGTTCTGACACTGGAGGTGGTGGAGACTGAGACATGAACTCTAGTGCTCTCGGCATAAGTTCATTGTCTTCATTATGTGGCTCTTGTTCCAACCTCCATGTTTTTCACTTCAACTAGTTGCTCAATCTATTGAGCAAGTTCTCGATCATGCATCTGTTCGCTCTCCTCCTCTACTAATGGCTGTTCCAACTCTTCGACTTGTATGGGCGATGTTTCCTCCTTTTTTGCGCCTTGCCTTTTTTCTTCTTACTTTTTCTACTTCTCTTCCTGTTCTTTCCTCCTTAGCTCTCATTCTTCCTTCGATTCTTGTTCTGGTTGCTGCGATCTCGATTCTACTACTTGCAATATCTGTTTTTCTCTCTTCCTACGCTCTGTTGTCCATATCCTCTACTTACTTTTGCTTATGCTGCCAAAGCTACTTGCATGAAGATTGAAACCACTTTCACTATGAAAATCCGTTCTCCCTGTATTATGTTAGTAACTTCCTCTTTCCCTGATCTTGTACTAGATTGCTGCCTTTTGCTACTGTTGTTGGACTTGCTGCCATGTTAGTGTTGATTTTTTTTCTATCAACAATTGAGTGTCCACATATATTGGAAATTAACTGGCACTTCCTCAACTACTTCCCCAGTACTGCTTTTAGTGGTCTCTCTTGGAGCAGCTCTCTTTGGTGCCATGGTATGATGACTATTGGAGAGAAGTGCTTCACGAGTGTGGTACCCATGAGAAAAAAATGACACTCATGGCAAACAAATATTAGCTCTTGCAAATCTAACTTCACAGCATGATCAAGTAGAAATCTGGGCATATGATGAGAGAGATTATGCAATTTTGACTGACAGGGATTACTAACTGATTGTGGAAACTACGAAATCCCAGTAGTCAGTGTTAAAGCTTGATGACTGGAATCGTGCAATGTGTAGTTAAGTCTGGGCCAGGGCTTGGGAGAGACTGCACATTGCGAAGTCTCAGTGGCTAGGCTAGGAGAATGGCTCCTGGAACTATGCAATGCACAGTTGGATCCAAGCCAAGACAGGCTCTGTGCAATTCCAGAAGCCAAGGAAGAGGCCTTGAGCTCCCAGATTGCGCAATGCATGCAGTGAGGTATGAGATCCGGGTAAGGGGAGCCCATATATGCCTATGGGTTGTGAAAATCAAGCAGATTTGAAGGATGATGTGATGTTGGGTGTAGATCTGAATAAGTGTTGATGCATGCATGTGAAACAAGTATAGCAATTGATTAACTGAAGGAAAATGAAGTGTGTGAAGAGAGTCGCCACAACAACGACTGTTGGTGAAAAAATGAAAAAGCTCATGCGACACTTGGGAAAGGAAATCTATAACTTAAAACAATACTCCTACAAGCTCAAACAAGTTAAAATTCCAGCAGACATGCAAAGACACAAGTGATTCAACAATCACACAAGCTAAACAACAAAAAGTGGCAAATGATGATAAAAGAAAAACTCACCCAGAAAAGTGACGACAATGCTCCGAAGGCTCCTTGATCTCCTTGGCAATGCTAGAGCTTGATGACGAATGTAAAAATGAGCTCTAGAGGCATCCATTACATAAATTGAGCAAATTGGGATTTATGACGCACATGCCTGAGATCAAGGACAAAAGCGACACTTGGCGGAAAATTTTAAGGATAACAATGTGCCACCTCAGGGAAACTAATAATAGATCCCTACTTCCTAAGGATGTTTTTTTCCCTTTAATTTTCTTTCTTTTTTGGGGGAAACCTGCCATGCATTTCCTGGAAATATTGCACAGTTTTGGGAAGGACTAGGAAACTCTCTGGCTCATGCACTAAGCAGTTTTTTAGCAGAAAGGGTTCTGCACAATTTCTAGGTTGAGTGGCTCTAGGCTACCTCTCATGTTCTGCGCAATTTCTGAACTCAAGGCTGGCTTCCCTCTAGTGTTGTGAAATTCTTGAGTCAAAGGCTCACTAACAACTTGGAATGCGCAATTCATAGGAGCAAGGCTAATTGCCCTCAAGGATTGCATATTTCTCTAAGGCATGCCCGGAACTGGATCAAGACCTAGTCAAGATATCATATTGTGGGTTAGAAAAGAGCTAAGTGAGCAAGCACAAACTAATATTGAAAGAATAAAGCTCAGTTGAAGCAAAAGTGCTTGGATCAGTGTGAGATGAGTTGTTGTGGTTTAAAAGGGAGGCTCCAAAATGAAGCATGGGCGAAATTTTGGAGGGTGGTTGTAGCCGCTACAACATTAGCGACATGCTAGTAGAACTCCAGCTCTCTGTATGGACCTTGTCTCATGGAAAGTGAGTCTAACTCTTCTGGAATTATTGTTCAGTTCTTTGATTATCATAGCTTCTTCACTAGCTTGAGTTAAATATGTAGTCCCTACCATTCTCTTTATCGGTAGCACACATACCATGCCAAGTCACACTGAGTTGTTTCGATTGTGGATGAGGGGTATATAAATGCACAAGTAATATAGACTGTCAGATTTTTTGTTTCATCTTTGGTGTTGCTCCCCTGCTAGTAGGCATAGACAGTACTCTAGTGGAGTCACATTAGGAACACAAGCATTGCTCCGCTGCCAGCGAGCCTGGACAATACCTAGGTGGAGTTACTTGCTTCACCTCTCTGACTAGGAAGCCTTTCTCTTCTTTCACCCTTTATTTTATTTTTCATTTTTTTCATTTTTCAAAGAATTGTGCATAAGCACTTATTTATTTCATGAGGCAAAAGAGGGATCCTGACTTATTGAGAGAAGAAGAGGTTGTCCCTTCAGAGAAGGATATTTATATATACCTCTAACATACTTGTTAAGTTTTTCCCCCTCTCCTTACTCTACTTGAATTAGTTGACAAGGGTTAACCGAATATAGAAAACCGATTAGAGTAGGCGGTACTAGTTAAGAGTGCAAGCATCGTGATTCCACCATGACTCTCTCCAAAAGGAACGTATTTTCCATCAGGGTATCATCAACTAGAAGAAATGTAGGATTCACATAAATAGAGGGAATAAACAGATAACCAAGCGTTGATAGTTTTACAAGTTCCTCTTAGATTTCGCCTTGCTTATCTAAGAAGCCAAATATGTTTTCATGCGGAATCTAACCTACGGGTGAAAAAGAAATCAAGAAAAGGAAATAAGCAAGACAAAGTGAAACAAAGTAAGCAGATCAAACACAAAACCATAAAGAAAACACTACTCCTAACCCTAAGCTAAGCAAAACATGGGCCAACTCACATAAAGTGATACTTCCAATGTAGCCACCAGCGCATTGGTTGGCCCATGTAGGCGACGACATGATTGACGAAATATATTTAAGCAAACCAACAGACAAGAAAGATAAAAAAATACAAACCAATATGTTCGAATCTTGAATGAACGAGTGGAAAAATAAGAACGAAAAGCGCAAGGGAAACATTTCATGGTTATGTCATGGTGTCCTAACACATTGGGAGCCGAAGACTTGCACAAATTTTTGAACTATGAGGTCAAGTAAACATAAAAAAAGAAAGAAACTTTCATTTCATCGTGGTTCTCGCCAAATAGGACTCCTCCAAAGATTGAGCAATAGGATTGTGAAAAATGGATGGAGGATGCGAAAATTGTAAAACAGAAGGATCTTCAATATGTGCGGTGAAGTGACGAGGAGCCTCGACAGATTCAACATTATTCTAATCAGAGATGGAACTGACCTCAAGGCTATGAGAACCTGACATAACCATCAGCTTAAGCTGAAGTGTCCCGACAGCTTGAGGAAGTTCCACCTCATCGAAAGGTAGATCATTAGAGATAGGTGGCTTCGAAAAATCGACAGTGGAAAAATCAGCATCATGACTAGCTGAATCGATGAACAGGTCACGATAGTCACGATCAGAAAATTCAAGATCGCCAATGGGGGCATCCTCATGATCTGATGAACTGTATAGAGGGGAAGATGAAAAATGAGAAATTTCACCCTCTATGTTTCCAGAAAGGCATGATGAGGAATTGGGAAGATCTGTGATAACAAATTCAACCTCTCCGCATTTAGATGAAAAACTAGCATTCCACGAATTATTAATATGATCAGAAAGTGAATTATCACATGATTTAACCAAAATGACATAATTGCAGACAGTGTCAGGATAGTGCGGAAGAGTTGCGGAAGGAATAGGATCATCCTTCATCGCAGATTCTTGTTCGACTCTTGACTCCTAGACATACTCATCACAAATGATATCGCAGTTTGGATTCTCAACAACAACTCCATCCAACACCTGATCCTCATGAACATCAAAGAAAATATTTGAAATAAATGAACACGCAAACTCGCAATTCGGAGGATCAGAGGGACCAAAGGGTGGAGAATGAGGGGAAAACACTTCATCACACACATTGGGCTTGCAGTCCAAAACTATGTAGGGGTTTTGAGCATGTGAGATGGGAAGAGAAGGTGATAGTTCAACAAATAGATTCTGAATTTTTTCCACCTCAACCCACAGCACTAGAGTTGTTTGATGAGAAGTGGATGGGGGGTTACTTGGAACAACAACCTTGTCTGTCGCATATTTGGAAGCTCTAGCCTCGCGATAAGCTGGGAGTGACTTGAAACATTCTAAGTCTTGAGAAGTTAATGAAATGCAAACAAGATGTACAAAACGATTGTGAAAATGGCGTAATGATTCATCAAGTGATTTTCGCAATTCTGAATTTTTTTGGCACAGATGTTCATGATCATATCTGCCAAAAGCATGGGACAGTTTTGTGACAAAGTGTTTGAAAGAGTGAATGGAGGCATCGGTCAATGTGTAACACCATTGCCTTACGCGCCCTTCAAACATGAGAATGAACAACCTACAGGCAACATCCTCATGGGAGATGTTGTGCTCTGTGAAAAATTGAATAAAACGTTCAGTATGCTCAAGCAAGGTTGTTTCACCCTCGCCACTAAACTTAAGATGTGACAATTCATCAATGATATTCACTGACATTTGTAATTTTATATCTCTAGAAAAACATGCTAGGAGTTTGATTATGGGAGAAGTCATAAAATGGGTGCAGAAATTCAAAACATACTTCAAGGGCTTAGCTTGTCATCTGACCTTCCTTCTCGTGCCAAAAATGTTGATGATGCTAGACCCGCCAACATTCAGGGGATCTCCCCAGTAAGAAGTCCTAACTAGACCTTAGACCATTTGGAATAGGAGTCCCAACAGTGGGTGGTAATGTAATACCTTGACCGCAGTAGCATGCAGAGATAAGTATGATAACTTTGGATGGAAGCGTGTGACCTTGTAGCGAGTCAAGTGAGATGCATGGGGGTTCTAACACACATAGGGGAAAAGGAAGCATTCCCCTTAGAATCTTGTAATAGTACACAACTTGAAAGGAACACATGAGCGGAATGACATCACAAGCTAAAATGCAAAATAGTCCACAAATTAAAGTGACAGGTTAATCCAACAACACACATTCAACAAGATTCATACAATTGCATACAAAGTAGTTCATAAGAAAATGCGTAAGTTAAACAACATACATTGCTAAAGAAACCAAAATAGTCCAACTACAATAACAACATATGCATGAAAGCGTGTTGGATCTGTTATTATTATTATAAGTGAAAGTTCCATCCATACATACACCATTGACGGCCACTAGCCCCAATAGTGGAACATTACAGTCAAGAACACCTACTCCTCTAAAGAAGTATACTCACTCTACGTTGTGGAGAAGCCAAGGCTCGTCACAATACTCCCAAGCCTTTTCTAAGCCTAAGCCTAGCCAAAAGCTTGGCTCCCAAAAGCTTGTTCTATGAGTTATGAGGTTCTATTTATAACAAAGGGTGGGGTGACCCTTGACATTCCCCTTTGTGACTCTTTGACTTCCTCATGACTCTTCAAATTCTTTACAAGTAACTCATTACATAACATGATGACTTTTCACATTCCACTAATGACACTTGGAATTTCACTTACAACATATTTAAAAATAATATTACATTTTCCACATGTACCCATGTAAGACAAAATAGGCTAGAGACAGCCTAACAAGGCAAAACATTATGACTCTGAAGTTTGGGGAAAGACCAACTCGGCAACCTCCACTTGGTGCTTCTTGGTCACATATTGATGCCAAGCTTGGTACTACATGATGGTGTCCCCAAACTGCTTGATGGTGTCTTTCTGAAAGCAGACTCTTGCCTCCATGGCATCTGGGTAGATGGTCTTGGAACATGTATCCAGCTTATTCTGAAGCAAGTGCAGCATGGTGTTAACCTTGACAGGACCACCAATATATTTCTACATGTTGTGTGTGTTTAGCTCCAAGTCTTCCCTAGCGGCTTCTCATCTTAGATGCTCCATGTACTCATTGTTCTCAAGCCAGACTTGCTTCTTGGGTTTAGCCTCAGTGAGGGAACCGATTGATGGGATCCTGTGCTTTCTCACCATGACATCCAAGATGTTGTATAACCACATATATGAGGCCTATATACTGATGATGAATGGGGCAAGTTGCCCATAGTTCTGGATCAACATCCGAACCTTTGATTTCTCCAGCTTTTCCTATGGATTCATCTTCTTAACTATGTCAAGCGAAGCCCCTTTGTACTGTATTGTCCATTCTTGTACATGGGTAATGGAAGCATGTATTTTCTTGAGATTTTGAACAAACTCTTTGCACTGCTGCTATAGTCCATGTACATGGATAACTACTTTATGCGGTGACAAATCCGTCACAGAGCTACTGCATGGTATCCTCAAGTGTTGATACTTTAGTGAGTATTGCTCTCCTCATCTCCCCCATTGCAAAACTGCATTCTACATTGATGCTTAGAGTTTATCTACCTCTTTCCTAGAATCCTGCAAGTTCTTTGTCAGTTGTTCATTCTCGGTCATTCGATACTTAACATTTGAGCTTGTCGCTCCTGCATAGGCCAAGATGGCTTCAGCAAGGGCAGATGGATGCTTCCTAGTGTCTGACACTATCACCCTTTCCTTAATGAATGCAGGTGATGCGTGATCATCTGGAAAGTGCTTCCTCCACGCCTATACAATCCTCTTTTGTAGCTCATCAAATCATAGATTGTACACATCCATAATTGGATCATCATCAAGGAGACTAGTATCTCCTTGCTTGCTTAGGACAGGTTCTAACACTGGAGGTGGTGGAGACTGAGAGATGACCTTTGGTGCTCTCAGCATAAGGTCAGTGTCTTCATTTTGTGGCTCCTGTTCCAAATCCATGTTTGTCACTTCAATCAGTTTCTCAATCTATTGAGTAGGCTCCCAATCCTGCATATATTCACTCTCCTCCTCTGCTACTGGATGTTCCAACTCTTCGACCTATATGGGTGTTATTTCCTCTGTCATCATGCCTTGCATTTGTTCTTCTTCCTATTTCTGCTTCTCTTCCTGTTCTTTCCTCCTCAGCTCCTGTTCTTCCTTCGGTTCTTGTTCGGCTTCCTGCGATCTCAGTTATGTTACCTGCAAGCTCTGCTTATATCTCTTCCTCTACTCTATTGTCTGTATCCTCTTCTTCCTTTTGCTTCTGTTTCCAAAGCTTCTTGCATGAAGATTGAATCCGCTTTCACTCTACAACTTTGTTCTCCCTATATTATGTCAGAAACTTCCTCTTTCCCTGATCTTGTACTAGATTTCTACCTTTTTCTATTGCTACCATGGTAGCATTGACTCCTTTTCTATGAACAATTGAGTGTCCACATATATTGGAAAGTTAACTGGCACTTACTCAACTACTTCCCCGGTACTGCTTTTAATGGTATCTCTTGAAGTAGCTCTCTTTGGTGCCATGATACTCTAACTGTTGGAGAGAAGTGCTTCATGAGTGTGGTACCTATGGGACAAAAAGGACAATCATGGAAAGCAAACATTAGCTCTTGCAAATCTAAATTCAAAGCATGATCAAGAATAAATAAGGGCATTTGATGAGATGGATTGCAAAATTTTAACTGACAAGGGTGACTGATTGATGTTGGGAACTGTGCATTGCGTAGTCCCAACAATCAGTGTGGAAGCTTGATGATTGGAACTACGCAATGCGCAGTTTAGTTTGGGCCAGTGCCTGGGAGAGACTACGCATTACATAGTCTCAATGGCCAGGCTGGGAGACTACTCCTAGAACTGTGCAGTGTACAATTGGAGCCAGGCCAAGATAGGCTCTGCGTAATTCCAGAAGCCAAGGTAGAGGCCTTGAGCTCCCAGATTGCGTAGTGCATGCAGTGGAGTGTGAGATCTGGGCAAGGGGAGCCAAGATCTACCCATGGGGAGTGTGAAAAACAAGCAGATCTGAAGGATGATGTGATGTTGGGTGAAAATATGACTAATTTTTTATGCATGCATGTGAAGCAAGTGCAACAATTGATTAACTGAAGGAAAACGAAGCGTGTGAAGAGAGTCTCCACAACATCGACCGTTGGTGCAAAAAGCGGGAAAACTCATGCGACACTTGAGAAAGGAAATCTATAACTTGAAACAAAACTCCTACAAGCTAAAACAAGTTAAAACACATGTAGTCATGCAAAGAAACAAGTGAAACAACACTCACACAAGCTAAACAACAAAATGCGACAGAAAAAGTGGCAAAAGATGAAAAAAGAAAAACTCACCCAGAAAAGTGATGACAATGCTCTAAAGGCTCCTTGATCTCCTCGGGAATGCTAGAGATTGATGATCAAATGTACAAATGAGCTCTAGAGGCATCCATTACATATAATTGAGCAAATTGGAATTTATGATGCACATGCCTGAGATTAAGGACAAAAGCGACACTTGGCAGGAACTTCTAAGGATAGCAATGTGCCACCTCCAGGAAACTAATAATAGATACCTACTTCCTACAGATGATTTTTTCCCTTTAGTTTTCTTTCTTTTCTGGGGGGAAACCTGTCATGCATTTCCCGGAAAGATTGCAGAGTTATGGGAAGGACTGGGCAACTCTCTGGCTCATGCATTGAGTAGAAAGGGTTTTGCGCAATTTCTGGGCTGCCTCTCTTGTTCTGCGCAATTTCCCAGCTCAAGGTTGGTTTCCCTCTAGTGCTACGCAATTCTTGAGCCCAAGGCTTACTTACAACTTGGATTGTGCAATTCACAAGAGCAAGGCTAGTTTCCCTAAAGGATTGCGCAGTTCTCTAAGGCAAGCCTAAAATTGGATCAAGACTAAGTCAAGAGATCGGATTGTGTGTTAGAAAAAGAGCTAAGTGAGAAAACACAAGGCAAGATTGAAAGAATAAAGCTTAGTTGAAGCACAAGTACTTGGATCAGTGTGAGATGAACTATTGTGGTTTAAAAGGGAGGCTCCAAAACAAAGCATGGGCGAAATTTTGGAGGGTGGTTGTAGCCGCTACAACACTTCCATACTTTGTATTTTACTATAAGAAAACTTAATAAATAAAAGGGGATAACTATAATTGTGTCAAACAAAATGCTACATAGAATGTCAATAATGTTCTCACATTTAATATATTGCAGCAAGAAACATAAATTAAAAATGATAATATAAATATAGTCAGGATATGTGAAAGGTGCATCTAATAATGATAATGTGTCCACTATGTCATTGAGGTTTGGGACTAATACCAAATAAATATACCTAAGAATAGCATGACATCATGCTTACTAGCAAAGCTTCTCCCTTTGGAATCAAGAACCTTACGAGTTGGGGTAATAGGGTTTTACAACCCCCACAAATGCTTCATTTGGTTTGAACTTGTGACTTATGATATCCCCAAAGGATTGAAGGATGTTACATAAATCGTTCCATTGACATGCCTAAGCAACTTGTATGTATAAACTTTCCTTTTTATAATGATGTTATGACATATGACATTCACAAGTGATGCCCCTAA
Source organism: Pinus tabuliformis (assembly GCA_031772625.1). Classification (NCBI taxonomy): domain Eukaryota; kingdom Viridiplantae; phylum Streptophyta; class Pinopsida; order Pinales; family Pinaceae; genus Pinus; species Pinus tabuliformis. Next base: position 491,300,925 of record CM062816.1, read on the forward strand.
TCGATATAAAGTACCATCCACATAAAAAAAAAAACAAAAAAACAAAAAAACAAAAACAAAAACAAAAAAAAACAAAAAAACAAAACTTGAGATACCACATTCCACAATCTTTATCATCACAAAAATAAAAATGACCACAACTATAGTTAGGATATTAGGCCTTTACAACCCCCACAAACACTTCATTTTGTTTGAATTTGTGACCTCTAATGATTGCAAAGGATCATAGAAGACTAGGAAAAGTGTTATGGTTGCATGCCTAAACAACTTATATGGATAGACTTTCCTTGTAATGTTGACAATACGGCATATGGCATTCATAAATTATTGCTCTAAGTGATATAAAATACCATATACATAAATAAATGAAACAAACAAATTTGAAATACTCCATTTTACAATATTTATCTTTATAGAAAAACTACAACCATAACTATAGATTATATAATAAACCTTTACAACCTTCACAAACACTTCAAACTACTTGTGATCTACTGAAATTCCAAAGAACTAAAAAACACTAGATAAATTGTTTTTACCTACATACCTAAACAATTTAAATGAGCAATTTTATTTTATATTGATGTTATGACATTCATAAAGAATAAGTCTTTACAATCTCTCAAAACACTCTATTTAATTTGAAATTATCACCTTATAAAACTTTAAAAAATAAATCACACTTAAAAAAACACATGAATAAACTTTAGTCACAAATATTAAATAAATTATACATCTTTATAAATAAATAAAAAATAAATAAATAAATTATACAAATAATTTTTTGTTACAATTTTATTTTTTTATTTTTATTTTTTTATAGCAAAAATAGTTACTTGTATTGATTTCAAAAAAGGCATCTCCACCAGAAAGTTGGAAGAGCTAGTACAAAAGAGTTTGGGGTTGACCCCAAAGTTCTTGCAAGACAAAATAAAAATACCTTGGCTATGCTAGATACTAAATTTCCAATCAGTTTATATTGATGGACATGTTGGCCTAACAGAAATGAAAATTTACAAAACACGGATTACAAAGGCTCCAAAGTGGTGACCTGTTGGTTGCACATTGTTGTGTTTCTAGCCAAGTGTTGTTGATTTGTTGATGCACTTGATCCTGGATGAATATCAGTTCTTGTTGGTCGCAATTGGTTGTGATTCTATCCAAATATTGGCAATTTGCTGATGCTCCTGATCCTAGATGAATTTTCTTTCTCCTCTACTTGGTCATTGTTAAAGGATTTTCCATATCATTGAATCTTTGTAGTAGTATTCACTGAGTTTTTCTTGTCTAAGACAATTATGGAATGGGAATGGTTTGTATTAATTCGCTAATTTTGGCTTCTCCCTGTAGTTTGGTGCAATCATTGTTGGCGAGCTTATCTACCCTATGATTATTATCCCCGAGAATGTGGTAAAATTGGACATTTTTCATGTTTTTTAAGACTAATCTGATGTGGGTGATGGTCTGGGATAAAGCACCTTTTTTTAACTCCTTCTTCTGTATCATTTGTTTGATTAAGATTGTAGAGTCTCCAATTAATATGATTGATTTTATGTGCCTTTCTTTCATGATTTTGGATCCCATAAGAAGCATGAGTGCGTCTACTCTATTGTTAGTTTTTTTTTCTAGCCCCCATTCGAAGGTTATTTCTTCTTTTCCATCAGGGCGTAACAACCCCCCCCCCTCGGCACAGTTGTACCTATATTCCTTTTTGATGCTCCATTGAAGAAAAAGATAAATTGACACTGTTGCATTTTCCATTTCTCGAATGACTAGTGATCCATTTTGATCTTCTATGAGTGAGGGCTTGCCAAATACCTAATCGTAGAATAATTAGGGGAATGATTGTTATTTTTTTGTAAATATGGTAGGTCTCTATGTATTAACTATTTTCAAAAGTTTTTTACATCCATATTCTTCGGGTAGTCACCTGCCCGAAGGAAACTAGGTGACCACCGATCAGCATTAAAACCATTCCAAAATTTGAATAAGTTCATGATAATCCATCCACTGTCTCTATGTTGATTGTCTCTACTATTATCGCTAAAGATCAAAACAGACATGTTTATTTCCTTCATCAAATTAAAAATTCATAAAACAAAACTATCTGGATCTCTAGATTAATCCTCATCAGAGGAGGCTATCGGAGCTGGTGCCTTTGCACTGGGGCTTGGCATCTCGCATCTCTGTTCCACTTTCCACTTTATCGCTGTCAAGGTCTGCTCAATCCTTCCTAGGGCGAGATTGTTATGGTAAGTCTGTATCTATATGGTCGCTATTTCCTTAATAAGTTACGCACAGACCGGGTGCTTCTCCTTTCTACTTTCCTGTTTGTCAAATACTTCTGCTTCCATGTGTTCGCGGTGGAGAATCATGGCCTGAGCCATGATGTGTTTCATGATCCAGTATTGTTGTAGGGTCTTTTTGAACAGCGATTGTCTTCCATTCGTTGTCCCAGGGTCCTGCAGCATTCCTTCCCATTCTTCCATGGGTATGTCTCTATATCTAAGGTTGTCTCTTAGATCTCGCTCCCAGCTATTAATCTGGTCCCTAACTTCCTTCGGATTTCCTTCCATGTATGAGTCAATGATCGTCTTCATGTGATCTCCGTCAGGCTTCCTGCCCCTTTTCTTTCCCTGGCTACTGGTTCCTTCTTCTTTCTTGACTATCCTCTTGCTTCTCCTGGGAGCCATTCTTCTTTCAGCTTGGCCTTTAACGTCTTTTCCCTTTTTCTCTTTGTCCTTTTTCACGGTCTTTCCCTATTCTGTTGTGAGACCTATCACAGAACCAACACATATGTCAGCCATATCATTTAGGTTTACATTATTTTTCGTGGATTCCCCCCCCCCCCCAACCTCTAGTTTCCCAGCCTCCAGTTTCCCATCCTTTGGGTTTCCGGCCTCTAGCTTCCCACCCTACTGAGTTTGGCTTTGGCTTTGATAATTCTCTGGGTCATGGGGTAACAGTGGTTACTTTGCTTTTCCTAACCCATGCAGGGATCCCACTCCTGCTTGTTTTGCCTCTTCTCACCCAAGGGCTCGCCCATGGTGTCAATTAGGCTACTGAGGCCTCCCCTTAGCTTGGTTTTCTCAGGTTTGACGGCAAGGTTTCTATTGGTTGAGTTTTCTACCCTCCCCCTAGGGTGCAACTCCATCCCCCAAGGGTTCTAGTATTTCCTTTCCTAGCTCCCCTCCTCCAGGGCTACAGGCATTCTTCCTTTCCCTAGAATGTAGTAAGCCAGGACCTCTATTCTAAGGTGGGGGTCAGTAGAATTTAATTAGGGAATGATTGTTAAGATAGAATCGAACCAACATTTTTCATCTACAGAGAGTGCAATGGTGTCCTGTTTGTTTACTCCTTTTGTTAAGATTGCTTCGGTGGTCAAGCTCCAGGTTTTTGAAAGGACTTTCCTTTCAATGGTAGGTTTATTTTTGAATATTGAATTGTTTCTTGCTAGCCAAAGTTGCCAACACAAGAAATATGAGAGATTTTTCTAGAATTTCCTTAGGAGAGGTTTTCCTTTGAAGGCATATGGGTATTTCAAGGACCAAATTATTAAGAAATTAGCTAGGGGGATGTCAAATTGGAGGGAGATAAGAAGGGTGTGGGCGAGATCAAACCAACAACCTTTTGCGAATGAGCAGCTCAGGAAAAGGTGATGAATGTCTTGTTTGAAATAGAGGTAGAAGGGTTAGTGATAAGGGACTATAATTCCTATTTTCTTGAGGTTTTAAATGGTTAAGGTATTGATGTGGAGCAGAGTCCACACAAAAGATTTTATCTTGGGGAGACTCTCTGATTTCCATATTATTTTCCAAGGAAGCCAAGGGGTGAAAAAAAATGGTGTCAGCAGATAAAAGAGCAAAGCCTTCTTTGATGGTATAAGACTTCGAGGTCAAATCCCATCCCAAGGATTCATATTGAATTAAACTAATTGGATTAGATCCATTTAGTTTCATGATGAAAATATTCCAGGCATATAATAAATCAGTAAGAATTGAAAGGAATTTTAATCCTTTCCAGAGGTTGGAAGCTTCATCCCACTCATAAAACTAGTTGAGAGTTGTCATTATTCTTGAAACAAACCATTTCCAAAGAGCCCCTAAGGCTATGAAGGAGTTCAAAGGGGGATTGTTGCATATTCCATCTTCCCAAATTTTTATATCCCTACCATTGTTGGGAATTTTGTAGAGAAAGTCTTTGAGCAACGAGAGGGAGTTTTTGCATAGTTTCCATATGGAGGAGCTAGGCTTGGAGGGGATTTCATTCTCAATCATCTCTTTCTAAAGGAAGTTTAAATATTTACTTTCCAGAACTTGTTTCTACCAATTTGACTCCCTTGTGATGAGTCTCCACATAAGGTTAGCACCCAAGGCTTTATTTAGTAAATTTAGCCTCCTAGTTCTTTCATAAGTAGTTGTTTACTTGGACCAATGTATGAGATGATTTTTTTTTTTTTTTTGTTTTAGTTTGTCCCCCTTACCAGAGGAATTTCCTTATCAAAATATCCAATTGGTTTAAGATTCCTACTTGCGTTTGGAGCATTACAAATTAATAAACGGGGAGAGAAGAGAGGATTGATTTGATGAGGATGACTCGACCAACTATGTTAAGCCACTAAGAGCCCCATTGACTGAAATTTTTCTTCATTTTTTTAATCAATCCCAACAATAATTTTGATTTGGGAGAACCCTTGACGATGGGCATCCTGATCTATTTGAATGATGTCCAATCCACTTTGTAGGTGAATCTGAATATTCGAGCCATTTGACTCAATAGGTTTGCATGAATGTTCCATCCAATTAAAAAACTCTTTCCTTTATTTACCAACCCTCTAGAGGTTGAAAGAAAAGTGTCAAGCGGAAATTTAAACCTTCGATCCATGATCAAAGATGCTCCTCCTAGAAGAAGGGTATCATCAACAAACTGTGAGTGGTTGATTTCCTTGATTGCTCTGTAAAAGAGAATGCCTAGAATTCTTCTTATTTGTCTTTATTTTTCTAGATTCTCACTAAGAGATTCAACAAGGATGATATAAAGAAAGGGGGACAAGGGGCATCGTTGATAAATTCCCCTTGATGCTTGGAAAAAACCGCTTGACTTGTCATTTATTAACAATAATATCCACGACTTGCATATGCATGCTTTCCTAAATTTACAAAAGAATTAAAAAATCCAAAATTTTGAAGCACTTGAAAAAGAAAGGAGTGCCATATATGATCAAAGGCGTTAGCCATGTCCAATTTTAGTATGAAACCTCTTTAATTTATAGTATGGTTGGAGTGAATTGATTCCTATACAAGGAGGATGTTATCCACAATCTAAAGATTCTACAAGAACCCCCCTTGGTTTTCAAAGATTAGATAAGAAAGGATGGCCTTAAGATGATTTACTAGGATTTTAGTCAAAACTTTGTAGGAGGTGCTATAGAGGGAAATGGATCAGAATCAATCAAAAGAAGTGGGATTCTTATCTTTGGGGATTGAGGCTAGAAAGGTAGAGTTAGTGTTACCTCCTAATTTGATTTTCGTTACCCCCCCTGAGAATTTTTAGAAGTTCCTTCTTTATTAATGCCCAAGTTGATCGGTAGAAAGAGATTGGCAATCCATCTGGTCCTAGCGCTTTGTTAGGATGCATTGACCAAATTGTAGACCTAACCTCCTCTTCCTAAATTGGTTATGTCAACATAGAATTTTTCTCTTGGGAGATCACGATTGGAACATTTGTGAGGGTTTCCCCAAAAGAATTTGGTTCTGAGTCAAGAGAAAGGAGTTGGATGAAGTGATGGATTACTTCAAATTGAATATCTTCTAGATCTTCTGAAAGATACCCCTGCTAATTTTATATGGAGCTTATATTGTTTTTGTACCTTCGGGCTTTGTGTTGGTTATGAAAGAAGGATGTATTTTTATCCCCATATTTTAGCCACAGGATGTGTGATTTCAGCCTCCGTTTTTCTTCCTCATTTCTACAACAATGACAATACTATAGAAAATCCTATAGATTCACAATCTCATGCAATGTACTAAAGCACAAGACAAGAATCTACTTCTACTTTCAACTAGTGGAAGCCAATATATCAATGAAAACAATATGAACAAGAAGAAGATAAATCAATGGCAGATAAGACAAGATGTATCTGGGGAAGCCACTGCTCAAAACCCCACTATATGTATTGCATATATCAGAAATATGAGTGAAGATACAAAGCTTGTTCTCACTAGAACTATTTCACACAAGTATGCTCAACTCTCTCAACTCACAAGCTAGCCCTTGGCCACCACTTAGCCAATTCTGTAGCTCTCCAAGCTCCTAATCTCTTGCATAATTCCTAGGATAAATAGCCCGTATTTAAAGGGAATTCATGCTTCCAAAACTACACAATCCAAACATAGGATCAATCTCTAATGCATGCATGATATTTACAGTCCATTAAATAATACCACTGATAGTACACTGTCCATGCACTCTAGTCTCAACTGGGTCTTTCTCTAACTGAAATGCATGAGTTTCTCATGAGGGAATCTTCAGTTAACTAGAGTGACACTTGTGGATGCACTTGTGCACCAACTGACTGTTAACTCTCTATTAGTTCACAAAAGTTGGAACTAATTTAACTTATCTTAACTCAGTGAATTAAGTGATTTAATTTCCAACTCAATTTAAACTCATATTGGACCCCCAAAACTTAGGGATAACATATACATGACTACAGAAAGACTTCCAACTCAAAATTCCTAAGCTAATTAAGTTAATTAAACTTAATTAACTATTTACAAGTTGCTATGAGAATAGAATTCGATTTTAATTCTCAGTTTAGTTCAAGGACAAATTAAACTGGAATTTCCTGTTTCCATTTCTCAACACTCCCTCTCAACAAGAAAGGGATTATCAGCTACCTCGATCCTGTCTTTGTGAAACTCAAATTTGCATCTTGACAATGCATTTGTCAAAATGTCAGCATCTTGCTCCTCCATGGGAATGTACTCTAACAACATAATCCACCTCAATACACATTCTCTGAGATGATGATATTAGATATCAATATGCTTGGACCGATCATGAAAAACTGGATTTTTAGAAAGTTTGATACAACTCTAATTATCACAATAAATCACAGTTGGATCCATATGTTGACCAAACAAACCAACCAGGATCTTCTTCATCCAGATGACCTCACATGATTCCTGACTCGCAACCATGTACTCTGGCTCTGTCGAACTCAGTGCAATCGATCGTTGTTTCCTGTTGCACCAAGAAACTGTCACTAACCCAATATTGAAGATCCCTCCTGATGTGCTCTTCCCATCAGATGGACTCCCTCCCCAATCTGCATCGGTGAAGCCTTGAAGCTTCACTCCCTTTGTCCATATGTACCATAATCCATACTAAGAAGTTCCCCTGAGGTATATCAACACATGCTTTGTTGCCTTCCACTACAACTTGGTAGGCCTAACCATTGCTTGAATAAGATGGTTAACTACATAACACATATCCGGTCGTATGTTCACCAAGTACAAGAGTGAACCCACAAGCTTCCTGTAAACAATAGCTTCCACTGCTTCCCCTGAAGTAGCATCCTCCTTCCTCCAGTTACCTGCTAGAGGAGTCTCCATGGGTTTGTTGCTCTCCATGTGGAATCTCCTGAGTATCTCCTTGGCATAATTGTTCTGATACACAAACAACCCCCCATCTCCATGCCAAGAAAGTAATGCATGAACCTCATGTCCTTCATCTCAAACTCTCTTGTAAGGTCCTCCTTGTAAGACTTGATCAACACATCATCGCCTGTCAGTATGAGATCATCAACATAAAGTACAATGATCAACAATTTACCTTCACCACTATGTGGTACATGTTCCCATCTGCTTCACTCTTTGTGAAGCCCAACCCGTGAAGTAGTTGTCTATCCTAGTGTACCAAGCACGGAGTGCTTGCTTTAGCCCATAAAATGCTATCTTGAGCCGACAAACATGTGACTTACGGTCAAAGATCTCAAAACCTTCAGGATACTCTATGTACACCTCTTCCTCAATCATGCCATTAAGGAAAGTTGTCTTCACATACATCTCATGTATCTTCCAACCCATCTATGTTGATAGTGCCAATATAGATATGATTGACGAGTACCTTGCAACAAGAGCAAAGGTCTCAAATCTAACCTTATGCTTCTCCACACTACCATTTGTAGCTTGCTTTACCTTATAAAGCCAACGGGAGCTCACCATTGACTTGTCCTCTGGTCTCAGGACCACATCCCAAACATTTTTACAAAGTATGGAGTCATACTCCTCCACTATGGCATCAATCCAAAACGGCTGATGCATTGCTTCCTGAAAGGAAGATGGCTCTATCACAACACATTTGCCCATAAGAGCCATTTATCCATTGTACATCTCAGGTGACCTCCTCTGCCATCACTGAGAAGTGGGTGCTCCAACATCCTCCCGTGCATCATCCAACAATCTGTCAGCCTCCCTGGTGCACTTTCTTCCCTCTCTGGAAGACTCTGCCTGAGTGGATGTCTCCACTCCCAGATCCTCTGTATGTGGCTACTCCACATCAATTTGAAGCTCCTCAACCTTAGGATCTAAAAGCTCCTCATTCGCATGTAGCTCAAGCTCCCTCTCAAGGGAAACTCATATGGCCTTCTCCTCATCGAATCTCACATCCCTCCAAACAACTTTCATCCTACTAGTCGACAAGTACACCCAATAGTTGTGAGGTGTATCAGTGTACCCCACAAATATCCCCAAATTTGTTGTCGGCTCAAGATTCTTCCGTGCATATTTGGTCACATGGAAATATATTGATGATCCAAAAATCCTAAAGTGACCAACATCTGGCCTCTTATCGGAATAAGCCTCATGTGGTGTCTTCATCTCAAGTATCCAATGTGGGCTACGGTTCTGAACATAAATCATTGTGTTGCATGCCTTAGCCCACAAGTGTAGTGGTAGGCGTTGATCATGCAACATCACTCTCATTTCCCCTACTATACTTATGTTCTTTGTCTCGGCCACCCCATTCTGCTGAGGGTTATGGGGTGTCGTCAACTCCCGTTTAATCCCTTCTGCTGCACAGAAGTTCTTAAACTCATTTGAGACATACTCACCACCATTATCACTCCATAGAGATTTAACCTTCTTTCCCGACTCTCTCTCCACCAATGCTTTAAACTCATAAAACTTTGTGAAATTTTGATCCTTTTTACGAGAATAGTCATCAACAAATATAACATAATACCTTTGTTTGGCCGTGGATGCTATCAAGAATGGTCCACACACATCTGAATGGACTCGCTCTAGAATAGACTCTGCTCGATTGTCTCTATCGTGAAAGGAAGACTTGGTGTATTTTCCCAAAGTACACCCCTTGCATGTATAAAATTACTCAAGCGTACCTTTGGGAAGACCGATAGAGATCTGCTGCAATATCTGCAAAGCCCCATGATGCAAGTGGCCCAATCACCTATGCCACAACTCAACAACGTCTCGGCTCTGCACCCTTTCTGCTTTTGTGCTCAAAGCATCACACTCCTCTACCTCTAGCTTATAGATATTCTTCACCTGACTCCCTATCTTCTTTACTTGACTCGTGGTTATGTGTCGAAGGAATGCCTTTCCTTTCGAGAAGATCACATCATATCCTCTATCCTCAAGCATGGCAATGGATACCAAGTTCTTCTTCAGCCTGGGCACACACATAACATTCTTCAAGGTGAGTGGAGCCCCATGATCCCTCTGAAAAGTAATCATGCCCAATCTAGTTACACTATACTGCCTGTCGTCACCCATCTCGATATATATCTGGAGATCTTTCTCCTCCAAGTCACTGAATAACTCTTTGTTGTCAGTCATGTGGAATGAAGCTCCACTGTCTAAGTACCATACACTTCCCATCATTGATGACACCATGCATGTAATGAGGGAAGATTCCAATTCGAATTGAGAGGCCAAAGACTCACCCACAACTCCTCCTGAGGACTTTTTCTTGGACTTCTTGAGTGGAAAATTTGTAGCAAAATGGCCCAACTCATGATAATGAAAGCACTTAACTTTCGTCATGTCTTTCTTCTTACCTCCATGATAAGAATCTTATTTGGAATGGGAAGCTTTCCCTTTCCCCTTCTTCGCCTTAATTGCTAAGGTACAGTTCTCTTCATCATCAATCTTTCATGAAGAGCCATCCCTGGTGTTCCTCCTGATCTCCTCCTGTATCAAATCTGACCACAGTTGATGAGCACCAATATTGCAGCAAGAATGCTACAACTCCTTGGCTACCATCTTTACTTTATGAACCGGGGTTCGTATAAACTTGGAGGTGACAGTGTTGTATACACAAGTAAAAGTGATGGTTCTTCCTTTTGTCACTGTTCAGCTGGCGAGAGACCACTAGGGTTTTCAAGCCAGACTTCTATGGATTCAGAAGAAGCTTGGTTCCTTGATGAAAGAAATAGAAATCTACTCTAAGAGAGATTTGATCTACTGTAATAATGAAAAAGACTGAAATTCAATGCTAAGGCACACCATTTCCTAATTAACTGCTAAGAGATATGCTTTGAAATAATGCTAAATTAACATGAAAAAAATGCTACTGTCCTAAGCATGGAAGTTAAAAACATCAAACATCATTGTTATGCATGTAAAGGACTGTAATAAATATGTTTTGTCTTTTTATGCTTTTCATGAAAAATCAAGTGTGCAAGCTAATCTCTTTTGGTGATGTGGCAAGTGGCTTAGGGATGTTGGTGGATGGATGGAAGGTTCAGGAGATGGTTGGAAGGTTTGGGAGACCCTTGGGTGACCTTGGGTGGCTTCCTAGAGGTTTTCCCTCAATTTGGCCTCAAAACAGGCCACTACAGGAAAACCTACAAGATGTACTAGAAACCTACAGGATTCCCTGTATTTCTACAGGATACAGCTGAGAGAAAAACGATGGGTGTTGGAGGTGATGGAAGGCTTAGGGAAGGTGGTTGATGGGTGGAATGGAGTGAGAAAAGGCCTAGGATCACTCAGAACCCAAAACCAAGTTTAGGAGATGGTTGGATTTGTTCAACATGCTTGGGGGAATTTTTATGTAAAATGATGAAATTGGTGAAGGTCTTGATGAGAAAAAGGAATGCCTATGGGTGGATGAATTTGGAAGGTGGTTGCTTGCTATGAGATCTATGTCTACTTCTGAAGCACCTACTCTGCATCAAACATGTGTAATTTCCAAAAAGTCATATAAACAAGAAGAATTCTCATGAGCTAGAAAAACAAAATTTAATGAACTAACTGTCTACCTTATGCATGAGGAAATTGTTGAATAAAATGGAATCATTGATGAGATCTACTGCAAGAATGAAGATATAAGAGATGGCAATGAAATCCTATACTTGCAAAACTCTAAATCTTATGAAAGAAATGAAAATCTATCTTTTTGGGGCTGCATAAGGGTCTTTTCCTCAAATCATGAACCCAAAAGGAAGAAGTGAGGCCAGGACACCTACTGACAGCTTTGTGGTGTTTCTTTGATCCCTTCTAACCTGCCACTGAAGTAAGGCACAAATGGAAGCAAACTAATAAACAGTTAATCAAATCTACACTACTTGCAATGAAATACTTCTAAAGACAGTTTTAAGCATGAATCTATGAAACTAAGCTAAGCATATAGATACAAGAAGAAGAGCATTTGCTTCTAGGGTTGGGCCCTAACCCAAGAGCTTAATACCTCTGAGTTAACTCAGTGCTGGATCAAGAAAAAGCTCATTCTTATTACCAAAACAGAAAATTACATCAAAATCTTCCACAAGTCTGGAGCTCAAAAATAACTAGAGTTTTTACAACAAAAAATTGAATCCTAATGAGACTCTAGGCCTCTCACTTATACAACTGAAGTCCCCAACGAATTCCTTAAATTTAGGGAGGTTTGGCTCCCAAACTCGAGATGAACTAACTCCTTGTCTATCAGTTGCCCGGCTGCCTTCTGGTCTTCATGACTTGGTTGCTTGCACCCCGAGCTGGTGGGAGTAATAGAGGAATATTCGAATGGGGGAGAAGTAAATGAGGAGGATTTACCTCCCACAATCTCTCTTCCTATTCCCATTCGAGTTTCAAACCTTGGTCTTGCCAAAATTCCTTGATTTTCTCTTCCAAACCTGCATTCAATGCATATTAGCTCACTACGCATAATATCTCACTTTAACTCATCTCATTAAACAAAATATAATCAAAACATGTAATAAGTTGTGAGAAGAGTTGGTTTGACTAAGTTAGGAGGTGAATTAAGGCCCATATAATTACCCAATGATGAGGCTCATCATCACCCCCCTACTAAAAGTGTTGTTCATCCTCTGAGCAACTCAATCAATATCCATGTCTTTCATAGCTCTAGTGGCCTCCCTGACATCCCATGCCTCTGCTATGGTTTCCTCTTCTTATGCATAGAAACATGCCTTCTTTTCTACCTCCTCCCACTACCTCCTTTCTTCTTCTTCCTTCCTTCCTTCTAGCATCCCTAAGAGCAATGGTGGACTGAGTCTCAAGCTAATCCAATTGACTTTGAGCCTTTGAATAGATTGCTTGTACATGGGTGTCCTATTCAATGCTTATCTCATTCTTTGAGGGGAGTGGTACTCTCTTATCTTTAAACTGTATGGCAATGTGTTCCATCTCCTCAAGAAATCTTGCATGTTGTCATCCCCTAACAACCTGAACATGTCCTCAAAATGTGTAATTGCTTGCTCTTGGGCAGCAAGATACCTGGGTGCAAGCTGAGGATCATTTGCAATTAAATTATGTGTACTAATGAGGGCCATTGGGTTGGACTGCTTAACTCTGATCATAAGAGGCTCTGTTTTTTCTCTTGTCAATATCTTCTTCATTTCTATAGCCCTTGCTTCCTCATGGTTCATCCATGATGCCAAATCCATCAACTGTAAATCTCCTAGCTTGGCATTAGGGTCCCATACATTAATGTCTATTAAGGCCATGTTATGCAAATAAACTCAGACATCTTGGCCCTATCTTCAAATGTACTTTGATCATAAAGATCAATGAATTGTCTATAATCCTGAAATGGCATAGTGCCTCTCTATGCTAGGGTCTTGATTTGGAATTTCAGCCATTGTTCCTTAAGATATAGGGAATAGGATTTAGCTAGCATCCTGCATTGGATTGCTTCCAAAGACAGGCTGGCCATGGATTCTAATTGATTCTCTCTTTCTTGCAGTTGTCCTTTCAACCATGCATTTTCTGTCTCTAACTGATTTTTCATTATGGCCTCTCTATCTCTCAAGCTACTTAGTTCTCTGCCCATCTCCTTGAGCTTCTCCTCCATGTGACCAATGTCCTCCACCCCCTTGGACTTGGAAATCTGCATCCATCTATGAGTTCTGGCTCTCTCCTTCTCAAGCTCAAAGAATAATGGAATAGCAATTTTTTTTGGAATGACCCTGCCCCCTTCAATAAATCTGTAGTAGGAGTCAAGGTTAGGTTGGGGGCTAGGTTCCCTTAGCTCTGGGTCCTCTTATTTAGTTTCTTGCTATAGGCTTCCCTCCTTATCCAATTTTTGAGTCTCCTGTAGGTTTAGCAGAGTCTCCTGTAGGACTGCTTCTGCTTCCTGTAGGTCATATTGTGTATCATGTAGGATTTATTTTCCTTTGGATGAGGTGGATCTAGTTACATACATTCTCACATAGGTGATAGGAGACTTAGGGGAGGTTTGTGCTGAGGATCCTCTTTCTTGAGTTTTCATAGGAGGAGGCAATTTCTCCTTTTGTTTAGGTGAGTCCTCAATTACAATGGGAATTTGGGTTGGAGTTTGGGGTTTCCCCTGCCTTATCCTTGTGCTTTTCCTTGTTCTGAAATATAAGGGGGTCTTCCTCTCTCTTTTTCCTTTTTGTTTGATAGGGGTGCTAAGAGTAGTGAGGACAATTGATGCTTCTCTCTCAATGGGTTCTAGAGACACCCTAGGTGACTCCTCCTTGTCTTCTTCCCCCTCTTTCCCATTTCCCTTTTCTCCTATGTCTTTCCCTTCTCCTTCTCCTTGTAGATCCTCATCTTGTTTATCAATTTCCTCTTTGTCATCTTCTTCTGTTTCTTCATCATCCTCTTTCTCTTCCTCCTCTTCTTCTTCCTCATCTCTCTCCTCATCTATCTCATCTTCATCCTTCTCACTAACAGTAGGACTAACATCATATGTGAGGGCTTTGATATCCTCCTTTGTCTGCATGTCTCTGAAAATTGACCATTGGATAGGAATTCTGAGGTTGTGGAGGGCATCTTCTATAATGATTCTAATTAATCCATGGTGAGCTAACTGCTGGGGGTTTCCCTCCTGCACCTTTATGCTTGTGTCTATCAGTGATTGTAGAAGGAAGTATGGTATGCTGAGCCTATGGTGAGGAGGTGTTTCTACTCCAAACCTCAATTCTTCAAGAAGCCTAAAGTGATATCCATAAACCACACTATACCTACCCTCACATGATATGTATTTGATAAGGTGGTAGCTCACCTCATTCCAAGGATATGGTAGGCTTGTTCTCCTTACTCCATTCTTGTCCTCAATGGGCTCCTCACCCTCTAAAAAGAATTTCTTCTTGGCAGTCTAGCTATCTCCCTTGTCTTCCTTTCTCCAAGGCACTCCTAGGGGAAGTGTGGTAATTATGCTTATGAGTTCAGGGGTGAGCTCTATGGAGAGGCCTCTCACCACAACAATGGCATGGACTCTGGTCAGTGGAATGAGGGAGAGAGAAAAATCTTAGGCCACTTCATCATCATACCCTCTTAATTTTTCAAAATACCCCATCCAATTATGCCTTGTGAAGATTTCTAACACCTGAGGGTGTTGGTGGATTCTCACAGTGTTAATGGGCTCCCTTCTATTAAACCCCCCTTGTCATTTTGGTTGGTGAATTTTGAGGAGCTGAGATGGTTGATACAATTTTTAAATGCAAAAGTAAATAACTGAAAGAACTGTGGAGACAATTCCCTTACACAGCTACCAAATTCACTCAATACTAGGGGATTTTCTATTCAATTCACTTTGAAAAAGGGAAGTAATTATAGAGCCTACCTCCTCATAGTGTTTGTTGTAGCCAACCCCCGTGTTTTCCCCTCTGAAACTCCTCTCAGCCAATCCTGTAGACTGTCTGTCTGTATCCTGTAGGATTCCTGTGCGATCCTGTAGGATTTCCTGTGTAATCCTGTAGGAAGTCCTGCACAGGAGAAAGATGGAATTTTCCTCTTCTGTAGGTTGCCTAGGTATGAGAGCAACTTTGCTAGAGTGAGCCTCAAGGAAATGAATGCATGAGTGCATGGGGATCGACGATTATTTCCTCTTATGGTTGAGTTGGGTGAGGTGGTGTGTTGGCAGCCGAGGTACGTTTTCCATTTTTGGACCGTTGGTCCCCACTACCACCTCATCATTCCCCTCTCCTCGTAATCAACTCCCACTTCATGCATCCGTAGCCTTAACTACTTTTTTCCTTCTCCTTTCTTTTCTTGACTTGACTGTTGCCACGTGTGGGAGGACCAATTGTTTTTTCTTTGTTGACTGAACGAAGGTGGCCAAGTTAACTAGCCACCTTTCGCTTATAAACCAACTTGCTCATAACCTTTACATATTTTGACTACATTATGCAAATGAGAGAGTGAAGCAAGATACTTACCTATGGTGTTAATACCTTGTTGCAGTTGTTGAAGACCTGAGGTGCTTGCTGTGTGTTGGTTGCATGCTATTTCTCCTTTCTTTTTTCTTCTTCTTTTTTTATGGTTCCCTTGATGTGCAGGTACCTGGTGTTGAAGATGATGGTGTTGCTGCTGCTCTGGAGATTTTTCTGCCCTTGGATCTTCATGCTGGAAGCTTGCTGCAATCATGATTTATATTCTGTGGGATAGGCTGCTACATGATTTCCTATAGGATGTCTTGTAGCTGCTTCTCCCTCAGAATTTCTAATCATTTCTTCTGCTGGGATTTTGAGGATGATGACATGGATTGAGAGGAAGACTAGGAGTGTGGAGAATGAGAAATACTCAGGTGCTGCTCCCTTCTGCTCTTTGTTTCATTTTTTTCTCTTTGTGTTTTCTCTTGGAGACTGAAAAATATATTTATTTATTTTGAAACTGATTTTTTTAATGGTGAATGCAGGGGTGATGAAAGTGGAGACAGGTATGGTAATGAAGTTGTGATGTAGGGATGTTATTATTTTGACATGGCAGGTCAATTTCTCGTCCTAGGGTCACTTTCTGTAGGATTCCCGAGCCACTGTAATTCCTACAGGATCATCTTGTAGGTTTTCAGGGGATCCTGTAGAAAACACAGTGCCCTTGTAAACTGAAGCAAATGATAGAAAAAAATGAAATAAATGGTGGAGTGATGAATGACAATGGGTGGAAAAATAAACATGGGAGTGGAACAGGTTCCTTTTTTATTCTCCTATGTTCTCTGATCGTCCTCCTTGCTGACCTACAAATATAAATTTTCATGATTTTTTTTTTAAATAACTAATCTGCCTCTAAGAGGTTTTCATCCTAGTTGTTTGCCCTGGGCGCCCCAAGAGAGGTTTTCACCCAGAGATCTTTTCATTTTCTCTTTTTTTATTTTTTTTTTTTTTTTTTATTATTATTTTTTCTCTTTTTTCCGACACCATTGGGTCGCCCCAAGAGGTTTTCAATCCAATAGTGGGACTCAGGCGCCTCATGGAGGTTTTCACCTGAGTCTCCTTATTTTTTTATTCTCAGTGACTTGATGAGGCGAGAGCTTAGACTTCCTCCATTACCATCATTGTTTTATTGATACCATCAATGAACTCTTGCTTTGACAATGGTCTTTTGTAAACTTTCAATATGTGCCCATTAACAAGTAAAGGAATGGCCTCTGCATCTATGGTTCTGATCTACATTGAACCATTATCATGACATCTTTCTATAACATAAGGCCCTAGCCATCTTGTCCTTAACTTTCCCTTAAAATATTTATATCTGGAATCATATAACAAAGCCCAATCACCTTCTTAAAATTGCTTATCCTTGATGTTATTCATGCTAGATCTTCCTCTGAAGTTGGGTTACCTCTGTGTGTAGGAGGGCCTACATTATGAACTCATCTAAACCATTCAACTGGAGCAATCTCTCTTTTTGTGCACTACTGAGATCTAGATCTAGTTGGGCTTCCATCCTTAATGTGTTATACTCAAACTCAATGGACAACAGGGCCTTTTTCCCATAGACCAGCTCATAGGGTGTGAATCCAGTGGTGGTCTTCTAGGTGGTATTATAGGCCCAGGTGGCCTCAACTAGTCTATCTACCCAATCTTTCTTGCTGTTGTTAACCACTTTGGTCAAGATGCCCTCCAGTGCTAAGTTGGTCACCTCCACTTGCCCATTAGCTTGTGGGTGATATGGAGTGGAGGTTCTATGCTTGATCTTGTGCTGGCTAAGCAAGTCTTCAATCATGTTGGAGCTAAACTAGCTGCCTTGATCAGTGACCAGCTCTCTAGGGTACCCAAATTTGTAAAATACATTCTCCCTTAAGAACTCAGCTACCTTCTCCTCTGTTGCTACCTTAATTGCCTTAGTTTCAGCCCACTTAGTTAGATAGTCAGTGCACACAATGATGTATTGTTTTTGCTTGGAAGGAGGCTCAATAGGTCCAATGAAGTCCATGCCCCACTTGTCAAATGGCTCGAAAGTCACTTGAGGCTGCAGAGGCATTTCATCCCTTAGAGTAGGCTTTCCCATCCTTTGGTACCGAGCACACTGACTAGTATATCTTTTCACATCCTAATGAAGAGTGGGCCAATAATAGCCTGCTTGTAACACTTTGAATGTTGTCCTCTTTGCTACAAAGTGACCTCCACAAGGCCCGTCATGACAGGTCAGAAGGATGTCAAAGACTTCCTCCTCCATGACACACCTTCTCGGGATTTGATCTGGGCTAAGTTTGAAGAGATTGCCCCCAATCCAAGTGAAGGGGATGCTTTTCCTTATAATCTTGCTTTTCTCTTTGGAGGACAAGTTCGGTGGGAACTGTGTAGATACCAAATATTTTTCTATGTCAGCAAATCATGGAGAGAGAACTGAAATGGCGAACAAGTGTTCATCCGGTAACTGGTCATCAACCATTCCCTCCTCACTTGTAGGCAAAGTTAATCTGGACAAAAAGTCTGCAACAACATTTTCCTTGCCAGGATTATCAACAATAGTTAGATCAAACTGTTGTAATAAAAGTAACCATCTTATAATACGAGCATTCACATCGGTTTATTCATTAAATATTTGATTGCAGCATGGTCAGTATGGACAAATGTTTGATAGCCTGTAATATAATGCCTAAATTTGTTCAATGAATGCACAACATCCAGGAGCTCCTTTTCGGTCACTATGTAGTTCAGTTCAGCCTTTGACAGATTCTTACTAATAAAGTAAATGGCATAAGGCAATTTTTCATCTATCTAACCTAGGGCTGCTCCTATGGCTTTGTGTGAGGCATCAACATGAATATGAAAAGGAAGGGCCCAATTTTGGCCTCAGAGAATCGGTGCAGTGGTTAACTTGTTCTTTAGGATGTCCAAGGCCTCTTAACAACTTTTTGACCATATAAACTCAGAGTCTTTGGCCAAAAACCCAAATAAAGGAGAGGCCAACTTGCTGAAGTCCTTTATGAACCTTCGGTAGTATCCATCTAACCCTAGGAAACTTCTAACATCTCTCTGCTTTTGAGGAGGTGGAACCCTTTGGATGATAGCTATTTTGTTTGGGTCCACCTGCAGTCCTTGCTAAGATATTGAATGACCCGACACGGTCCCTGTAGTCATCAAGAATTCACATTTTTTAGGACTGAGAGATGGGTTCATTTCAATGCATTTGTGCAGTACTTTACCTTGGTTGGATAGAGCCTCTTGGAAATCACATCCATAAGGTGTAAAATCATCCATATAAATTTCTACCGCATCATGGACTAACTCGGAAAAGATACTCAGGACTGCTCTCTGGAAAGTGGCAGGAGCATTGCATAGGCCAAAAGGAAGGACCCTATAGGAAAAAGTGCCCCAAGGACAAGTGAAGGTGGTTTTATCCTAGTCCTTTGGGCTGATCTAGATTTGATTGTACCCACTGAATCCATCTAGGAAAGAGAAAAACTTTTTCCCTGCCAGGCCATCTAGCACTTGGTCAATGAAAGGTAGAGGGAAATGGTCCTTCTTTGTGGCTTTGTTCAATTCCCTGTAATCGACACAAATCCTCCACTTACCATTTTTCTTGGGAACTAACACCAAACGAGAGACCCACTCACTATCGGAGATAGGATAAATGAATCTTGCATCTAGCAATTTTTGCAATTCTTCTTTGACTATATCTTTAAGAGTTGGATTCATCCTCCTTTGGGGTTTCCGGACTGGCTTGCAACCTTCTTTGATGTAAATGTGGTGAGTACACACTGAGGGGTGTACTCCCTTCATTTCTTTGTAACTCCAAGCGAAGGCATCCAGATGTTCCTTTAGCATGTTGCACAACTTCTCCTCTTGGAGAACAGAAAGAGATGGATTGATTTTCAAAGTTCTCTCAGGGCTGAATTCTATGGTTTTGACATGGAGAGGGTTGGAATCAGCCAAGTACAGATCAATTGGATGGTTGTTCTGGGTTTCCTTTACTACTTCTTCTAGGGACAATGTACTGGGAGTTGGACTTTGGAGTAGGTGTTCAATCAAATCATCTTCATCCTGTTGTCCTCCTCCCATGGTTGTTTCTAAGGTATACAATTGGGCAAAATAAACTTCATCTTCTTCCTCCTCTTCTAGCCATAAAGGTAAATCATGTTCTAGAGATGGCTGAGCAGGAGGGTATAGGACTAACTTCTTGGACATATGCCCATTCTTGATGGTCATATTCCCAGCTCTACAGCTGATGTAAGCATCGGCAGTGGCCAACCAGGGCCTCCCAAGGATGAGAGGGTAACCAGTAAGCTTAGCCTTAGGCTGGAGAACTAGGAAATCTATAGGGTACTCCCAAGAGTCAATGGAGACCATCACATCCTCCACAATCCCCTCAGGGGTCACTGTGGAGCGGTCTGCAAGTTGCAGGACTGTTGTGGTCTTTCTCAATGAACCTTGGAGGTTGAGCTTGAGCATGGTGTCCTTGTCATCACATTAATGACAGCCTCAAGATCGATCAAATTGTGTGGGACAATGGTGCCATTGATGTGCACATCTACTACAGGGCTCCTAGGGTCCAAATACTTTGGATAGATTGCCTGCCCCAACATTAAGTCGGACAACTGTCCAATGACATTAATGGTAGGGGCATCTCTTCTTCACCTCCCTGGATGCTTGAAGCACTTCTCCTTAATCAACTTGTTGTAAATAGGTACATCTTTAATGGCTTGGAGAAGTGGAATCTTGACACATAGGTTTTTCAATTCTCCTAGAAGTTCAGTCTCTTCTGGGGTAGGCTAGAGTGGTTGAGTTAATCTCTGAGGAAAGGGTGAATTTACTTTAAGAATGCTTTCCTCTCTTTCTTCTTCAACCTCCCTAGGTGGAGGTGGAGGTTGGTTATCTGGGAGAACTCTCCTAGATCTCAGGTTAATTTCCTGGATCTCCACAGCATAAGTTGGATATGATGTCTCTCCACTGTATACTTGTTGTGCATGTCTGTTGTTCGGGTTCGGATTTGGCTGGGCAAGCATCTGGGGTTGTTTAGGTGGAGTAGAGTGTAACAGTTGTGGTTGGGCAGGTGGTGAAGGAAATAAAGCAGGAACATTGTTGTATTGGGGCCTCCACCCCTGGGGTGGTGCATTCCACTGAGGTTGTGGCAGAGCATATGTTTGAAATGACTGGCTCGTTGGCTAGGAATGATACTAAGATGCAAAGGACCAAGGAGGAGGTGTAGACTAGGGAGGATTAGCAGGGGGTCCCCAAGAAGGTATGGATGTGGTATGGTTGGGGTTGTAATATGCATGGGATGACCCTTGCATGCCCTGCTGGTATGGCCTAGGCCCATGAGGTCTCCTTTGGTTTATGTAGTAGAGTTGCTCAGTGACCCCTTCAGCTCCTTGATATACAACTTTGAGTCCAGGCAAAGAAGGGCACTTGTCTGTGGAGTGGTTTTCTTCACAGACTGAGAAAATTTCAATAGAATTCAATGGACATTCATTCCTAGGGTGCCTCCTGGTGCATCTAGGATAGAAAATGGCCAAGGCTCTCTCTACTTCCTCCTGCTTTCTCCTAATGTGCATAGTTTCCATCTGTAAGGTAAGGGTTTGCAACATCTCACTCTTGAAATCTTCCAGCATGTTTCCAATTTCACCCTTGATGGATGAATTGGAAGAGGATGTACTGACCATAGGTTGACTTCCCCTACCCTTTTTCCTAGCTGCCCTAGAATGGTTTCTAAAGACAGTCTTGATATCCTCATAAGGTAACTGGTATATATCTCCTTCTGCTAACAAGTGTAGGGTATCCAAAAGTTCTTCTCTTACTCCTCTAAGCAGGACCAACTTTAGTGACTCAGGGTCAAGTGTGCACTTGGCCCTTTTGTAACTAAGCTGGAATCTTTCTTCATAATCCTCTAGGGATTCATCATTACCTAAGGTCATCCTAAAAATTTCCTCTTTAGTATCTTTAGACCTACAATAGTCTCGATACTTGTTTTTGAAGGCTTGCTGCATTTGAGCCCAAGTTGTGATGCTATCCCCAGGTAAACCCATGAACCAACGCAAAGTTGCATCCTTGAGGGTAGATGGAAATAGTTTCAACTTCTACTCATCATTTGTGTAGTCATAGGTTCGGCATATAACATCAAACTCAAATAGGAAAGTGTCAGGATATTCTTTGGTCAGGCCATGTAAATGAGGAAGGGCAGAGGGGTTTATATTTTTCATCTTAGTGTCCCCATTGGTTTCCTTGATGGGGAAGGCACCCTAAACTCTCTCTCTATTCCCTCTATCATTTATGTTTTCAGCCATTGGCTCGGTAGGAATGGGTTCTTC
Organism: Pinus tabuliformis; assembly: GCA_031772625.1. Taxonomy (NCBI): domain Eukaryota; kingdom Viridiplantae; phylum Streptophyta; class Pinopsida; order Pinales; family Pinaceae; genus Pinus; species Pinus tabuliformis. The sequence continues at coordinate 491,322,894 of CM062816.1, forward strand.
TTCTTCTTCTTCTTCTTCTTTTGTAGGTTCTTCAAATATGTTTGGTTGCTCACCTAAGGGTGCCTCCAGTTCATAGCCACTGAAGAAGAGGTAAGGTTGATTGTTTGATGTAGTGGGGGTATTTGGCAAAAAATTCCCTAAGTTATCCCTATTCCTACGAGGCATGAAAGGAGATTTTTTGGTTTGGTTTTGTGTTTTTTTCAAACTTTGGGAAGTACTTTGCAGAACTAAAATTGCAGATTGAATGAAAACTACTGACTGAATGAAAAACTAATTGCTGAATTGAAATCTTACTTGCAAAATGGAAAGGAAAGCAGAGAATGTAGAATGAAAAAGGAAGCAACTAAATTACTTTTGCGGAAATGAAACTAATGGCAGAATATTAAAAACAAGAAATAGAAGAAAGAAATTAGTAATCACATATTACTCAAACACCTCCCCAGCAACAGCACCAAAAAGTGATGAGCACCAATATTGTAGCAAGAATGCTGCAACTCCTAAGCTACCAGTTTTACTTTATCAACCCGAGATTCGTACAAACTTGGAGGTGACAGTGTTGTATACACAAGTAAAAGTGATGGATCTGCCTTTTGTCACTGTTCAGTTGGTGAGAGACCACTAGGGTTTTCAAGCCACACTTCTATGGATTCAGAAGAATCTTAGTTCCTTGATGAAAGAAATAGAAATCTACTCTAAGAGAGAGTTGATCTACTGTAATAATGAAAAAGGCTTAAATTCAATGCTAAGGCACACCATTTCCTAATTAACTCCTAAGAGTTATGCTTTTCAATAATGTTAAATTAACATGAACAAAATGCTACTGTCCTAAGCATGGAAGTTAAAAACATCAAACATCATTGTTATGCATGTAAAGGACTGTAATAAATCTGTTTTGTCTTTTTATGCTTTTCATGAAAAATCAAGTGTGCAAGCTAATCTCTTTTGGTGATGTGGCAGGTGGCTTAGGGATTCTGGTGGATGGCTGGAAGGTTCAGGAGATGGTTGGAAGGTTTGGGATACCCTTAGGTGACCTTGGGTGGCTTCCTAGAGGTTTTCCCTCAATTCGGCCTCAAAACAGGCCACTACAGGAAAACCTACAGGATGTACTAGAAACCTACAGGATTCCCTGTATTTCTACAGGATATAGCCGAGAGAAAAACGATGGGTGTTGGAGGTGATGGAAGGCTTAGGGAAGGTGATTGATGGGTGGAATGGAGTGAGAAAAGGCCTAGGATCACTCAGAACCCAAAACCAAGTTTAGGAGATGGTTGGATTTGTTCAACATGCTTGGGGGAATTTCTATGTAAAATGATGAAATTGGTGAAGGTCTTGATGAAAACAAGGAATGCCTATGGGTGGATGAAGTTGGAAGGTGGTTTCTTGCTATGATATCTCTTTCTACTTCTGAAGCACCTACTCTACATCAAACATGTGTAATTTCCAAAAAGTCATGTAAACAAGAAGAATTCTCATGAGCTAGAAAAACAAAATTTAATGAACTAACTGTCTACCTTATGCATGAGGAAATTGCTGAATAAAATGGAATCATGGATGAGATCTACTACAAGAATGAAGATAGAAGAGATGGCAATGAAATCCTACACTTGCAAAACTGATCAAATGCTGGTTCAAGTACAGTAAACTCTAAATCTTATGAAAGAAATGGAAATCTGTCTTTTTGGGGCTGCATAAGGGTCTTTTCCTCAAATCATGATCCCAGAAGGAAGAAGTGAGGCCAAGACACCTACTGATAGCTTTGTGGTGCTTCTTTTATCCCTTATAACCTGCTACTGAAGTAAGGCACAAATGGAAGCAAACTAATAAACAATTAATCAAATCTACACTACTTGCAATGAAATACTTCTAAAGACAGTTTAACCATGAATCTATGAAACTAAGCTAAGCATATAGATACAAGAAGAGGAGCCTTTGCTGCTAGGGTTGGGCCTAACCCAAGAGCTTCAACCCTCTGAGTTAACTTAGTGTTGGATCAAGAAAAAGCTCATTCTTATTACCAAAACAAAAAATTACATCAAAATATTCCACAAATCTGGAGCTCGAAAATAACTAGAGTTTTTACAGCAAAAATTCAAATCCTAATGAGGCTCTAGGCCTCTCTACTTATACAACTGAAGTCCCCAACGAATTCCTTAAATTTAGGGAGGCTCGGCTCCCAAAATCGAGATGAACTAACTCTTTGTCTATCACTTGCTCGACTGCCTTCTGATCTTCATGACTTGGCTGCTTGCACTCCGAGCTGGTGGGATTAATGGAGGAATATTCGACTGGAGAAGGAGTAAATGAGGAGGATTTGCCTCCTACAATCTCTCTCCCTTATTCCATTCGAGTTTCAAACCTTAGTCTTGCCAAAATTCCTTGATTTTCTCTTCCAAACCTGCATTCAATGCATATTAGTTCACTAGGCATAATATCTCACTTTAACTCATCTCATTAAACAAAATATAATCAAAACATGTAATAAGTTGTGAGAAGAGTTGGTTTGACTAAGCTAGGAGGTGAATTAAGGCCCATGTAATAACCCAATGATGAGGCTCATCAACAGTCGTTCCCAATCTGACAACTTCTCCCAACCATTAACAGAGTCTTGATAACTATGCCAACTCTTTGGGAGTCCTAGAAGAGCAAGACTCACCATATCATCCTCGGCAATCATGATTCCAACACTTCCAAGTTCATCATGACATTGAGTGAACTTGGTCAAGTATTTTGGAATAGTCTCGCCTTTCTCCATTTTAATTTTTCAAAGTTTGTCCTTCAGTGCCAATTTCCTTTGGTCACTGTTGTTCTAATACAAGACTGTCAATGTTTTCCACATAGCAAACGGAGTTTCCTTGCCATGGAGGATCGAGACAATGTGGTCTCGAACTCCCTCAAGGATTATCCACCTTGCCTTTGCCACACACTTCCTCCATTTGACTAAATTATGTGCATTCGATGTTGTTGGCTTAGGAATTTCTTGATCAACGAATTCCTTCAAGCCATTGTCCTCTAGCACAGCCTCCATTCTGTCCCTCCAGGCTATAAAATTCAAGCTACCTTCCAAGGCATACTCGAGCCACAAACCGTAGAACGCCATCTGCCAATCCTGAAGTATGTATTACAAATTCAAATTTCACCTGTAACCTAAAATTTAAAACTTCGAAATATCCTCTAGAATACTATTTTCAGCTCTGATACCATGTAGAAAATCCTATAAATTCACAAGCTCATGCAATGTACTAAAGCACAGGACAAGAATCTACTTCTAATTTTGATCCGGATTTAAATAGGAATGCAACAAATTATAGAGATAACCATAAATACAAAGAGGCAGCGGAAATAATACTTCATTTCATTAATGTAAAATATTGAAATATGCTTACAAACAAAAATGGAAATAAACTAGCTAGGGCGATGGTAGCTTATCTCTGAGAAGAGATGTGGCAGCTACATGCCTCTGAACTGTGTTACAATGAGGCTCGAAGGCCTATTTATTGTTTAGAAACAATGGAAAACATTAAACATCCAAAAACCTAACCCTAGAAGATGAAACACCAAACTGTGGGCCCCATTTGGGTAAATTGGTACATCGACTTCCCAAGGTCGTAACTTTGGTGTATGATCTCCATTTGACGTGCACAATATCTCGTTAGAAAGATCTATCTGAGAACTAAAACTTTGGGAAGAGCAACATCAGTGCATGGGCTCATGTTGCTCCCAGTTTTCCCAAAAAACATCGTTTAGGGCCTCAAAACGGCTCTGGAAGTTCAGGACCCTAAAAACTACTAAAAATAGTAAATTGTGCTACAATTAAGGAAACTGAAAGATGAAAGAAACAATGGTGGGGGTCCAAGTGGACATGGTGGCTGGCCACCAATATCCACTTGGATCATTCCTCCCCCCTTAGGAAGCAATTGTCTCCATTGCGTTGAATTCCTCCATGAGATGAGGAAACTTCTGCTGAGTTAGGTCCCTGGTGAGCTGTTCTGCAACCTCTGATGTGTCCAGTAATGGTGGGAAGCATGGTCGAGGGCAGTCCACATTGAACACTCATTGCAAGCGAAGGAATTGGAAATGATGTGCTCCAAAGCATTGTTTCCCACAACCTTGGTAATGGTGTAAGGACCATGTCGGAGTGGTCTAAGCTTCTTATGGGCTCTTGTACGGCGTTCTTTTGGCAGATGCAGCCAGACTTTGTCGCCCACTTGAAACTTGTGTGGTACCCCTGTGGGTGAGGAGAAGATGTTCCTGTCTGCTTTCATGACCACATCCATTGGCTATTGCTGCTATGTGGAGGAACCCTTCGTGGGGGTCATGGATGTGGCGATGATCTTCCCCTTATTTTGGGAGCGAACCAGATAGAAAATAAATTTCCTAGTCTGTGAGATGATCTTACTGCATTTCTTAGTAGAGATCAAAGAGGTGGTGGTAGGTGGGGCTACCTCCGGTATCCTGTATAATGAATTACCCAAAGTAATAATAACAAAGCGAGGCCTTGACTCATACATAGCATGTCACCTCCATAAGTATGGTTGGCCTAATAGTACATCACAAACATCAAGAGGTGCAACATCACACAATACCTCATCTGTAAAGGGGTTGATGTTGTAGGGAAGGCGGCACTGTTGGCGGACTTGGAGATCTTGTCCTTGGTGAAGCCACCCGATACTGTACAGTTGCGGGTGTGGTGTAGTCGGTGGGCCCAACCACTTCACAACCTCTGCTGAAATGAGGTTCTTTTGGCTGCCACTATCGACAATGAATTGTAGCGACCACCCCTTCACCCACATTTTTTAGTGGAAAAGATGCTCCCCCTCCTCTGGATCTTCGGGCTCATTCTTCTGGATCTTGGCGGTGGCAACAGTGGCACTGGGCTCCGCGTCAATGATCTGCTTCCCTTTGCCATTCCCCTTGTTGGGTTCTGACTCAGGGTCAGAACATGCATTTGATTCTGAAGCCTTCAACTCAGCCACCAGTGACTGCTTGGTCCGACACTCACTTGTGTTATGAGTGGGACTCTTATGGAACTCACACCACTTTTCTATGTCCTTCTTTGGCTTCGTGGTGTTGTTCTTTTCTTGTGGCTTCAACGGGTTGTCTTGGGTCACCCCGCCTTGGCTTTGTCCTTTGTTCTTCGGATTCGCAGATCCAAAGTCTCGCTTCTTTTGTTTAAACTTTTGCTCGATTTTGACAACGTATCGGTACGTCGTGCTAAGTGAGGAGATGTTCAGGAACTCCATCTCGTCCTGGATGTATCTATGTAGGTAGTCGCGGTATTTGAGTACTAAATGTAGCTCAGAATCCTTGATACCCAACTGTGTGTGAAGGGTATGAAAAATGTTTGTGAACTCTGGCACATCTTGGTCCCTTCCCTGCCGCAGCATGGTCCACTTTATGTATTTGTCCTCATAGCTTTTGACAGGGTAGTACTGCTCCTTGATGGCATCCCAAAATGAATTCCAAGTGGGTGCGGCTAAAAATAGTGAGCCCATACTTTCATACTTCTGTTTGCAGTAGGTTTCCCACCAGTCCTTGATGTGGGGGGTTTCTTTGAGAAGAGTGAAAATAATATTCTCCCGATTGGAAAAATCATGAACAAAAAAATACCCTTCTAATAGATTTAACCACTTATCTATGTCATCTGCGTCTAACTGACCCTCGAATATGGATATTTCAAAATTAACTTGTACCTTAAAGGGTGTGGCATTTCCAGAGTAGTTGTTGGAAGTCGATGCATCGCCCCTGGGTAGTCGCTGAAGGATCTGGGCAAAGTTGTCCATCATCGCATTCCTTTGTCGCTCAAGGACTTCTTCAAGCAAGATTTTGATAGGATCTCCTGCCCCCTCGTCTTTCTTTTCATCCACCATGGGAGGCTGTCAGGATTTGTGAGGCTGGTCTTGCAAAGGTTCAACTAGTTCAAACCCTAACTCCTTATATCCCGACCTCGTTGGGGACATGCAAAGAAAAACAGAGAAAAAGTAGACCGCTCTGATACCACTTATCTGAATTTAAATAGGAACGCAAAAAATTACAGAGATAACCATAAATACAGAGAGGCAGCGGAAATAATACTTCATTTCGTTAATGTAAAATACGGAAATATGCTTACAAACAAAAATGGAAATAAACTAAGCTAGGGTGATGGTAGCTTATCTCTGAGAAGAGATGTGATGGCTACATGCCTTTGAACTGTGTTACAATGAGGCTCGAAGGCCTATTTGTTGTTTAGAAACAATGGAAAATCCTAAACATCCAAAAACCTAACCCTAGAATATGAAACGCCAAACTGTGGACCCCGTTTGGGTAAATTGGTACATCAACTTCTCAGGGTCGTAACTTTGGCGTACGATCTCCTTTTGACGTGCACAATATCTCATTAGAAAGATCTCTCCAAGAACTACAACTTTGTGAAGAACAACATTTGTCCATGGACCCATGTTGCTCCCAATTTTCCCAAAAAACGTCATTTAGGGCCTCAAAACAACTCCGGAAGTTCAGGACCCGAAAAATTGCTAAAAATGGTAAACTGTGCTACAATTAAGGAAATTGAAAGTTGAAAGAAACAATGGTGGGGGTCCAAGTGGACTTGGTGGGTGGTCACCAATATCCACCTAGATCAACTTTCAACCAGCGGAAGCCAATAGATCGATGAAAACAATATGAACAAGAAGAAGATAAATCAATGACACATAACACAAGATGTATCTGGGGAAAGCCAATGCTCAAAACCCCACTATCTGTATTGCATATATTAGAAATATGAGTGAAGATATAAAGCTTGTTCTCACTAGAACAATTTCGCACAAGTATGCTCAACTCTCTCAGCCCACAAGCTAGCTCTTGGCCAACACTTAGTCAATTCTTCAGCTCTCCAAGCTCCTAATCTCTTGCATAATTCTTAGGATGAATAGCCCGTATTTAAAGGGAATTCATGCTTCCAAAACTATGCAATCCAAACATAGGATCAATCTCTGATGCATGCATGATATTTACACTCCAGTAAATAATACAATTGATAGTACATTGTCCCTGCACTCTAGTCTCAACTAGGTCTTTCTCTGAACTGACATGCATGAGTTTCTCATGAGGGAATCTTCAGTTAACTAGAGTGACACTTGTGGATGCACTAGTGCACCAACTGATTGTTAACTCTCTATTAGTTCCACAAACAGTTTGGAACTAATTTAACTGAACTTAACTCAGTAAACTAAGTGATCTAATTTCCAACTCAATTTAAACTCATACTGGACCCTTAAAGCTTAGGGAGAACATATACATGACTACAGAAAGACTTCCAACTCAAAATTCCTAAGCTAATTAAGTTAATTAAACTTAATTAACTATTTACAAGTTTCTATGAGAATAGAATTCGATTTTAATTCTCAGTTTAATTCAAGGACAAATTAAATTAGAATTTCTTGTTGCCATTTCTCAACAAATACCTCCAATATTTTTCTCTTTCTTATGCCTGGAAAACAGAGGTTTCCTCTTCTACTTCAAGTCTTTTTTGGATAGCTTCCAGATCTCATCGAAGTCTCTTTTTCTCCTTTTATGGTTCTTGAAAATATGTCTTGGTTAAATCTTTCAAAGCTTCGATCCATGATTAAAGATGCTCCTCCTAGGAGAAGGGTACCATCAACGAATTGTGAGTGGTTGATTTCCTTGATTGCTCTATAAAAGAGAATGCCTAGAATTCTTCTTATTTTTCTTTCTTTTTCTAGATTCTCGCTAAGAGCTTCAAAAAGGATGATATAAAGAATGGGGGACAAGGGACATCCTTGATGAAGTCCCCTTGATGCTTGGAAAAAACCGCTTGACTTGCCGTTTATTAGCAATAATATCCACGACTTGCATATGCATGCTTTCACTAAATTTAAGAAAGAATTAGAAAATTCAAATTTTTGAAGCACTGGAAAAAGAAAGGAGTGCCATATACGATCAAAGGCATTAGCCATGTCCAATTTTAGTATGAAACCTATTTAATTTATAGTATGGTTGGAGTGAATTGATTCATATACAAGGAGGATGATATCCACAATCTGACAATTATACAAAAATCCCCCCTAGTTTTCAAAGATTAAATCAGAAAGGACGAACTTAAGATGATTTACTAGGATTTTAGTCAAAATTTTGTAGGAGGTGTTACAGAGGGAAATGGGTCGGAATCGATCAAAAGAAGTGGGATTCTTATCTTTGGGGATTAAAGCTAGAAAGGTAGAGTTAGTGTTGCCTCCTAATTTGATTTTTGTTGGGCCCCCCCTGAGCATTTTTAGAAGTTCCTTCTTTATTAATGTCCAAGTTGCTCGATAGAAAGAGATTGGGAATCCATCCGGTCCTAGTGCTTTGTTAGGATGCATTGACCATGTTGCATACCTAACCTCCTCTTCCTGAATTGGTTCTTTCAACATAGAATTTTTCTCCCAGGAGATCATGGTTGGAACATTTGTGAGGGATTCCCAAAAGAAGTTGGTCATGGGTTAGCAAAAAGGAGTTGGATGAAGTGAAAAAGTACTTCAGATTTAATATCTTCTAGATCTTCTAAAACACAACCCTACTAATTTTATATGGAGCTTATATTGTTTTTGTATCTTTGGGCTTTGTGTTGGTTATGAAAGAAGGATGTATTTTTATCCCCATATTTTAGCCACGGGATGTGTGATTTCAGCCTCCATTTTTCTTCCTCATTTATACAACAATGACAATACCTCCAATATATTTCTCTATCTTGTTCTTGGAGAGCAGAGGCTTCCTGTTATGCTTTAAATATTTTTTGGATAACTTCCAGATCTCATCGAAGTCTCTTTTTCTCCTTTTCTGGTTCTTGAAAATATGTCTTGGCCCAATCTTTCAAAGCTTGTTTTTTTCTTTCTAATTTTGTCTCCTAGATAAAGCTTGGAGATCCTTCTATTTTGCACTCCATATATCCCTAATTAAGGACATGTACTGCTCCTGTTATAACCATAAAGGTTTGAGTCTAAAGGGAAGAGGCCCAAGGTTATTTCTTTTACTAAAAGATATATATAGATTGGTCGGTGACCATACATGGTTGAAGTTAGAATTTTAGATGTAATGTCTTCCAACCCTCCTATTAGAATGAATAAGGAATTGGTCCAGATGAGCTTTAATATTCCCAGGACCCAATCCTTGGTTGCTCCAAGTGAATCTACCATTAGTAGGCTTGGCATCTAAAAGGTCGTGATCGATCATGTTTTCTTCCAGTTTTTCTCTTGAAGGGCCAGGAGAAAAGGAGGCCCCTCTTTTTTCCTCTTAATTTAGAATGAGGTTAAATTACCCTGCTATTATACAATATTTGGAGGAGAAAAGGTCTAAGTGGTGAGAAAGAGAGTGCCAACATGCCTCTTTGTCCCTGTAGTGCACCGACAAATAAAGATTAAAGATTTTGTAGATTGAGCTTGTGCATGTATATCTCAGTGGAAAGAATCCAGTGAGATTAAGCATGGTTGTCCAGGAAATCAATTTGGTTGTCGTCCCAAAGGGTGCAGAGGCCCCTTAAGTCTCCTCTTTGTGCTTAATTCCTTACCTTGGAAGCCTTTTTTTTATAAAGAGGGTTAATATCTCCCTCCAAGAGTTTTGTCTCCTAAATCAATAAGATATTGGGATTTTCTACCTTGAGTAAATCCTTGATTCTGTTTATTTTCATTGTACTTCCCAATCCTCTACAGTTCAAGGAGACTTCAAACATTATTTACCATGATGGGGGTTCACAGATCCTTTTTCTTTCCTTGCCTGACTTGTATTTTCTTTTGCACTTGTTGAATCTTTGAGGAAGGTTTCCATAGATTGTTGAGTTCATAAGGCTTTGTTCGTTTGCATTGCTTCTTCCCTTGCTTCCTTATTTGACTTCTTCCTTGATATCCTTTGTGAAACTTCTTAGTTTGTTGGAATTTATTTTACCTTGTTTCTTATGAGTGCACCAACATAAGAAGGGGGGCTCTAGGTTGAATTCTCAATAATGGGGAAACCATCCGGGGGGAATCAACTAGGGGAGATCCTTGACAATCTTGAGGGATCCCTTCATAAGTTGGGGATAGAGATGTCATTCCTTGGTGAGCCACCACTGAGGGAGTGAAAAGTTGGAGATGTTAAGCTACTGTTGAAGGTGTAGAGTTGATGTAGGGGTTTTGGGGGAGATTTTCACTAACTGCCCAAAGGGATCTGAGATCATGTTCTCCAAAGACAAGAAACTGTTGTTTGGATATGGAGTTGAATTTGAAGTGGAAGTAGGAGGATATGTGGAAGGAGGGGTATTGACACAAGGAGTTTTTGAAGAGGAGGGGCCATAAGCTTGCTTTGTGGAGGGACATTTTGTTGAAAAGTGTGCAACAAGCAATGCTAAATTTAGAATGTGCTAAAATAGAACTCCTAAAAATAGCACTTCTAAAAATAGCAGTTTGGCCAATGAGCATTTTGGCCACCTTGGGTGAGAGGTGAAACTACTAAAAATAGAATCTTCTAAAAATAGAATTTCTGGGTCCCTTCCTATTTATAGCAGTCCCTGGTCTATCTATGGGAAGTAAAAACGAATTTAGTCTTAACAACAGTTTAAAATATTAATTAATTAATCTCCATGAGTTAATTAGTTATGAAAAAATAAACTAGAAGTCTTTGTGAGATCATGCAATTATTTTCTCTCTTGATTTAGGAATTTATCCCTTGATTAAAGGAGATAAGGTTCAATTCTATAATGAGGGGATCAATTGACTTAGTTTTACTTAGTCAAGTCCAGTTAGATTATTTTAACAAGTTGTTAAAATAATGAAATATAGTTTGTTAATGCTTGCATGCATGTGACAACTATTATTTCAAATAACTGAGCATTCCCTCATGGATAACTGATGCATGTCAGTTCAGACAGAGACCTAGTTGAGATCAGATGAGGGACAATGTACTATCAAATGCTTGGATATTTCTAGTAAGTATTCCTTGCATGGAGAAGGATCTATTTCCAAGAGAAATACGTAATATAGGAGATTGGAGGACTTGTGGCCTATATATTGAGGCCTAGGTAGTCTATGATCTTCATCATTTGATTACAGAGAGAGCAGGATAGCTTTTGAGCTGATTCTTTTTGTATGTTGTTGAGGATTTCCACTTGATTGATAATACAGAGTTGGGGTTTTATGCTGGTGCTTTCCCCAGTGATATATTCTGTGTTATGTGTGATTGATTCCTTCTTATCAGTTATATGTGTTCATGCTTGATGTTGCTCATGTTTGATTAAGCTTTCGCTAAGTTTATGGTAGATGTAGATCTAGTATTATGCTTTAGTACATTGCATATATCAGTTTGATCTGCAGGTGAAATTTCTACATGATATCAATGAGCTAGCTAATTTGTAGAGAAAATTCTACACATTTGGGGGGGATATTGGATATTTTCTTGATTGTTTGCCATCGATAATCTTTTGGATCCTGGCTACTTTCATCTTGGACTTTTGGACATTCTTTTGGAAAATGACCGTATTTGCGACATACCTTGCATTTGAACGGGAGTTACTCATAATCCAGTTGTTGGATATGAGACCAGTTGTTTGTTATCAACTTGATAGCTTTAGGTAAGCCTTTTCCAAGATCCACTTTGACATATATTTGAGTGCACAATTGCATTCCATCCTTGGGTTCATATTTGTCAATAAACTTGTCAATGTCATTGAATATTTCTCTTATAGCATTGTCTCCCCAATAATGAAGTGGTAAATATGAGAGTCCTACCCATATTGGGACAACATTTGGCAAGTCTGAATCTGGGTTGAAGTCAAGGGTCCATCGATTCAAATAGAGACTTCTTGTTTCCATGAAGTACAGGCCACTTCTAAAAGTGACATCTCGATCTTCTTTTGATTTGAAAATAGAAGTGTAGAAGCTTCTACCACATAATCGTATATATATTCTTCAGTTGAGATTGAACTACCAATTCTTTTCTACCAATCTGGTGATTTCCCTTGGGGAGGGCCATATGCATGTGAATTGACCAATAAGGGCTCGTTCAACATAAGATAATGTTGATTTTCAAGGGATTGTTGAAATTAGGGCAATGGTGGGGATGGAGTCTAATTTTTTAACAAATTTCAATGTGTCCGGGCGGGGACGAGGAGGACCAAGAGAGTTGACTAGGGAGCGAAACGCATCATCTACAGGGTCCACAGGGTCAATGGGGGTGGAATTTTGTTGGACGCCCCCTGGAGGAGGCTCTAGAGGGTCCATGGGAGGGGTGTAGTGACTAGGGAGATAGGTTTTGCAGGCTAATCAAAGGGGCACAACGACTACAAAAGGATAATGTTACGAAATTAATTATTAATAAATGGAAAATAAATTGTTTATTTTGATTATTAATAAACCAACCTAAATCCATCTTAATTTCAAATCTAACAAGTGTCGAGAGGGATCAAATATCTCAAGGTGTAAACCTCCTATTTTGAATGCAAAACTTGAGGAAAGATTTGCACCTCAAGGAATTTTAACCCTCTTTGTGCTTGGTAGATCTGAAATTAAGATGGATCTACGTTGATTTAATTCTTAATTTTATCTATGGCAGCGCTTATATTCTATTAGAACAAATAAATTCTTTGCATCCTATGTATTCAAATTTAAGTAAGTTATGCCCTCTTTGTTTTGTTGATAAAACGTTGAATAAACTAAAGTGTCTCTCAAAACTATAAATAATGAAATTGCTTTTGAATGAGAAAAATAATTTTAGATGCATTGGATTCGGAAAATAACCTAAAAGTTAGTTGGCTTGGAGCACATCTCAACTGTTAATTGTAATATTGGAGACCATCTACTTTAATAATAGTTTTTTTTTAATGTCTAGCTCACCAACTAGAAAATTGCAGTGAAACAACTTAAGTTTGTCATGGATCTCATGTTTTAATCCCTATTTCAGTGATTAGTTTTACATTCTTGTGTTTTTCCTTGATTTAATATTTTGATATTAATATTTGCATATTCTTTGAGTTTGAGATGAAGTTAACGGAATTTACATTGGATCAATGGTAAGTCCGATTTTTTTAAATTTTATTGGCTTATTTCAACGATGATAGAAATTTAGTTCAATCTCTTGTTGAGCTATTTTTCTAATATGACCATCACAAATAGAGACATGTAGCTTTCACTTTATTATAAAATCGATTAAAAAGAAAAAAAGTAGACCATGTTCATGAAGGACTATCCACTTACAAGTCTTATTTGACGAGACCTAATGATATAACGGACATGGACTGGACATATTATTAAGGGCATGAATGTGCATGCGAAATTAAACAGCGTATGTTGATTTTGACAATGGCACAAGCATTAAATGATTATGACGAGTAATGTACCATTCAAAGAACTTATCAGAAATACTTGAAGCTATACGATAGGCCAATATTTTGTAATTTAATTAGTTGTATATATGGACGACCTTACACTCATAAATATTTTTCTAATAAGAATGATAACAATGACATAGATGACATTGGAGGTCATCGATTCGATTTATATTATGTGGATTACTGAATGAGTATAGGTTTTTTTTCAGAACGAAAAAGCATAATAGTATTATATTGAGACTATATAAAGGTTCCAGATAATACAAATATCAAGCTTTTAGAAGCTGGACGATCTTGACCTTGAGAACAAAAACAGAGGGAATTGTCCCTTCATAAAGGGAGAAAAAAGATCTGAGCAGAAACCACATCAAAAACATATACAAGTTTTATATGCACCACATGAGGAAACATATCAGAGTTGTAACCATGATATTAGATATTGTTGAACATCCAAATATCATACATATACGAAGATAAAACAAAAAGGGTGAAGAAGAGTAGACCTGGAAATAATCAAAGGTGATTTAAGAGCCAGGGATTGAGAACTCGTGAATAAAAAAGGAATTCTCACCATATATTACCTTCATGGACCAGGAACCTGTTTCTAGTAGAATACCTTCCTTTGACAGGCTGTCCGCTTGCTGGTTCTGAGCTCGGTAAATGTGTTGAATGGAGCAATCTTTCACAAGTCCCCAAAAAAACATAATCCTGTCCATCCAACCTGTGAGGTGTGGGCTCCTGATATGGCAATTTCCTTTGACATGATCGATCATTGTTTTGGAGTCACCAAAAATTGAGATAGACTGTATATCAAAAAAGATGCAGAAAGCCAGAAGACCCGCTAGAGCCCTCGCCTCAGCCATGCTATTTGTGCCCTTTCCTCCATTCCATGAAATAAAATATTGAAGATTCTCGTCCATAATAATGTGAACCCCGCAGCCACAAGAGTTTTGCTGCGCAACACCATCAAAAAACGCACTTGGAGTCCTTGAGAGATCAACTTCTTGCTCATTTCTGATGGCACTTTTTGTTTTGGGCTGCTTTTTCAGCACGGAGTCATAAATGGATATGATATGTTGCAGGATAGTCTTGAGGGGGGTCTTCATTTCTTTGAAAATTTTGTTGTTTCTCCACTTCCAGGCACACCATAGGACAATAATAACAATTGATCTCCATGAATCTCTCTGCCCACTCCACCATTCAAAAGCTGCATGCGTTGAAACATGAGAAACAAGAGGGAAACCATATAGAATTGCTAAGTCATGCCATACTTGTTGAATAGATTGGCATTGGAAAAACATATGATAATTTGATTCCTCAGCTGATTCACACATTAAGCATCTACTCGGCCCGTGCCAATTTCTTTTCTTTAGATTTTCCCAGGACAGATTTTTATTGTGGAACACCAGCCACGAGAAGTATATTAATTTGGGAGAGCATCCTGATTTCCAGAAGACTGGAGGATACTTAGGACTAGAGTGCATGGTCTTTAGTTCAATCAGATCTGTATAAATATCCTTTACACATACCTGTAAATTTGCTTTTGGCACCTTCCAGATTAGATAATCTTCTGACTTGAACCGATGAAAACCGCAGCTTCTCAGCCCATCCCTGACAGTGTTCCAAAGCCTTTCCAGAGACTCTGACATGCCTAGATCAATGGCCTCTTTCCAAAGAGGAAGAGGGCCTTGCCATACTGCTATGAGTTTATCCCACGTAAAAAAACCTTTTCTATGGAAGAAGATTAGAAGCCTATCAGGGATGGTTATGCTCTCTCGCCCACTCAAAATAGGGTCTATTCCAATGAGGATTCTGTTGCCTGATTGTAAGCTCCATTTCAGATTCTTTAGAAAGTATTGCTCAATTTTGCAAAAGCTAAGCCATATAGCTGACCCATATGTGGCTCCGATCCTTCCTAATCTGAACCAGTATTCCATGTCTTTGCCTTTCATATATTTCTTTTTTATAGTTGCGCTCCACAGTCCTTCCCCGAATATTCCTCTCCACAGTGATTTGCATAGGAGTGCTTTCCCAAAAGCCCTCAAATCCAATAAACCCCATCCTCCTGAGTCCTTTGGCAAAGAGATCTTGTCCATTTTAGTAAGATGATATTTTCTCTGTTCTGATTTGCCACCCCATATGAAATTTGCTGTTATCTTGTTCATTTTTTGGATGATACTTGCAGGGAGAAAAAAAATGTGTGCCCAATATATAGCCAGTTGCATTAATATTGCTTAAGTTAGAACAATTCTTCCTGCCAAGGATAGACACTTGTATTCCCAAGCAGATATCTTTTTGTAGTACCTATCTATTAACCATTGCCAGTCCATTTTAGAGTAACCCTTGGCTTTTAGTTGAAAACCCAGATATTTTAATCCGTCCTTGATAGACCTCATCTCTACTCCAAACAACACAGAAATCCATTCCACTGTTTCCATATTGACGTCATTGTGGAAAAGGATGGATTTTGCCTTGTTTATTTGTAAGCCAGTAGTGCTTTGAAACCTATTCAGAATGTTATTGAGACACATCCACGAGACCCTGCAAAGCATTGCAAAAATAAGCACATCATCGACAAATAAGTTGTGCAAGATGTAGTTGTTCCTGCTGATCTTAACAGGCCTGCACCTGTTTTCAGAGATTGCCTTATTTATATGAAGGCTTAGAGAGTTCATTGCCAGGATAAACAGAAGAGGAGAAAAGGGACATCCTTGACGAAGCCCCCTTTCTGCTTGAAAAAATGGAGAAGGAATCCCATTTATGATGACAACATAGTTCACATTCTCAACACATGCCATGATCCAGCTTATGGAATTAGATTTCAGGCCGATCTTTGCTAGTAAACATCTAATGAACCCCAATCTAAGCAGTCATATGCTTTTTGTAAATCAATTTTCAGAATGGCAGCTTCTGATTTTTTTGAGAGCATAGTAAAAAGGCTTTCCTGAGTATTAGCGACGACATCCAATATATTCCTTCCCTTTAAAAAAGCATGCTGATCCTTTGTTAGAAAACAGGCTAATGTCGCTTTGATCCTTTCAGCAATAATTTTTGTGATGATTTTGAAAGTTATATTGCATAAGGAAATCGGCCTAAAATCTTGAAAGGAGTCCGCTTCCACTTTTTTTGGGGTAAGTGCTATCTGAGTGGAAGATGTGATCTGATGTATGCTGCCTGAGATTCTTGTTGCTTCAACCATCCTCAGCAAATCTTGTTTGATGATATCAAAGAAGTGAATAAAGAATTCTATTGTCCAGCCATCCGGGCCAGGACATTTATCCTTTTTAAAAGCCTTCATTACTCCTAGAAGTTCTTCCTCTGTTATGGGCTGAAACAGACTTTCATTTTTTCCATCATCAAACATTTGTGGGGTCAGATCAATACCCCACAGGATATCCTGAAACCTGCACTCATCCCTTCTTTTGTATTGGTTTTTAAAATGTCTCACAGCTTCCTTTGAGATATCCTGTTGTGAGAAGAGAAAACCCCCCTGACCATCACTTATTTTCCATATGGAATTTCTCTCACGCCTGGAATTTGCATACTTGTGGAAGAATTTCGTGTTCCTGTCACCTTCCTTGAGCCAGATTGCCCTGCTCTTGAGTCTCCAATGGGCTTCTTCCTGCTTCAGAAGATATTGCTTTTTCCTTTCAAGCTCTTTTATGCGACATCTCATGCTAAAAGGAAGTGAGTTGGCATCCATAGCCTTGGATATACTGTCCAGTTCTCTCTGAGTTTCATGGAGAGCCAATTTGTCCAACTGTCTTTTTTTAAATTGCCATTCTTTGACCACCTTTTTCATAGCGGACAACTTGTCTCTAAAGGTCATAAACGGGGGTAACATGTCTTTTTTAAAGTGCATTTATGCTTAGACTCATGGAGTTTTGTGGTAGTTTACGATTACATACATAAATATATCATCTATAAAATTGGGAGAAAAATAGAAATCCCAAGTAATCAAATTACTGTATCTAGTTAATAATCAAAGAAGAATTCTAAAAACATTTTCGCAGTCCTCTTCGCACTTAAGGGTAAAATTTCAAAAATATAAAATTAAAAGAATAAAATACAACACTAGTAACACCCTGAAAAATGTCATCTTTGAAGGCTATGTAACAAAGTGAGTTATACATGTAATGCATGCATCAACAGAGCTACAAACTCTTTATGTCGCATGCCTTTATTGAGTGGTTTTCTTTGCCTAATCACATAGGAAAATTTCCAAGGGTTTTGATATTTGTGGTGAAAATAGGGTTTACTTTAATCTAACTAAATGTGGTGTAGTACTCCTTTGCACATAATTATTATTTTTAGATTTTAATATTTTGTTGAAATGAATATGTCTCACATTTGAGAAGAATACCTTTAAATATGCTACATTAAAGAAGAATATCACTGACAAAACCATGAGTTGTTAAAATTTTAAGCCCACAAATAACCATTGGCTATTTTAGCTTCATTTTATAATGTGGTGTAGTACTCCTCTGCACATAATTATAATTTTTAGATTTTAATATTTTGTTGCAATGAATATGTCTCACATTCGAGAAGAATACCTTTAAATAGGCTACATTAAAGAAGAATACCATTACATTGTTTAGATAGTCTTCGGCAAAATCACATAACCAATCTTTTGTCGACGCGTTTCGAACCAGCCAGTGTGGTTCATCGTCAGGACAAGTTGAAGAACCAATATGGCTTAGCTGATTAAATAGAGTGTGCAGAGATTCCAACGGCTATATTGCTAACGGCTAATTTTGACCTAATGATCTAAGTCAAACCATTAATTTAATTATTAACATTCCTATAAATAGCTAAAACAGGTAAATAAAGGAATTCATTTGTTCATTTAAATAAATGTATAAGAATACCCAAAAATTAAAATTCATTTGATAATAATATAATATCCATATTTATTATGGTCATTATATCTCGTATAATAGTTCATATTTACCAAATAATCTATAATTATTATTATTCTAATACTATTTAAATGGTATTAAATTACTATTACTCTTAGAATTTAGTTACCTTAGGTAATTTCGTGTTTATACAATTATTTAATGGTCCAATGGTAAGTTAGACTTTCTCTACATGTTCTTTAAAATATCTCATTATTATTTATTATTTAAAATAATAACTTATTATTTAAATAATAATTTAGGGTTAAATTAATAATACTAAATAATTATTTTAAATAATAAAAATATAATATATTATTTTAATTTTATCATTATTAATTATTATTATTCTAATATTATTTAAATGGTATTAAATTACCAATTACTCTTAGGTAATTGTGTGTTTATATAATTATTTAATGGTCCAATGGTAAGATAGACCATCTCTTATTTGTTCTTTAAAATATATCTTTATTATTTATTATTTAATTATAATGGTCATTCGAAATTAAAATAATAAGATATATACAATAATATATGATTATTAAATAATCTATATTTACTTAATAATTTATAATTCCACTATTATTAAAACCAAACCAATAGTGTTCATGTTAAATCAATATTATTCTAGGAGTATAACTAATATTATTGTTATATCATATATTTATTCATAATACTTTCTTAATTTGGTAAACTAGATCTCATCTTATAATTAAATTAATAATTTATATTCATTAAATAATCAATATTTATTCAATAGTCTGTTATTCCAATAAATTTATGACATTAGGTCAATATATTATTACTTATAAGGTATAAAAGGGTTTTTTAGACATTAGTTAAAGGTATAGTAGAATTAAATATAAGCATAACTAACTGAAATTATGGAAACAAAAAATCTAATCTAATTATAATATACCCAATAGTATCATAAACGGGATACAGTAATAAGCTCGAAAAAACTTAATAATAAATCAAACATTCCAGAATATTAGGACTAATCCGCCAAAAACGAAACTTAAGGAGGGGAAGACAGAAACCCTAAGACCTAACAAAGGGGGAAAGAGGAGGCTAGGAAGACAAGGCTGGGACCCAGCAGCTGCTAATCTTCCAGCCATCATCCCTATTAAGATTGTTCGGCCTTTTCTCAATCTCCAGGGCCTCTCTAAATTTACGATGGTGAAACTGCGCAACTTTGGCAATGACTTGCGCCTCCTCTATACATACATGATGCATAGTCTTCCCCGCATGCTCAGCAAGGGCTGAGGACTTGATCCTACCATTTCTCAAGTCAGCCGAATGCTCGCTAATCCGTTGATTGATAGAGCGACCAGTCTCACCAATATAAGGGGTCCCACAGGAACAGGGAATGACATAGACGCCCTTCATGTCCTTAGGGTCAATCGGGTCTTTCACCGACCTGAGGGAGCCACGGATAGTGTTGAGAGGTCTAAAAGTTGCGGGCACATCGTACTTCTTCAGAATCCTCGCAATCCTGTCCGTGGTCCCTTGGATGTAAGGAAGGTTCACACCCATGATATGATCTTTAGGAACCCTTCGGATTGAAGGCTCCTTCTTGGCCCTGAGGAAGGCTTTTTGACCGAGTTGTCTATTGTAACCATTCTTCTCAAAGACATCTAAGAGATGAGCCTTTTCCGTTTCCAGGCTCTCCTCATCCGAAATTCTAACAGCACGGGTGGCAAGCGTGCTAAGAACCCCTAACTTCTGAGTGGGGAAATGATGCGAAGAAGCATGCAAGCATTGCTCAGTATGCGTCTTCTTTCTAAACACCTGATGAGAAAAGGAACCATCCACCTTCTTAGAGATGAGAACATCCAAGAACGGAAGACAACCATTATCTTCTTTTTCCATCGTGAATTTAATGGCGGCGGATTGGTTATTGAGGTGACTAAAGAAACGATACAGCTCGTCCTAATATTCTGGAATGTTTGATTTATTATTAAGTTTTTTCGAGCTTATTACTGTATCCCGTTTATGATACTATTGGGTATATTATAATTAGATTAGATTTTTTGTTTCCATAATTTCAGTTAGTTATGCTTATATTTAATTCTACTATACCTTTAACTAATGTCTAAAAAACCCTTTTATACCTTATAAGTAATAATATATTGACCTAATGTCATAAATTTATTGGAATAACAGACTATTGAATAAATATTGATTATTTAATGAATATAAATTATTAATTTAATTATAAGATGAGATCTAGTTTACCAAATTAAGAAAGTATTATGAATAAATATATGATATAACAATAATATTAGTTATACTCCTAGAATAATATTGATTTAACATGAACACTATTTGTTTGGTTTTAATAATAGTGGAATTATAAATTATTAAGTAAATATAGATTATTTAATAATCATATATTATTGTATATATCTTATTATTTTAATTTCGAATGACCATTATAATTAAATAATAAATAATAAAGATATATTTTAAAGAACAAATAAGAGATGGTCTATCTTACCATTGGACCATTAAATAATTATATAAACAGACAATTACCTAAGAGTAATTGGTAATTTAATACCATTTAAATAATATTAGAATAATAATAATTAATAATGATAAAATTAAAATAATATATTATATTTTTATTATTTAAAATAATTATTTAGTATTATTAATTTAACCCTAAATTATTATTTAAATAATAAGTTATTATTTTAAATAATAAATAATAATGAGATATTTTAAAGAACATATAGAGAAAGTCTAACTTACCATTGGACCATTAAATAATTGTATAAACACGAAATTACCTAAGGTAACTAAATTCTAAGAGTAATAGTAATTTAATACCATTTAAATAGTATTAGAATAATAATAATTATAGATTATTTGGTAAATATGAACTATTATACGAGATATAATGACCATAATAAATATGGATATTATATTATTATCAAATGAATTTTAATTTTTGGGTATTCTTATACATTTATTTAAATGAACAAATGAATTCCTTTATTTACCTGTTTTAGCTATTTATAGGAATGTTAATAATTAAATTAATGGTTTGACTTAGATCATTAGGTCAAAATTAGCCGTTAGCAATATAGCCGTTGGAATCTCTGCACACTCTATTTAATCAGCTAAGCCGGATTGGTTCTTCAACTTGTCCTGACGATGACGATGAACCACACTGGCTGGTTCGAAACGCGTCGACAAAAGATTGGTTATGTGATTTTGCCGAAGACTATTTAAAGAATACCATTGACAAATCCACGATTTGTTAAAACTTTAAGCCCACAAATAACCATTGACTATTTTACCTTCATTTTATTTTAATTATTATTATTATTGGGTCGAGCGCTCTATAACCTAGATGTTAAATGTTTAAAATTTAACAAATTTAATCTAATGTCAATGTCGGTGCAGTATAGAGGTAGATGGGTAGGCGTAAATGTTTAACATTTAACATTTATATTTTAGCTTAAATAAAAAATAATAAAAGGTTAAAAGTAATAACATTTAACAAATTTAATCTAATGTCAGCGTCATATAGAGGTAGATGTGTAGGCGTAAATGGGTAACATTTAACATTCATATTTTGGGTTGAATAAAAAATAATAAAAGATTAAAAGTAATATAGAGCTGATCTGATGGAAATGTTGTAGTGCAAACGTTTAATGCTCCGCTAAATTAATAATAAAAAGTTAAAAGTAATAAAAATAATAGAATTCAATTTTTTATATTGCAATTTTGTTTTGCGCCCTTCCAACTCAAATTAATTTATTATATTGCAATTTTGTTTTGCAGATCCCTTCCAACTCAAATTAATTTTTTTATATAGCAATTTTGTTTTATAGAGCCCTTCCAACTCAAAATTAGTAATGATTGATAGACAAATCATCCTATAGTCTTGCTTTGGCATCTTGCTCAGAAGAATTGCATAAATGGGTGGTAACCACTAGTAAGTCTACACATAAATAATGGTGGGAATGGTGGGAAGTGTTTACCGAGGCAGAGCAATGTTTGAATCATGTTTTTGATGGTGGAAATGGATTCAACACCATCCAAAACTTCTGGGACAAAAATCTCTATAGTGTTTAAATCATGTTTTTGATGGTGGAAATGGATTGAGCACTATTGAAAACTTTTGGGGCACCCAAAACCTTGAAGTTTAACAGCTATAAGCTGGATTTACGAAAATCCCTGCAGGATTTTATCAAAATCTTACTGGAATTTCCATTATTTTCAAGGCAAAAAAACACTATAGTTAGACTACAACTATATTTTTTACATCTTATTCCTATTCATTTTTATGCAAAGACTTGCTTAAATTATGGTCGGAAGTAATTGATAGTAGATATGTTATTTACTTGAGTATAAGTTATTTTCAGGTATCTTATTTTATGGTAACCACGACTATATTTTTTTTACATCTTATTCCTATCCATTTTTATGCAAAGACTTGCTTAAATTATGGTAGGAAGTAATTGATGGCAGAAATGTTATTTACTTGAGTATAAGTTATTTTCAAGTATCTTATTTTATGGTGGGAAGTAATTGATAGTAGATATGTTATTTACTTGAGTATAAGTTATTTTCAAGTATTTTATTTTTGGATGGTTTTCGCTTAAGGATAAAAAGCCACTACACAAATATCTAAAAATCATGAATGAATATTGCAACCATATCCATAAATTATGGCATAAAATATGTAAGGAAGTTATCCACATGGCATTATATTGTGCAAAGGCTACCTTCAAGTTATGGTCCAATCAAATGTTTGAAAATTAGTTTTTTAATAATATTTAAAAATAAATATTTAATTTTCAAAGTTAAACATTATAATTTGCATTGGTCAATGCTAAAGTAATAGTGATCAACAAACAAATAGATTGTTAGAGTCGTGCCTTGGCAAAGACTAATAATGATTACATAACCATATTTAAATTTAATTAATAAGCACATAAAAACTTAATACTTACAATAAACTTACAATATAACAAGTTTCTTAACTATGGATATCCACTCCCACTTTACCATGGATATTATTAACTTGTAAATAGGTTTTGTTACAATACCATGGACCAATACCATGTCTTATTGATACCACATGTAGAAAAACCATAACTCATTTCACAATAAAAAATTAAAATGTAAAATATTTTAGACATTACATATAGCATTCACTAGATGGAGTGAAAATTCTCCATCATATGGAGAGAGAGAGAGAGAGTTGGAAGGGGGGGAGGAGGGAAGAAGAAAGATAGAGAGAGATAGAGAGGGAGAGAGGAGAGGAGGGAAGAAGAAAGATATAGAGAGATAGAGAGGGAGAGAGGAGAGGAGGGAAGACATATAGAAGGAGAGGATAGAGAGAGGCGTAGAGATGGAGGGGGGAGAGAGAGAAGGAGAGATGGACAAAGATAGTGATAGAGTTGGAGGGTAGAGAGAGAGAATGAGAGATGGACAAAGATAGTGATAGAGTTGGAGGGTAGAGAGAGAGATAGCGAGAGAGACAGAGGGAGGTGGGAGAGAAAGGGAGAGAGAGGACTTGAGAGAGAAGGAGAGAGGGAGGAAGGCAGAGATAGAGTGGGAGGGAGGGAGGAGGAGAGAGGAAATAACAAAGATATACATACATAGAGGTGGAGAGAGAGAGAAAGAGAGTTGGATGACATAGAGGGAGAGAAGGATGGGGGAGAGAGAGAGAGGAAGTGGGAGAGAAAGGGAGAGAGAGGACTTGAGAGAGAGGAGATATGGAGGGAGAAAGAGATGGATTTTGAGGGGGAGAGAAAGGGAGGAAAGAAGAAATACATAAAAAGAGAAAGGTGGAGAGAGAGAGGGTGACAAGGGAGATATGGAGAGAGGGAGGGAGAGAGAGAGAGAGTAGAGGGAGAGAGAGAGAGAGAGAGAGAGAGAGAGTAGAGTGGGAGGGAAGAGAGAGAGGGAGAGATAAATCCAGCTTAGATATGGTTTGTGTGTATATAAAAACCAACTTAGATCCATCTTAAACACGAATATTTTCACTTTAAAAGAGGTTTGTGTCTCAAGAGATTTGATCCCTCTCAACACTTATAGATCAAGGATTAAGATGGATTTAGGCTAGTTTATCTATTTTTATTGCGCCTAAAAACACTCTATAGCCAAGTATGGGGGTAGATATCAATGTCATGTTTAACATTTAACATTTAATATTTTTAATCTAATGTCGGCCCTATTTAAAAATCAATTTAATTATTATTATGTATAAACACAATATAAATTTAAAATATAAAGAGGTTTACGAACACTCAAAAAAGAGGTATGGTAAATAAAAAAACCTATTTTTATACTTACTCCAGAGATATGGTAAATAAATAAAAATATAACTAAACTAGAGGTATGGTAAATAAATAAAACCTCCTTTTATATTTACTCCATAAACCTCTTTATATGTATGAAAACTAAAAAAAAAACCTATGGGCCAAATGCCACGGGACAAATTATTATTAATACCATAGGCCAAATATCATATTTATAAAAGAGATATGGGAAATAAATAAATATAAAAGATGTATAAAGAGGTATGGTAGATAAATAAAAATATATCAAATAAGATCATAAATCAACATCTAATTATATATCAAGCCTATGGGCCAAATACCATGGTAAATAAAAATATAAATAAACTAGATGTATGGTAAATAAATAAAACCTCTTTTTATATTTACTCTATAAACCTCTTTATACTTACGAACACTACAAAAAGAGGCTTTATTTAGGTGAAGCCTATGGGCCAAATTATTATTAACACTGTGCAAAAAAGTTTTTATTAACTCTAATATTAATATTAAAAGATTAATATTATTATTATTAAATCTAATATTCACATTAATATATTATAATATTAACATTATTAAAAGAAATAACTTATATTAATATTCATATTATTAAAAAAATAACTTTGGATTAATACAATATTAAATTTGTTATATAATATATATTAATATATCATGACATATATTAATTCTAGATATATATGGGAGAGAAGAACAAAGACATAGAGTGATAAAGGTTGAGAGATAGGGGAAGTGACAAGGGAGAGATGGAGATAAATTGAAGGAGAGGGCAGAGGAGGAATGGAGAGAGAGAGAGGGAGAGTGAGAGAGGTAGAGAAGGGTAAGAGAGGGAGAGGGAGACACAAAGATGGACATCGGAAGAGAAAGGAGAGAAGGAGGGAGATAGTGATAGGATTGGAGGGCAGAGAGAGAGAGATGAGGGAAGAGAGAGGGAGGTAAGAGAGAAAGGGAGAGCGAGGAAGGATGAGAGAGAGGATTTGAGAGAGGGAAATAGAAAGGGAGGGATAGAGAGATGGAGTTGGAGGGGGTGAGAGGGAGGGAAGAAGAAAAACATAGGGAGTGAGAAGTGGAGAGAGAGGAGTGACAAGGGAAAGATGGAGAGAGAGTGTATGTTTAGTGGTGAGATAAAAAAACAAAGAAGGAGAGATGCAGAGAAGGGGGGAGAGAAGGAGAGAGGGAGGGATATAGTAACATAGTTGGAGAGAGAGAGAGAGAATGATGGGTGAAGAGAGAGGGTTGGAGAGAAAGGAGAGAGAGAGAGAGATGGAGATGGGGGAAGAGAGAGGATTGGAGGGCAAAGAGAGAGAGAGTGTGTGTGTGTGATGGGGGAAGAGAGAGGGAGGTAGGAGAGAAAGGGAAAGAGAGGAAGGACAAGAGACAAGACTTGAGAGAGAGGAGGAGAGTGATGGGGGAAGAGAGGGAATTGGAGGCCAGAGAGAGAGAGATGGGGGAAGAGAGGGGATTGGAGGGCAAAGAGAGAGAGAGAGAGAGAGAGAGAGAGAGAGAGAGAGATGGGGGAAGAGAGAGGGAGGTAGGGGAGAAAGGGAGAGAGAGGACTTGAGAGAGAAGAGGAGTGAGGGAGGGAGAGAGGAAGAGAGGAGGAGGGGTAGAGAGATGGAGTTGGAGGGGGGGAGAGGGAGAGAAGAAGAAAGACATAGAGAGTGAGAAGTGGAGAGAGAGAGGGAGTGACAAGGGAGAGATAGAGAGAGAGTGTGTATGTTTGGGGTGAGATAAGGAGACAAAGGAGACGAGATGAAGAGAATGGGGGAGAGAAGGAGAAAGGAGAGAGGGAGGGATATAGTAACAGAGATGGAGGGTGAAGAGAGAGAGAGGAAGGAAGAGAAAGAGGATGTGAGAGAATGGAGAGAGGGAGGTAAGAAGAAAGAAATAGAGTGAGAGGGTTGGAGAGAAAGAGAGGGAGTGATAAGGAAGATGGAGAGAGAGGGAGAGAGGACAACATGGGGGAAGAGAGATAGAAGCGGGGGAGAGGGAGAGAAGGGGGAGATAGAGAGGAGGGAGGGATATATGGATAGATTGGAGAAAGAGAGTGTGTGTTTTGGGGGTGATATAGAGAGACAAAGGGAGATAGAAATATAGTTGGAAGGTGAAGAGAGGGAAGAAGAGAGAGATGGAGAGAGGGAGAGAGAGACAAAGAGATTGATAGATATGGAGTGAGAGAGCGTGTGTGTTTGGGGGGTGAGATAGAAAGACAAAGAAGGAGAGATGGAGGGAGATATAGACATAGATGGAGAGGGAGAGAGAGAAGAAGATTTCTTACACTAAATGCATTGATTTCAGGTGATTTTTAATCCTATTTAATTGCTTGCACTAAATGCATTGATTTCAATGTAAATGATTTCTAATCCTATTTAATTTCTTACACTAAATACATTAATTTAAATATAAATAGTGATTTACTAAAACAAGAACAATGTTTTTCGCTAAGTCTGCTTCTTTTGCCAACTAAAGATCGTCACTAATGGTGCACTGTTTGTCAAATTCGAATCTCATTTCATAGACTTGGCCTAGCCCTTAGCATGAAGCAGCTAACTCTCACTGCAAAGTTACTCACAATCAACGAGCTTCCCCTGGTTCTCGCTAATCAGTCTGCTGCTTCGCGTTACACAGTGCTCTGTGTTTTGTATAACCATTTACGGTCATTTCAGTAATTTGAAATTAGATTCTAACAAGATGTTCCAAGCTCATGTAATGGCTACACAGAAACTTAACTCAGAATATGAGCAATGGATCCCCGCATAGGGTATAACTCCCTAGTCGCTGATTGGTTTCGCCTGCATTAACTCCATATCTCCTTCCGTAAAACTATAGTCTGGAATTATCATATCACGAAATATGTATTCCTGTCCATGTGAGACGGGTTTTGCTATTTGCAATGACACGACATTTAATGAACCGGAGAGAGATCGATGATAATGGGTTATTTTGTTGGCCCAATGTTTCTTCTTGAGGGCAGAATGGCCACTGTTAGTCGTCCTAAATCCCAATCAATTGCCCACAGTCACTCTCTCAACCATTGTAAATACCATAATTTGAAAGAAGCACTTCAGATATTGCAGATTGCAGATGATTGGGTGGACTCTTCTACTTATGTTTCGCTCTTGCAGGGTTGCATTCGCAAGAAATCGTTACCCTATGGCAAACTGGTCCATGCCCACTTCAACCAGGCTGGATTTACAGCTGGTATACTCTTGGACAACACGCTTATCAACATGTATTTCAAGTGTGGGAGTTTGGTGGATGCTCGTAGAGTTTTCGACCAAATGGCCGAACGGAATGTGTGTTCATGGACTCTCATGATTGCAGGTTACGCAAAGCATGGATTTACTGAAGAAGCATTGGTACTCTTCCACCGAATGCAGCGAGCAGGCATTCAACCCAATCAGTTCACCTTCGCCAGTGTTCTCCCAGCATATGCCACCTTGGGATCTCTGGAAGAGGCCGTAAGAATCCACGAAGAAATAATAAGAAATGGGTTTGTGTCTGATGTGTTTGTGGCGAATGCTCTGGTAGGTATGTATGCAAAATGCGGGAGAATAGAGACTGCACGCGATATGTTTGACAAAATTCCGGAACCAAATATGGTCTCCTGGACAACGATGATTGTAGGATATGTACAGACAGGGTGTCTTAATGAGGCTCTGCAGCTCTTTCGAAATATGCCTGAAAGAAATTTGTTTACCTGTACAGCGATGATTACAGGATATGCACAGAATGGGTTTGTGGATGAGGCCTTCAAACTATTCAAAGAAATACCTCAACCAGATGTGGTTTCGTGGAATGTTATGATTGCGGGATTTGTACAGAGTGGACATGGCCAGGAAGCCCTAGAGATTTTTCAGCATATGCAATTGTCAGGTGCCGAACCAAACCCGAAAACCTTTTCCAGTATTCTCTCAGCGTGTGCCAACTTGGCAAGCCTGGAACAAGGTATGGAGATCCATGAAAGAATAATTAGAAGTGGATTTCAGTGCAATATTACTGTGTTGAATGCCCTGATAGACATGTATGCAAAATGTGGATCTGTGCAGAACGCCCACGAGATATTCAAGAAAATGCATCAACGAGACGTCGTTTCCTGGACAACACTGATTGCGGGATGCATGCAGAATGGATCGGGTGAGTATGCTCTGAAGCTCTTTCTGCTGATGTATTTGGCTGGTGTGATGCCAGACTCAACAACTTTCACCACTATACTTCCAGCGTGTGCTTACTTGGGAGCTCTGGAACAGGGTATGGAGATTCATGAAAACGTTATAAGAAGTGGATATCTGTTTGATCCTGTAGTAGAGAATGCCCTGATAGACATGTATGCAAAATGCGGAAGCATACAAAAAGCACGTGACGTATTTGACAAAATGCGTTGGCAAGATGTTGTGTCTTGGACAGCGATGATTTCAGGATATGCACAGAATGGATGGGGTGAGGAGGCTCTGAAACTTTTCGCCCAGATGCAAGCGGCAGGTATGAAGCCAAACTCAAAAACCTTTTCCAGTGTTCTTTCAGCATGTGCTAACTTTGCAGCTCTGGAACAGGGTATGGAGGTCCATGGAAAAATTATGAAATGTGGTTTTCAGTCTGATGTTCCTGTTGGGAACACCCTCATAGATATGTATGCAAAATGTGGGAGTATACCAGAGGCTCGTGAATTATTTGACACAATGCAGCAGCGTGATGCTGTCTCTTGGACAGCCATGATTGCAGGTTATGCTATGCATGGCTGTGGTGATGAGGCCATCAAACTCTTTGAACAAATGAAACACTCTGGCTTGAGCCTAGACCATGTCACTTTTGTTTGTGTTTTGTCTGCTTGTTGCCATGCAGGTCTAGTGCAAGAGGGCTATCAATACTTCAATTGCATGAGCAATTGCTATAACATCACACCTTCGATGGAGCACTATAGCTGCATGGTTGACATTCTTGGCCGTGCTGGGCATTTCGATGAAGCTGAAGACTTCATCAACAGAATGCCAATAAAACCTGATGCGACTGTGTGGAGTAGTTTGCTTGGTGCCTGCAGAATACATAACAACATACAACTAGGAGAATATGTGGCAGGACGCATTTTTGAGTTGGATCCTAAAAATGCTGCACCTTATGTGCTTCTCTCAAACATCTTTGCTGCAGCTGGCAAGTGGGGTGGCATTGAAAAGGTACGAAAAATGATGAAAGACAGAGGCATAGAAAAGACACCTGGTTGCAGCTGGATTGAGATAAATAACCAAATGCACGCTTTTATTACAGGACATGGGTTGCACCAAGAATAGTAGAAATCTACATAAAATTCAGAGATACAGTCTGGGGAATTCATGTTGAACTGGCAGGTCAGATTTCATTCTGAGGCCTGTTCTCGATATCATGGCGGAGGAGACAGAACACAATTTTTTCATGGTGAGAGGTTGATGTTTAGATTTCTAGCAGTTAAATACATTCAAATAATTTTCAAGATATCAAGGGCCCTTCAGGATGTGGTGTTTTCAACTTTACAGCCAAATTTACTGACCAAGATTGTTGCATGAGTAATTGTTGCGAGTGATGCAAATCCTTAAAATATTGTTTCAAATATGGATGGTGTTCATCTGGACCTTTCTGGTGATGCTAGGTTGAAATGAAATGAAATTTATATTAGTGTCCACTGAAGACGAAATATGTTAATGGGACGGAAGATTAGATCAGCCATGAGAAACCCGTACAAACACAGGGGAAGGTTCAAGATGCCGTGCCTAAGACAAACAATAAGATAACTAAAGTGAAATGAAAATGAATAAACTAATAACTGTAAATGAAACATGATGTCAAAACCTGGGCCTACAAGAAGGTTATCCCAGGAGAGCAAACTGTAGAGCAAGCTTTGTTGCTGGGGCATTTGATTTACCTTGTACTATTAAGTATGAAGTGAGATGGAGCCTTGAAGAAGTGAGACTAGCTTTCAAATAGATAGAATCCGCCATCATGAAAGAGCATACTGTATTTGCAAACATAACCAGAAGTGATATTATGTATTATGATGTTAATAGATTACAGCTAAGCAATTCTGATGCGATAGGTGTACTTTTGTGTAATTTATTCCAAGATGGTGGCAAAGATTGTAGCAAACAAGCTGGCTCGCTGCATGACAAGGTTCTCTCTGAAAATTAAGCCATATTTTTCCTTTGCAGGAAAATTCTAGTTAGTGGGGTTTTTCTAGTTGAAACTCTCAAATTTAGCTGGATACAACAAAGTACCCTCCATGTTCTTAGAGCTTGAAATTTTGAATGGAGAAAGCTCACAGTAGACTCGAGTGGGTTTTTCTGTTGGTGTTCTTGAGAATCAGAGAAATGCAATTAGTATAATCTTGTTTGGTTTGTGGCTCTGTTGAGATCTACAGATGTAGCTATTTTTATTAACGAGACTCCATCAAATTTCCTTCCCAGTTACTGAGGGATCTGACAAGGTTGCCCTTTGTCTTTATCTGTGTATTGTTGTAGTTGAACACTTGTCTAATATGATTATTTAGCTAGAAAAGTGTATTGTTTCGAAGGGTTAGTAGTATTACCCATGAGATTACTTTTAGTCAGCAACTATTTGACTACACAATTCTTATTTGTAGGGCTGATATGGAAAAAGCAAGTGCTTGAATTCAAGCCCTTAAAATTTTCTATGAAGCTTTAGAGTGAAGGTGAATTCCAATAAGTCAAAACTAGTGACTGTCCATCTGAACTCTTTGCATGTTGATCTCACTGTTGGCTTCCTTCGGTCTTAGAGGGTTGAAGAGAATGTAATCTTTAAGTATCTAGGAGTCCCTCTTTACATATGGTCTATAAACTCTGAAACCTAAGCTCCCTTCCATAAAGCATCTAAAAAATAATGGATGCCTGGCTATCTATACTTTTGAATTTGGCAGGATAAGTCTCCATGTTAAATTCCAGCTTATTACATGTTCTTAATTCTATTTGCTTACCTTTTACGTCCCTAATATGTTCTTTTGAGGAAAACTAATATTTCGTCAGATTACCTATGGCTACCTTAAAGGAAATATTTTCATGCCAGTTATGTCTTCCACAATATGTGCATCCAAAAATAGGAGGGTTTGGGTGGGGTGTGGGGGAGAGGGGTGGAACGCGGGGGGAATTGGCGGTGATAGATCCCGTATTATTCTTCAAGCGAGTTAAAACATCTTTAGGACCTTTTCCATCCAACGTACTAGTTGTGGAAGGAAGTTATACTAACTATTTTCATGATGTTGATAACTAACTATCTTTGTCCATGTATTGCTTGATTGTTCTAATTATCTCTTCATATAAGGTAATGGGGAATGCTGTATAAAGTGATCAGAAATTCCTATACCATCTAGGTCTGGAAGGAAAAAGGATAGATTTAGGAATCAAAGTGGTGGGAATCTTATATTAATTGAATCCAAGGCATGTGAAATTGAGTACAATTTAGATCATCCATGGAAGAAGTACGTGATTTATTCAATATCCTTGAAGCTACTTGCCTTTGTACTATGGGTTTACTTACACAAGTATCAGAATCAAGGAAAAGGAAACAAGAAACATCAAGAAACAAGAAACAGGAAAGATCAATTAGCAAGTTTATGGATTTGGGTGCTGCAAGGGTCCAGTGAAGACAAGAAACTCGGAGTAAACCTCTTATGAAACAATGAGAAGTGAAGGAAATGCTAGGAAACGTTCTTTTGGGGAAACAAAAAGATTTTTTCAAGTAACTCTACCTTTTTGTTGTAGAGGAAAACCGTGCTGAATGTTCTTTTCACTGTTGGATGACACTTTTCTGAAAATTGGAAATTTGAGATCTCTTTTTGAGAAGTTTCTTAACTTCACAGGCATTTATATTGTTTTTTAGCATGCATCGTTGTGGGATACATGAATAATATATGGGCTGAGGAAGTGCTGAAGCTCTTTAGATAGATGCATGTGGCTGGTGTGAATCCAAAGTCGGACTTAGCGACTATCACGACTATCACCAGTATTCTTCCAGCATATGCTGACTTAGGAGTTTTGGAGTAGAGTACAGGGACTCTTGAAAAACTTATAAGAATTGGATATTGGACTGGATAGGTGAGTGTTAAGAATGGTGTAAATTCATTTTTAGTCATACCAAACCCTATATTGTATTATTGTGCTGAGAGGTGCTCTACATGCCAGCATCGGAGAGATGTTGTCTCGTAATGTTAAATTTAAAAATAATAAAATAATACTCACATTAACAAATTAAAAAAAAATAGAAATAACGAAAAATTCTTTATACATATATATATTATATATATATATCTAGAGAGAGAGAGAGATTTCTTCTTCCATTAATAGGTGCTTTTTAATTCAAGGCATGAGGGAGATTTGTAATTTCTTGAATGTTTAATATGGAGTTTGACATGTATATATGAAACTTGGAATGAAAACCCGGGAAACTGTGGAGTACTTCCCCACATTCCGTGGATGATAAATCAGGTAAACCATTGGCCCTGATTATGGGGCTTCACCCAATCGAAGAGAGTCGAACCCGTGATCAACAACTAGTAACAATATCAAAAAACTTCACATCTAGCTCTATACCACTTGAGCTAACCCTTAGACTTATTTTATATATATATATATATATATATAATTTGTTCTAATCAATTAATGATAGTCAAAATCTATCATATTAGAATCAGGGCTCAGTTTCCCCTACCATCTTTCATACAATACCTCAGAAAAAAGATTACCTATGAATTCTATGATGGAACCGAGGTGGAATCCATGGCAACCATTCTGTAATCTCCTTTTTGTTTTTTGCTCATCTGGATTCCACCTCCACTCCATCATTGAATTCATAGAGAATATTTTCCTGAGGTATTGTATAAAAGATGGTAGGGAAGCATGGGTCAGTAAAAATGCTACTAAACCCTGATGTTGGTATGAGCGTTACACACACACACACACATATATATATATATATAACGCTTGAACAAGAATTGAGACTGGGTTATGAACCGAGAAAATCAACTGCTGTGAAAGAGAGTAATGTAATCTGGAATGTAACGACTAGTGATGTTATGATGTTAATAGAGTGCCGCTATTGTAATTCTGATGTGGTAAGTATACCCTTGGCTAATTTGGTTATGAAACGGTGACAAAGCTTCTAGCAAACAAGCTGGTTGAATTAATGGACGAACTTTCCAGGAAATTAAACAGCTTTTGTCCTAGGCAGGAAAATTCTTGATTGTGGAACGGGTGTGCCGAAACTTTCAAATTTAGCCAGATACAATAGCATTCGCACTAGGTTCTTGAAGCTTCACATGGAGAGCTTAGGATAGACTCAAGTGGGATTAACAGTGGGCAGTTTTTAGAGTTACAGGGATACTGGGCCCTGATATATATATATATATATGCTTTTTCTCAGATCAACTAATGGGAGTCAAAATTTATCATATCAACATCCGGGCTTAGTATCTCTTTCACTGACACATGCTTCTCTTACCATCTACATAAAAATGGGAAGACACATTAAACTGAAATTTGCAGCTCATAGGTGAGACCAGTGTTGATAATATCGGTATCGGGAAAATATCGGCGAGGGTCTAGAAAATATCTTATCGGCAATATCGGCGAAAATATCGGCAAGCATAAAAATATGCATAATATATTCATTTTTTTTAGATTTCTAAACATATAAAGCAATAACAACATGAACTAAACACATTGGCACATAAATATGAAGAAGGCATTGATATATATGATGTCAAATAGAAATGATACATCATGATCAAACTTCAAAGGTGATACCAAATCCCGCTGATCCCTAATAATTGTCCAATCAAGGACTCAAACAAAATAACATCACATATCTTGCTGATCCCTGATAGTGACAATTGTCCAATCAAGGACTCAAACAAAATAACATCACATATCTAAAACTTTAAAAGTATTTCATCATCATGAGTTATAAACTTATATGTAGCAAAAGTTGCAAAACAAATAAAACTAGCAGCTATCTATTTGAGACCATTGGCCTCTCCCTAGCAGCTTTCTTTCTGTCTTGTTCAGCAATTGCTTCACGAGCTTTTTGTATAACCTCTGCACTAAAAACCATACAAGGCATTACATTTGCATCATATGCAAAGAGTCTAGCCAGATGGTATTTCAATCGTGTAACCCCTCCTAACATCTTGGTTCCACACAAGTTGCATGATATATATGCCTGATTTGCCCCACCAACAGCCTCCCCATACTCCCAAAATGGGTCCAAGGCTTTTGGCATATTTGACATTTGTAATGAACTAATTCAAACCTAGGGCACAAAAAAAACAAAAAATTGGCATTAAACCCCCCAACACAAAATGAAAAAATAATAAGTAATAACCACCTCATTCAAAAAAAATTACTACATTATTTGCATTTTGCAATGTGAACGAAAAATGGCAATAAGAGGGTGCATAAGAAAGTTGAAAAAAAATAAAATGAAGCTTGCTGTCCAAATATGGAGAAAACCCTTGCATTGGTTCATGGGCATGAAAATCATAGCAAATGGAAAAAAACAAAAAAAACAAAATGTTGGTAGGCAAAGAGGCAAGCAAGCATAACCCTAAATCTATGAAAAAATCATTAACATAGGGGTTTTTAAGAACATACCTGTTAATGGAAGAAATGAAGTTTGTTTCACTATTCTTCAATCTTTGATCCACAAAAAAATCTTAATTGGTGGTGATAATCGTT
The DNA here is from genome assembly GCA_031772625.1 of Pinus tabuliformis. Lineage (NCBI taxonomy): Eukaryota > Viridiplantae > Streptophyta > Pinopsida > Pinales > Pinaceae > Pinus > Pinus tabuliformis. Next base: position 491,358,160 of record CM062816.1, read on the forward strand.
GTTTGATCTTCAAACCCTCCTTGACAAGCACCACAAAACTCTTTCCCTTCCTTCTCCAACACTCAGAAACAGAAATGAAGAAAAAAAACCAATTTTTCCTTTTTGTAGCCACGGAAAAACACGCTCGGCGATATTTTATATTAAGGAATTTAGACTTCTGTGATCCATAACATTGTTTAGAAAATCTTCGGCAAAATCACATAATCAATCTTTTGTCGACGCGTTTCGAACCAACCAGTGTGGTTCATCGTCAGGACAAGTGAAGGACTGATCTGGCTAAGCTTGATTAAATAGAGTGTGCAGAGATCCCAACGGTTATATTGCAACGGCTAATTTTGACTTAGTCAAACTAATAATTTTATTATTAACCGAAACCTACTATTATTAGTTAATTGAATATAATAAATATAATGTTTAAATATAATGGTCATTATATTTATTAAAAATCTATATTTATTATTATTCTTAAATTAATTAATTCCAAATAAATAGTATTAAAATACTATTAATCTTTAGAATTTAGTTACAATGGTAATTGGTATTTAAAAATTGTTTATACCTAAGGATCCAATGGTAAAGATATAATAGATAATAAATTATGGTAAATTCATAATGGTAAACTACCTATAATGGTCATTAATAAATTATATTAATATTCCCAAATTATTTAACTCTAAATGGTAATAAATTACTATTGTTTTTAGAATCAAGTTATAATAGGTAAAAGTTTAAACCAAAAAATCATTTTAATTTAAATTTTTTTAATTGTAAAGGCCCATTCGAAATTAAATTAATAAGTACTAACCACTAATCTATATTTTCTTAATAATTTATAGTTCTAATAATATTAAAAAACAATAAATAGTATTTTAGTTAAATTAATATTCCTAGAATGTAGTTTACCTAAGGTAAATGCCCTAATTAACATACATGTTTATTAATAATAGTATATTCATTAACCTAATATTATTGGTATACCATATACTTTTCTAATAACTTCTTTTTTATCATTTAACCTTAAGGGTCATTAGGTAAAATTGGAATAACATAATTAATTCTATTAATAATTTATAAATAATAATTTATAAAATTATTATTAGAATTAATTATGTTATTCATAACATAATTAATGATAAGGGTAATGATAAACAAGAAGTTATTAGAAAAGTATATGGTATACCAATAATATTAGGTTAATGAATATACTATTATTAATAAACATGTATGTTAATTAGGGCATTTACCTTAGGTAAACTACATTCTAGGAATATTAATTTAACTAAAATACTATTTATTGTTTTTTAATATTATTAGAACTATAAATTATTAAGAAAATATAGATTAGTGGTTAGTACTTATTAATTTAATTTCGAATGGACCTTTACAATTAAAAAATTTTAAATTAAAATGATTTTTTGGTTTAAACTTTTACCTATTATAACTTGATTCTAAAAACAATAGTAATTTATTACCATTTAGAGTTAAATAATTTGGGAATATTAATATAATTTATTAATGACCATTATAGGTAGTTTACCATTATGAATTTACCATAATTTATTAACTATTATATCTTTACCATTGGATCCTTAGGTATAAACAATTTTTAAATACCAATTACCATTGTAACTAAATTCTAAAGATTAATAGTATTTTAATACTATTTATTTGGAATTAATTAATTTAAGAATAATAATAAATATAGATTTTTAATAAATATAATGACCATTATATTTAAACATTATATTTATTATATTCAATTAACTAATAATAGTAGGTTTCGGTTAATAATAAAATTATTAGTTTGACTAAGTCAAAATTAGCCGTTGCAATATAACCGTTGGGATCTCTGCACACTCTATTTAATCAAGCTTAGCCAGATCAGTCCTTCAACTTGTCCTGACGATGAACCACACTGGTTGGTTCGAAACGCGTCGACAAAAGATTGATTATGTGATTTTGCCGAAGATTTTCTAAACGATATTTTATATTGTCGCACGATATTTTGCCAAAATATCGCGATATTTTTTCGGCGATATTTCGGCTCGCCGAAAATATCGCGATATTTACGCTATTCGGTGATATTTCACCAATATTATCTACACTAGGTGAGACAAGCTACACCTGGAGACTACCCAAGCAGTACTGCTCTATTGCATTATTCATCAAATCCAAAATAAATAAGATTACATTCAATTTAGGGAGATCAAAACTATCTCCTAAAAAATAGGAACTAAATCTAAACTAAGACACACACACAACCGTGAAACAAACTTTCTCCATTAATTTCAAGTCTCCCTCTTAATGGAGAAATGATTCACCTGCACACCTAACATCTCCCTAAACAATTCAAATTTGATCTTCCCAAGAGGCTTGGTAAAGATATCAGCTGCATTTTCACAGGTGTTACAATATTCAAGGAAAATCTCTTTGGACTGAACCTTTTCTCTAATAAAATGAAATTGAGTATCTACATGTTTTGTTTTTACATGAAAAACATGATTATTTGCCAGCTTGATTGAACTTTGGTTGTCACATTTAATTGCCATAGCATCCTTTTGTTCTTTTCCTGCATCTTGAAGAAGTCTTCTCAACCAACATGATTCACAAGTCGCTGCACATACAGCTTGATACTCTGCTTCTGCTGATGATACGGATACATTACTCTGCTTTTCACTGCTCCAAGAAATGACCCGAATCCAATATTAAAAGCATACTGAGTTATATATCTTTTATCGTCCAAATTTCTAACCCAATCTGAATCTGAATAACCTGTCAGTTTAACATCAAAAGAATCAATATATTTAATGCCAAAATTTATGGTTCCTTTAAGATACCTTAGGACACCTTTTGCTGTCATCCAATGATTTTCAAGAGGTTTTGTCATAAACTGACTCAACACACTGACTGAATATGCTAAGTCAAGTCTGGTTGTAGTCAAATAAATCAAACTTCCAACCAGTTGTCTGTACAATGTAGCATCCACCTCTTTAGAACCATCATCACTTTGAAATTTAACATTCTGTTGTATAGGTACTGAAGCAACTTTACACTGATCCATTTTAAATTTCTTCAACAATTCCCTGACATACTTTCCTTGAGTAACAAAATTTTGGCCAACATCCCTCTAGACTTCAAGACCTAAACAATAATGCAGTTCTCCAAGGTCCTTCATTTCAAATACCTGTGACATCTGCACTTTAATTTCTTCAACCAATTCATCAAAATTTCCAGTAACAATTAAATCATCAACATATAAGGAAATCAACACAATCTGCCCCTTTGAATCAAATGTGGTATACTGATTTGTATCATTTTTGATTCTATTATAACCATGCTGTAAGAAGAAAGAATCTATTTTCTCATACCAAGATTTGGGAGCCTGTTTCAACCCATACAATGCCTTTTTTAATTTACAAACCAAGTGTTCCTGCCCCTTTTTAATGAACCCTTCAGGTTGTGTTAGATATACTTCTTCCTTCAAATCTCCATTTAGAAAAGCAAATTTTACATCTAGCTGGTGTAAGCTCCAACGGTACTTTGTAGCTAAAGCTATTAACATCCTAATAATATTTAACTTAGCTACAAAATCAAAAGTTTCCTCATAGTCAATCCCTTCTTTCTGTGAGTACCCTTTGGCCACCAATCTAGCTTTATACTTGTCTACACTACCATCTGCTTTGAACTTAGGTTTATATAGCCATTTACAACCTATGGGCTCTTTTCCTTTTGGTAGTTCAATTAATTCCCAGGTTTTATTTTTAATTATAGACTCATACTCTTCTTTCATAGTTGACCTCCATTCTTCATACTGATTTGCTTCATTATAATTCATGGGCTCAACAACATTTAAAACACTAGTCATAAGAGCATAATCTTTGTACCTTTTTGGTAAGTGAGTCTGCCGTCCTGATCTCCTTGGTAGCAGACTTGCCTCAATTCTGTCCTGTGTGATTTCTTGCTCACCTTTGAGTGGACTTCGATTGCTAAATGTGTCCACATCACTAGATTCCTCTTTCTGCTATTGCTGTTGCTGTAAATGACTATCTTTGGCTTCATCATTACTGTCATCAATCACTAAAGGCATGTGCCACTCTTCATAACTTCTATCCTTATTCCCTTCATCAACTTGTTCATGGAAGATAACATCTCTACTCACAAATACCTTGTGAGTAGATGGATTAAACATCTTATATGCTTTGAAATCATAACAGTACCCTACAAATATGCATTTTATAGCTTTAGCATCCAATTTCTTCCTATTTTCCTTAGGAATGTGTGCAAAAGCTCTAGAACCAAATACTCTCAAGTGATGGACTGCAAGTTTAAAACCATACAAAGCCTCAAATGGAGTCTTGAGATCAAGACACCTAGTTGGACTTCTATTCTTTAAGTAAACTGCAGTACTAATAGCTTCTGCCCAAAAACCATTGGAGAGGTTCTTACCTTTAATCATGCTACATGCACACTCCACTAGAGTTCTGTTCTTTCTTTTTGCAACACCATTCTGTTGTGGAGTGTGGGGTACTGTAAACTGTTGTACTATTCCATGATCTCTGCAATATTTGATGAAGTTCCCAAGCCTGTATTCTCCCCCTTGATCTAAGCGGAGGATTTTAATGAACTTCCCTGTCTGCTTTTCAACCATATTTCTAAATTCTTTAAAGTACTCGAAAGCATCACTTTTCCTTCTAAGAAAGTATACTAGGTATACCTTGTGCAATCATCAATAAATAGCAAGAAATAGTAAGCTCCACCTAAGGACCTTGTCTGCATAGGTCCACAAATATCAGTATGCACAAGTTCAAGTATATCTTTCTTTCTCCTATTTAAGTTAGAGGGAAATTCATCCCTGTGCATTTTTCCAAGTGCACAACCTTCACAATCAATATGTTCATTTCTTAAAATAGGAAGTCCATCAACCATACCTTGTTTCTGTAGCAACAATAAATCATGAAGGTTGATGTGACCAAACCTTTGATGCCAAAGATTCTCTGTTGTCATAGTCGTTGAAGTTAAAGCTTGATGTGGCATGCTTGTAACATTCAACTTATATAGGCCTCCAACTCTTACTCCTGATGCAACCGGCTTTTGATGATCCAACAAATCCTTTACAACACAGTAAGTTTTGAAAAATTCTACCTTTAAATTCTGATCTGTAATCATGGATACAAAGATCAAATTCTTTTTAATCCCAAGCACATACATGACATTTTGGATGCGCCTGATATTACCATTAGGCAATATCACAAGAATATCTCCATACCCTTTAATCTGATATGCTCTATCATCTCCCAGGTAGATGTTAGTATCATTGCTGGTCTCCTTGAAATTTTCATACCAGTGTTTATTACATGTCATATGAGTGAATGCTCCAAAATCCACAAACCAAGTTCCAACTTTATCAATCTCAGCAGAAAGAGCAACATCAAACACAAATAATTTAAGATCATGATTCAGATCTTCACCAGCAAAATGCCCTGTATGCCTCTTGTGTCTATGTCTGTTTTCATCATTCTTTTTCTTATAGCAGTCTCTAGCAATATGACCAGTTTTGCCACAGTAAAAACACTTAATTCCTAAATCATTTTGGCGGATGACATACCTTGAAATGGATTTTTCTGAGATGGACCACCGCTTTTATGTCCTCCTCCTGGTTTCCCTTTGAAGAACTTCTTCTTTGCCACCAATGCTAGATCTGCATTTTGAGGCTTTAGATTCTTATGTCTCTCTTCTTCCTGCATCAAAATCCCTGTCAACTCTTCAAAGGAGGGAGCTTTCTCCCTTGCTGCAAGCCCTGTAATGAACATTTGATAATCCTTTGTCATGCCATTTAAGGTAATCATGATAAGATCAGTGCTGGATACTTTCTCCCCTATGTCACCTAACTTGTCTTTCAATTCTTTAATCCGTGAGATGAATGCAATAACGGATTCATTCTCTTCCATCCTAATGGAGAGAATCTTTCTCTTCAGAAACAACACACAATTTGTATTTTTCGTTTCATACAAATCCTTGAGTGTCACCCAAATCTCATTGGAGGTTTTGCAGTCTCGGATATGAGGGATTATGTTGTCTTTTATCGACATCTTCAACAACACCTTCGCTTTATTTTCCCTCTTTTCCCAATCTTGAACTGATGCAGCTGTGGCACCATCGGCTGCAATCGGCTTTGCTTCATCTCTGTTTGCAATTGTCCATGCACTAGAACCCTCGAGTAATGTCTGCAACTTGAACTTCCAGTTGGCATAATTTGACCCATCGAGCTTATTGCTCTCATTAAGGTATGTCTTTGCAATGTGATTATTCATTGTGACAAAACAATTTCAACAACGCCCTGCTTTTTAACTCACGAGCACCACCAGTAACTCATCTGATCAATAGATCCACGACTCCAATAATAGATCCACTGATCCAATCAACAGATCTATGGATCCAACACCAGATCCACTGATCCAACAACTGATCTATGGATTCATTCAACTGATCCAGGCAAGGGTTTCACAAGAAAAAAACAAATTTCACAGAAACAATCGTCTGTGCAGTCTTACCTCAGACACAACGCGCAGGAGGAAGTTTTCTCTAAGTCACCTTTATCTACGTAGTTTTCCCTCAATAAAACTGTGCAGTCTCCTTCTTTACCCTCTGTAACAAACCTTGCAACTTCGCAGATAAGCTTTCGCCTGGAAAAAAGATCCCCAACTTGGCTTTTCCTGCTGATCCACTGCTCCACTGATCTCTGATGGAGCCTCCTCCGATCCATACCAGGATTCACTGCTGCACAACTTTGCGAACAAGATCTACACACCTGCATTCACTAGCAAAGGAGGCTTACTCGCTCTCCAATCTCAACCACTAGGGCTCTCAGCCACAAAGGCTCAACTCACCGTAGTCTCACACAGAGCTCCTTCTTTGTGCTCTAATACCAAGATAAAAATGGGAAGACACATTAAACTGAAACTTGCAGCTCACAGGTGAGACGAGCTACACCTGGAGACTGCCCAAGCAGTACTGCTCTATTGCATTATTCATAAAATCCAAAATAAATAAGATTACATTCAATTTAGGGAGATCAAAACTATTTCCTAAAAAATAGGAACTAAATTTAAACTAAGACACACACAACCGTGAAACACACTTTCTCCATTAATTTCAAGTCGTCTTTCATACAATACCAAAAAATTCTTTTTGCCATTCTAGTACATCAACAAAAAACAAAAAAGAGATTACAGAATGATTTCCATGGATTCCACCTTGACTATATTATTGAATTCATAAAGGCAAATTGAACCTGTGAGAGTGCTTCCTTCAATTCAAGGCAGCTGCTTCTTCATTTACAAATATATAGGATATTTTATCTCATGGATATGTACTTGCTACTTCCTAATACGAGGGAGACCTATATTTAAAAATACACTAATAACAAAGAATCATTTTAATGTAGACAATATGGGTCATAAATAAAATAATTTAATGGAGATGTTGAGTTAATTTAAAATAAAATGAAATAAAATTAATTTGGACAATGTGGATCATAAATAAAATATTTTAATGGACATGTTGAGTAAAATATTTTAATGTCAACTATGTATACATTAGAGGGATCAAATCTCTTGAAGTGCAAACATTTTTCAAGTTTTGCAATGTAAAAGAGGTTTGCACCTCGAGAGATTTAATTCTTCTCATTGCTTGATAGATCTGGGTTAACAGGGATCTATGTTGGTTTATCATATGTAGGTTTTTGTGCCGAGAGGCACTTTCCAACTCAGAATGGTAGAGATGTAATGTTTAATATTTTGATTCAGTCAAAATAAAATAAAATAAAAATAATTAAATAAAAAACATAAAATTAATAATTGTAAATATAATTATAATTAATTAATAATTAAACCAGCTTAGATCCATCATAACTCTTGATCTACCAAGTGCCGAGAGAGATCAAATCTCTTTTCATTGTAAAAGAGGTTTTCACTTCAAGAGATTTGATCCCTCTCGACACTTGGTAACTACAGAATTAAGATAAGTCTAAACTGGTATTAAAGCAGACTTACTCAACATAAATTCACCTCTCTTATGAAAAGCACCCTACCATTTGAGGTGTATAATTACACCAACTCTCATTTGTAATATTTATTCAAGTGGGTTCTTTTCCATCATAGAGAAAGTGTTAGGCCTAAGGGCACCATTAAAGTATTTGCTCTGTTGCGCTTGGTTTATTTCTCTCTAGCACACTTATGCTCGGGTTACTTCTCTCTCTTGCACACTTGTGCTTGCATTTATATCTCTTTCTAGGGTTATTTTGCCACAGCACTGGTTTATTCTCTTTATTGCGGAATATTGTTTTGCTGGTTGGTTCCATAACAAAGAGAATGGATAGATATCTATGCAAAATATGGGAGCATACAAAAAGCACATGATATATTTGACAAAATGCATCAACACGATGTTGCATTTTGGACAGCAATGATAGCAGGGTATGCGCTTAATTAGTTGGTGGACGATGCTTTGAAACATTTCCACCAGATGCAACTGGCAGGTATGAACTCAAAATCTTTTATCAGTATTCTTTCAGCTTCTGGCAACTTTGTAACTTTAGGACAAGGGATTTTATCTGGTGGGTAACGCCCTCATTGACATGGATGCACAATGTGTGGGCCTACAGCAATGTTTTGTCTTTTGGAAAGTCATGATTGCAGGATATGCTATGCCTGGCTGTGGGAATAAGGCCTTCAAACTGTTTGAACAAATGAAACACTCTGGCTTAAGCCCACCTTTGTTGGCATTTCGTCTGCTGTTTCCATACAGATCTAGTGGATGAGGGCTATCAATACTTCAATTGCGTGAGCAAATGCTAGCGCATCACACCTGCAATGGAGCACTATCTCTGCATGCTTGACCTTGGCTATGCTGGGTTTCTTGATAAGTCAAGAGATTTCATCAACTAAATGCTCTTAAAACCTTATGCTACTATACAGAGTTGTTTGCTTGGTACCTGCAAAACACGTAACAATATGCAGCTAGTAGAATATGTGACAGAACATATTTTTGAGTTGGACCCTAAGAATGATGCACCATATGTGTTTATCTCAAACATTTTTGCTGCAGTTGGCAAGTGTGGTGGCATTGAGAAGGTATGTAAAATGTTGAAAGATAGAGGCATAGAAAAGACACCTAATTGGATTGAGACAAATAATCAAGTGCATGCTTTTTTCATGGGAGACAATTCCCATCAGGAATAGTAGAAATCCACCAAAAGTTTGAGTGATAATCCTGGGAAATCATGTTGAATATATGGTAGGCTATTGTTCTCAATATGAGGCCCATTGTTAATGGCATTGGGAAAGAGAGGGAGCGAGTTCTTTGCCATGATGAAATTTGATATTTGAATACTTAGCAAATAAACACATCTTCTGTAACAGTTTTTCAAGTTATCAAGAACCTGTGATAATCTGCTAATTGGATACTATGTAATCAAACTCATTTGCCGGGATTGTTGCAAGAGTAATTGTTTTGAGGGATGCAAGTTCTTACTGTCCTTTCAGGGGGGTAGTAGTGCTGTGGCATTGGTGATGCTAGGTAGAGCAAGCTGTGTTTTGGGGACATGTAGTTTGCCTTGTACTGTCAAGTGTGTAGTAAATTGGATCCTTGAACAAGAATTGAGACTGGTGTATGAACCGAGAAAATCAACTGCCGTGAAAGACAGTATCTGAGTATTGTAATCTGAAATGTAACGACAAGTGATGTTATGCATTATGATGTTAATAGAGTGCTGCTAATGTAATTCTGACGTGGTAAGTATATCTTTGTCTAATTTGGTTATGAAATGGTGACAAAGCTTCTAGCAAACAAGCTGTTAATGGACAATTTTTTCTGGAAATTAAACAGCTTTTGTCCCAGGCAGGAAAATTCTAGATTGTGGTTCTGGTGTCCTGAAACTCTCAAATTTAGCCAGATACAGCAGCATTCGCACTAGGTTCTTGATGCTTCACATGGAGAGCTTAGGATAGACTCAAGTGGGATTACCTGTTGGTAGTTTTTAGAGTTACAGGGATTGAATGCAAAATCATGTCTGGTTTGCAGCTTTGTTGAGAACAACATTGCAACTAATTTTAATAATGAGATTCTCTTGGAATTCAGAAGTATTGGTGTTATCTGTACACAGGGCCATGACCCATTTATATGTATCATTATGTACTTGTATTTATGGCCAAGGCCATTTTTTATTTCATTTATTGTTTACCAGGTATGTGGTTAAGGCTCAATAACCCTCTTGGGGTGTATGCCATTGTTACGTGGGAGAATAACCCCTCTAGGAGAATGCCTCACTTGAATTGTATGTAAATGCACAACTCAGTCTCTCATTTGCATCATCTCAACATTTTATCTTCTTGATCCATTCTACAAGGTGTGATAAGCTCAGGGGCACTTATATTGGGTGCTTTATCTTATTATTGGCATTTTCTCTTGGGTGCACTGGTGCATTTCTATTTTCAGCACACCATTGCTTTGCTTTTGCACTTTCTCTTTGGCACACTTGTACTTTGCTTTTGCACTTTCTCTTTGGCACACTTGTGAGGAGGCTTTAACAGAATTGGGTGAGATTTGGTCCTACAGATTTACTTGTTGACCCTTGTGTTGAGCATCTATGGTGTAATCTTCACTTCAGGATTTGAGCCACCCAGCCCCTAATTGGCCATATTGGAGCTCTTAATGAACCTACTTTGTGTAGTTACTCACTTTATTATATTTTAGACTATTTTGGTTAAGGCTGACCTAGTCATCCTCTTTGCTCAGCACCCTCAACTCGAAAGAATGTGTATATATAATACTTTCACTCCTATTTGTAATCATCTGATTTTTATAAAAGGTGTTCTATTCTTTAGCCTACGTGCATCTACCTTGTGTTCTTTTTCCAAGCTAGGGTGTTTCTCTTGTGCTTTTTGTTTTGCTGATTTAGGGTTTGTTAGTTGGTCCCATTTGATCCTCGTTTCTCTTTTGTGATCTCAACACCTTGTCAATCTCAACAGATGCTCTCCAATTTATGTCCCAACTCCCTATACAAGGTTGCGTGCTTTCTTTGTTTTCATCACTTAGTTGATTATTTGTGTTTTCTTGCAAAAAATTGTGATGTTTTAAGGGGAAGTAGTATTACACAAGTTTATGTTTAGCCATCAACTATTTTGACAATTACACGATCCTTATCTGTAGGGCTGAATCAGAAAAAATAAATGTTGGAATTCAAGCACTTCAAACTTATTGTGAAGCTTTGGAGCGAAGAAGAATTTTAGGAAGTCAAAAGTAGTCACTATCCATCCGCATGTTGATCTTTTGGTTGCTACCTCTAGGTTTAGAGGATTAGGAAGAATGGATTTAAGTATCTAAGAGTCCTTTTCATAAAACTTACAAAATCTGAAAACTAGGCCCCTTTCCTCAAAAACATCCAACGAACAATGGATGCTTGGCTGTCTAGACTTCTGAATTTTATTGCATGTTCTTGAATCTCAATTTTATTTGTTTTGTTCTTTATGCTCCTATATAGTTCTTTAGGAGGATAGCTAAGATTTTGTTCGATCACCTATGGTTACTGTACCACAACCAGGAAAAATCTTTTAAACCACTTTTGTGTTCTACTATTTGTGCATCAAAGATGGATGAACTAGGGGTGGCAGACCCCGTGTTCTTTAAGAGGGACAAATCTTCTTTCGCGATTGGGAAATTTCCCACAAAGAAAGTTAGTAATATTTTCATAGTATTTATTTGCAACAGCTCTTGTCCATGCCTTATCTGAATGTTACGAGTATTCTTTTGTGGAAACTAACAAGTAATCCTTTAGATAGAGTTATTCAAAATTGTTCTACCATCTAGGATAGGGATAAAAAGGGATATATTTTTAGGAGTCAAAGTGATTGATTAAGCTACATGTCACATCAACAACTTGTCTTTGCTGTCGGTGTTAGTTGCAGGCTTGTCAATGTTGAGATATACACTTGCTATTGTTGTTACTCTAAATGTCAGTATTAACTTCGATCACGAGCCCTCTAAGTTGGACTGCTATAGCAACCTAGGGATGGATTAGGCCTTCCCTTTTGAGTATGATGCCCTCTATCATCTCTTCCTTAGGATACGGGTATCCTCCTTGGAGTTGTGATTTGGTCTACCGTTTGCTTTTTAGAGGCAACTTGATACAATCTTTGGAAAGCATGACAACAAACTACGGGCAAGGGAATCCTCAATCTTTCCATTTTCCCCTTTCTTCTTAATCTCAATCTACCCCAAAAGAAGGATTTACAGAGACAATCTATAATTTAGAAGTTGAGTTTACACAATTGATAGAGGGTGCCATTTCCTTATCAAAATTGAAACTTTCTGATTCATGTAGCCTCTTTATTCCCCCTATTGGAGCATCCGTTGCTTCTTCCATGAGTGAGAAATATTTGCATTCTGGTTGCCCTCTCTAGTCTCTAAGGGGGGAGATGTTTCCTTAATTGACACTTCTTCACATGTTGTATTATCTCGTATTAACTTTATGTACTTACAAGCTATGTCACACGGTTTGGGTTTGAATTCGAGTTCGGCAACGATTAAGTTTGATTCAAATTCGAATTTTCCAATGAGGTTCATATGAGGTTCGGCATTAAGTTCGACTATACATATTTTTCAACATATATATATATATATATATATGACAAAATAATAATAAATCAAAATCAATCAATAAAGTTATATGAGTAGCAGTGAGCACCCACAAGCCACAAATCATGACCATTATTCACTTCACGCTCTGGGTGGCGGGGACAAGCAGCATTTAGAAATTGAATTCAAGAAATTGTAGAGAATACAACACGCAACGATAGCATTGAGCACAATAGAGTGAGTACACTTAGACTAAAGTTGGCTTGTGAAAATCTATTGATAGCGATGGTAAATAAAGCCAAACTAGTGGCCACTGCGGGAAACTAATTGGTGGGAAGTGAAACAAGAGAAGACCATGTGTTTCATAAACCTTAAAACAACTGACAAAAACCACTCGAACTCTAACCTCAAACCCTAATTTTTTAATTTTATTTATTTATTTATTATTATTATTATTTTTTTAAATTATAAAATTCAGCTTCAGGTTCATCTTTAGGTTCGCCTTCAGGTTCGAATTCATTGCGGTTCGAATTTGTTGAGGTTTGACTATCAAGTCCGCTGAACCTGAACGAATTTGAATTTTTTTTTTGGGTTCGCCAAATTTCGAACCTCAAGGTTCAAATTCGGCGAACCTTGTGACATAGCTTACAAGTAATCCTTTACATAAAGTGATTCAAAATTGTTCTACCATTTAGGATAGGAAGAAAAAGGGATAGATTTTTAGGAGTCAAAGTGCTTCACCATGCTTATTTCTTACTCGGATTATTTAGAATTAGAGGTTGATAATTGATTAAGTTACATGTCACATTAACAACTTGTTTTTGTTGTTGGATGATAGTTAATGTCGGCGTCAATTGCAGGTTTGTCAATGTTGACATGATGTAAACTTGCTATTGTTGTCATTCTAAATGACTAGTTAGGAAAGAATGACAATAAACTAAGGGCTAGGGCAATCCTCAATCCTGCCTTTCCCCCTTGGATCCACAGGGTCAATCTATAATTTAGAATTAAGTTTCCTCAAGTCATAGAATGTGCCATCCCCTTATCGAAATCTGAATTTTCTGATTCATGTAGCCTCTTCATTTCTCCTATTGGAGCACCCTTTGCTTCTAACATCCATAGAATGTGCCATCCCCTTATCGAAATTTGAATTTTCTGATTCATGTAGCCTCTTCATTTCTCCTATTGGAGCACCCTTTGCTTCTAACATCCTTGAGTGAGAAATATCTGTATTCTGGTTGTCCCCTCTAGCCTCCAAGGGGGAAGATGTTTCCTAAATTGACACTTCTTCACAGGCTGCATTAACCCTCTCTGAATCTGTTGGACATTGATCTGCCTTATCCTGATCACCATCATCATAGATGCTAGTTGCTCAGGAAAATTCTAGCTTTTATTTTTGATTTGGTTCTTTTTTTTCCTTGGGGAATGTGCTCAGGGACAAGGACATATACCTGTATATACCCTTTAAGTTGACAGATTCTGCACCAAATTGCTTTGTTCTCATAAAATCCAATATTTGAGTCCCATCTCAATTTTTTAAATTTGAGAATTATCTTGTCCAAAATCCCCTTACTAAGGTCCACCTCAACACAGATATAGGTGTACGTGCACGATCTCACTACAGGTCTCTTAAGATCTGATTTTATGTAGCTGCCTAAAGAATCCCAATATCTTTAGAAATTGATAAAGGCCACAAATACAATGGCAGATTTGAGAGGTAAACCCAAACTGGCATTCTAGTGATTGACATCAATGTAGTTTGACTTGGCCAAGATTTGTGAGCTTGCTGAGTCTCAGATGGGCCGAATACTCACCACATGCTTTGATAATTTTTAAGACCAGATCTGATTTAATTTTCCTAGCAGATTATTTTGTACTCAAAAAAGATTTCACCCACTTCAATCTTTTTTGAAAACTGCTGAAAATAAATACATGGTATTTTAACTTCACAATTTTGCAAGCGGAATTTTAAACAAAAAAACAGTCACAATAACAGCAAAAATTTGCCCAACAAATTATTCTTCACTTTTGTATTACTTAGGAAAATTAGCGTTCCCTTACCAAAGAAAATAACCCTAAGAGAATATACAAAATACAATTTAAAACCTGGAAATAATGCCTAGAAATTTTGGCCTGCCAAAAAAATTCTGCCCTTGGATATTTTTGGCCCTTGAAAACTCAGCTCTCCCTCTTGCAATTCAGCCTCCTCTTTTCCACCTGTACAACCCCCATGCGCACTAGAGACATCATCCTATCTCTCCTAGGTCATACGTTCCCTTGCGCAAACCTCTGCTAGAACTCAGCCTCCTCACAAAACTCGGCCTCTGAATTCTTCTTGCTGAAATCTCTTTGCTAGACACTTTTTTTCTTCTCTTTGGTTTTAAGTCTCACTCCTCTTGAGAAAATTGTTCTCCCAATGAAATCGATGTGTCTTCTTCCTCTCCCTTAGGCTCTTTTTATATTTTCTTATTGAGCTAGATCTCCTAAGTGATGGATAGCTAGGACTAAATCCTAAGCCTCACTTGAGATCAATGGTTGAGATTAGATCTAGATCACTTAAATAATTAAATTATTTATCCTTAGAAACTTAGCTCAATAGTCAATATTAATTAATTAAATTAATTAATGTGCTTTTCTTAAGTTAGACTTAGGAAATGAACCATAATAATCACTTCTCATGAGCAAGCACCTAAAGGGAATTTTGGACATTTTTTGCATGCTTCACATTTAGCCTTATGTAAAGACATCTATCTGAACTATAATCATTAACATTCCCACCTAGCAAGGAAGGTGCTCTGTGCCACCCCTAGTTTATCTTCGTAAAACACAATTTTTCCCTTCACAAGAGGCTTGGTGAGAATGTATTCAACGTGCTTATATGTGGAGATATATTGGTGCTTCACAACTCCTCTTTGGGCCATATCTCTGATGAAATGATACTTGATTTTTATGTGCTTGGACTTGTTATGAAAATATTGATTCTTAAAAAGCTTGACACAACTCTGATTGTCACAGTTAATCACCATTAGTTCCAACTCAAGGCCAAATAACCTTGTGAGCACCTTGTGAAGCTAGATGGCCTCACAACGGGCCAAACTAGCTGCCATACACTCTGCGTTTGCTGAATTAAGTGCCAAAGAAGACTGCTTCCTGTTGAACCATGAGATCACTGTTGACCCCAAATTGAAACAACATCTAGAGGTGCTCTTCCTATCCATTGTATTCCCAACCTAGTCTGAGTTTGTATTTCCCATTAAATGCACTCCACTCCTAGCATATCTATGTCCATACTCCATTGTACCTCATAGATACTTGAGCATATGCTTCGCTACCACTCAATGAATCCTCCTCAACTCCACCATAAATTGGCTCAGTGTGTTTTTACAACAAAGCGTATATCTGACCTAGTGTTAACTAGATACATTAGAGAACCTATCAGCTGCGTGTACAATGTGGGATCCACTAACTCATACTCAAAAGCATTTAGCTTTCTTAAGTTGGGAATCATGGGAGTCGACATAGACCTACAATCCACCATTCTGAATCTCTTCAGGATTTCAACTACATACTTCCCCTGTCCAAGGAAGATCTCATCTATTTGTTGCCACACCTCCAATCTCAAAATGTAGTGCATCATGCCAATGTCCTTCATCTCAAACTTTGTAGCCAAGTCTCTCTTGAACATCTTTATGAGCTTCTCTAACACTATGAAAAAGAGGTCATTCGCATCCGATACCATAATGAGTGGATTACCAACTAGTATGTTGTACAAGTTGGGATCTGCTTCACTCTTGGGGAAGCCCATGCCTAGCAGATACACATAAATACTTGAGTACCATGCTCTAGGTGCATGTTTTGAGACCATATAGTGCCTTCTACAACTTGCATAAATGAGAATCCCTCCCATGCACCTCAAAACTCTATGGTTGTTTGATATACACCTCTGCCTTGATCACACTATCAAGGAAGGTTTGTTGATTTCTGGTAACATTGGATGTGCTCTAAGCCTCAAAATTTGCAGAGAGGCTAGGACACATGTATTCTAGAATACCCATAAATCGTTTTGGGAAATTCCACCTAGAGACAGTTTTATTAAAATAATTAACTATTTGTAATGGATGCCTACGTCTAAACTTAGGAAATTAAAATAATTAAAGGGTATTAATAAAACCGGGTGTGAATCTTCTAGAAAAAGACAAAGATCGAGTCAATATGATCCGAGCCATTGATTACTCAACGAGAAGATTATAAGGACTTCGATGGGCATTTGGAAGCCACATCGAGTGAGATCAAGAGATCGATTTCTCAAGAGAGCAGTGAGAGAGATCACCGAGTAGGTTCTTGCAGTGACGGGCAAGGATAGTTTTTCGGAGGAAGTTTTCTTGATCCGGAGAGTACAAGGCAAAGAGGGCAGATAGTAGTTTGGAGAGGCAGTGTAGTGCCACGCAGAGGCAACGCAGAGCTTTAGAGGGAGTCTGTATTTATGCTAGGGAATAGTCGGGATTTAGTGCCGGAGCCGGGGTGTGAGACCGGGAGGCCAGAGGGTCGAAGTTTCCAGCTAGCAGGAGATCAAGAGGAGGTGCAGCGCAGTCCCAGCAGCAGTGACGTAGTTGCTGCGTAGGTGTGATGTAGTGCTGCGCAAAGGCTTATCTCCAGTGCAGATCAGTGCCGAATTTTCTAGTGACAGGGTGAGATCATCTCACTATCTTTTTATCCAGTTAGATCTCTGTATAGGATTTCCAGTTTGGGTATCTGAAGAATTATATTCAGAAACTACTGCATAATAAGACAAACCCTCAATTGCTTTATTGATTTTCTGCATTGGGTTTTTCCAAGGACATTTGTCCAAAACCAATGGTGTCACTTGTGTGTGTGTTATTTCTTCTTGCTCAGTTCTTGTTTCCGCATATAATTTAATTAGTGAAGGCTGCAGTTGTATTTACTTCGATATTTACAGTGTAACACAATAAATAACTTGCATGAATTAACAAGTAGAAGTAATATCAGTTTGCTGCATTAGGGGATTTGGGTCTCCAAAATTTCACATGGTATCAAAGCGCAGGTGAAGCAAGAGAGCAGACTGGAAGAGCCCAACATTGAAGAGAAGGAGGGAGATCAAAGTGTTGCATAGGCAGCAGATCGAATCCCCAGAGGGATTGCGCAGTCCAGGCCAGGAGGGCAAGATTCTTGAGGAAAATCTCTCTCTGAGTGAGTTGACAGAGAGGTAAGATTTCCAGTTCGTGATTTGTCAATGGCAGAGGGAGCAGCGCAACAACAGATTCAACACAAAGCAGTCTTCAGGTGGGATGTAGTTTTCTGCAGTGTTTGTTGGGTCAGAAAAGCGTCAAAAGAAGGAAGAAGACATTTTTTGAGGGAATTTCTTCCTCAATGAATTCTGAGCCAAGGAATTCTATTTCTCAGTTGCTAAGCAGCAGTAGTGAGGAGCAAATCTACTAACTCCAGCAGGGAGTGCGTAGGCTAGCCTAGCAGCTGCGCAGAGGAGAGAGGGAGCAGTTCGACTTTTGTTGGCGGAGTGGCAACTAATGGACTGAGATCAAGATCAGTTGGATAGAGCATCCAACTATGTGATCTGGAAGGCTAGGATCTCCTTCCTTCTAGATGAGCATGATCTCAAAGCCTATGTTGATAGTGTGGTAGTTGAACCCACCGATGCAGATCTGCTCAAAAAGTACAAGGATGAGATGGCGAAGGCCAAGCGGTTGATCCTCGACGGAGTGAGGGATCACGTTGTATGTCACATTTGGCAAAGGGATGACCAAAGAGATGTGGGATGCCTTGGCTACGTTGTATCAAGGATCTTCCGAGCAATGAAATATGTACTTGTAGGAGAAAATGAGATCCACGAGGATGCAGAGGGGGGAACATATTGATTTGTTCCTATCGAAGCTTCAGGAAGTCCGAGATCAGTTGGCAGTTGTAGGATCATCACCTCAACCTCAGAGATGGTGAGGTTGGCGCTGAATTCAATCTCAAAAGAATGACAAGTATTTGTCTAGAGTATCCGGGGCAAACAGAAATTGCCGGATTAGGAAGGGATTTGGGCTGCTCTTCAATAGGAAGGGATGAGACGAGACTTGGTCAAGTGCAAACTTGATGGCGACTGCAGTAGTGGGACGAAGCCCAAGGAGGAGGAGGAGAATGCAACCCTTGCGTCAAAGGGGAAACAGGGGTAACGGAGGAATAAAGACTTTTTAAGATCAAATGTTTCCGTTGTGGTGAATTTGGTCACTACGCTACGCAGTGTCCTTTCAAGAAGAAGGACAAGGATGAGAAACATGATCCACAGGCTGCAACCGCAAGGATCGAGGAGGAGTTTGCCATGATTGCCCAGATACCTCCAGGGGAGAGGTGGGGTGATCTAGTACTGTCGTTCGAAAGAACTACAGATGGGTAGGATCCTTGAGGAATCCACCTCTTGGGTCAATACCTTGCTATGAGAGCCTATATCAGAAGTAGCAGGATGGAACAGTGTCAGTTGGTGCAGAGGAATGCCGGAGTGACAGTTGCAGTGGCTAGGAGCACCGCAAACTGAGTAGCGTAGAGCAGAGTTGGCAGCAGTGCAGAGTCAGCAGCAACGCAAAGACTTCAGAGGGTTAACGCAGAGACTAGCAATAGTCAGAACTCCAACAACATATGCATTACGCTGAACACCTTTGGTTCAGTATTTTGGATGTTTTTTTGTTGCAACAACAACATAGTTGCAGTGCAGATGCAATTGGCAGCAACATGTAGAGTCAATAGCGGCATAGATGCAACATTTGCGCATTAGTTGGTGGGTAGTGATGTCAGACATCAACAACGCAGAGCGAGATGTTACAGAGTCAGGGTGATGCTTTAGCAGGTTGCATTACTAGATCACATTCCTCGTTAAGAGGGAGTGTTGATTTATGGTAGCATCATATGTGTTCTAAGCCTCAAAATTTGCAGGGAGGCTAGGACACGTATTCCAGAATGCCCAGAAATCGTTTTGGGAAATTCCACCCGGAGACAATTTTATTAAAACAATTAATTATTTTTAATGGATGCCTAAATCTAAACTTAGGAAATTAAAATAATTAAGGGTATTAATAACACTAGGTGTGAATCTTCTAGAAAAAGACGGAGATCGAGTCAATATGATCTGAGCCATTGATTAGAATTTAATATGGGCTGTTGATTACTCAACGAGAATATTATAAGGACTTCGATGGGCATTTAGAAGACACATTGAGTGGGATCAAGTGATCAATTTCTAATCCAAAATGGATCTAGTTTTGCCTCCAGATCAAATTCTTCAAATGCAGATGAAAGTAGGATCAAGTCGAAGTGCTCGTCGATATGATTTGAATGGTGTGACCAGCGTGTAAATCCGATAGCTAATCAAAGTTTTTGGGAAAATTAGGGCAAAAGTAAAAAAGTTAGAGGTCAACAGTCAACGGTCAACAAGATGATGTTAGCAGGACATGTGTCGTCCCGGGAATACACCACTTGTCCAGGATGATGTCAGCAGGTTGATGATGTGTCGTAGTATGATTGGTTAATATGGGCTAATCCGATGCTGACATGGCAGCTCGGATTTTGCCCAATATTACCTAATTTCCAAAATTTTGGGGATCAGGGAGGATTGAACCCCTGACCTCCTAGAAGGCTAAGTTTTTGCCAGAAGGGCCACACCGGACGGGCTACAGTGAGTCTTGTTAAGATTTGGGATGATATTTTATTTATGGTTGCAGATAAGAGGTGTCGGAAAAAAAAGGGCTGACGGCCGGGGTCAACCCCGCGACCGTCGGACCCCTTAATTAAGTTTCAGAATTATCCCACATGCAACAGGATATGGTAAACATGATCCAGGTGGATGTTGGTGGCCACCCACCTATCCCATTTGGACCCCCACAACTGTCTCTTTTAGTCTTTTCAGTTTCCTAAATTGTAGCACAGTTTACTATTTTTAGCAGTTTTTCGGGTCCTGAACTTCTAGAGCCGTTTTGAGGCCCTAAACGACGTTTTTTTTGGGAA
The DNA here is from genome assembly GCA_031772625.1 of Pinus tabuliformis. Classification (NCBI taxonomy): domain Eukaryota; kingdom Viridiplantae; phylum Streptophyta; class Pinopsida; order Pinales; family Pinaceae; genus Pinus; species Pinus tabuliformis. Next base: position 491,378,809 of record CM062816.1, read on the forward strand.
TCTGGGGCAACACGAGTCGCTTCCCAAAGTGGTAGTACTCAGATAGATCTTTCTAGCGAGCTATCATATGCGTCAAACGGAGATCGTATGCCAAAGTTACGACCCCGGGAAATTGATGTACCAATTTACCCAAACGGGGCCCACAATTTGGCGTTTCATCTTCTAGGGTTAGGTTTCGGGATGTGAAGGGTTTTCCATTGTTTCTCAACAATAAATAGGCCTTCGAGCCTCATTGTAACACAGTTCGGAACAGTTCAGAGGCATGTAGCCACCACATCTTTTCTCAGAGATAAGCTACCATCGCCCTAGCTGGTTTCTTTCCATTTCTGTTTGTAAGCATATTTCAGTATTTTCCATTAATGAAATGAAGTATTATTTCCGCTGCATCTCTGTATTTATGGTTATCGCATCTCTGTATTTATGGTTATCTCTGTAATCTATTGCGTTCCTGTTTAAAATCCAGATCAGTGGTATCAGAGTGGTCTGCTTTTTCTCTGTTTTTCTTTGCATGTCCCCAACGAGGTCAGGATATAAGGAGTTAGGGCTTGAACTGGTCGAACCTTTGCAAGACCAGCCTCGCAAATCCCGACGGCCTCCCATGGCGGATGAGAAGAAAGACGAGGGGGTAGGAGATCCTATCAAAATCTTGCTCGAAGAAGCGCTCGAGCGACAAAGGAACGCGATGATGGATAGCTTTGCGCAGATCCTTCAGCGGCTACCCAGAGGCGACGCATCGGCTTCCAACAGCGACTTTGGAAACACCACACCGTTTAAGGTACAAGTTAATTTTGAAATCCCCATCTTCGAGGGTCAAATAGACGCAGATGCCGTAGATAAATGGTTAAATCTGCTAGATGGGTATTTTTCTGTTCATGAATTTTCAAGTCGGGAAAAGATTGTTTTCGCTCTTCTCAAAGCAGTCCCCCACGTCAAGGACTGGTGGGAAACCTACTGCGAACAGAAGGATGAAAGTACAGGCTCACTATTTTCAGCCGCACCCACTTGGAATGACTTCCGGGATGCCATCAAGGAGCAGTACTACCCTGTTGGAAGCTATGAGGACAAATACATCAAATGGACCACACTGCGGCAGGGACGAGACCAAGATGTGCCGGAGTTCACAAACATTTTTCATACCCTTCGCACACAGTTGGGTATCAAAGATTCTGAGCTGCATCTGGTACTCAAATACCGTGGTTGCCTGCACAAATACATCCAGGAAGAGATGGTGTTCTTGAACATCTCCTCACTCGGCACAGCATACCGATACACTGTCAAAATCGAGCAAAAGTTCAAACAGAAGAAGCGAGACTTTGAATCTGCAAATCCGAAGCCCAAAGGACAAAGCCAAGGCGAGGTGACCCAAGACAAACCGTCGAAGCCGCAAGAAAAGAGCAACACCATGAAGCCGAAGAAGGACACAGGGAAGTGGTGTGAGTTCCACAAGAGTCCCACTCATAACACAAGTGAGTGTCGGACCAAGCAGTCGCTGGTGGACGAGTTGAAGGCTTCCGAATCAGATGCATGTTCCGACCCTGAGCCAGAACCCGACAAGGGGAATGGCAAAAGGAAGCAGATCATTGATGCGGATCCCAGCGCCACTATTGCCACTGCCAAGATCCAGAAAGATGAGCCCGAAAATCCAGAGGAAGGGGAGCGTCTTTTCCACTCACAGATGTGGGTGAAGGGTTCGCCGCTACAATTCATTGTCGACAGTGGCAGCCAAAAGAACCTCATTTCAGCAGAGGTCGTGAAGCGGTTGGGCCTACCGACTACACCGCACCCACAGCCGTACAGTATCGGGTGGCTTCACGAAGGACGAGATCTAAAAGTTCGCCAGCAGTGCCGCCTTCCCTACAGCATCAAACCCTTCACAGACGAGGTATTGTGTGATGTTACACCTCTGGATGTTTGTGATGTATTATTAGGTCAACCATACTTGTGGAGGCGACATGCTATGTATGAGTCAAGGCCTCGTGCTGTCATTATTTCTTTAAATAATTCATTATACAGGATACCGGAGGTAGCCCCACCTACTGCCACATCTTTGATCACTGCTAAGAAAGGCAGCAAGCTCATCTCCCAGACCAGGAAATTTATCTGTCTGGTTCACTCCCAAAGTAAGGGGAAGATCGTTGCTACATCCATGACCCCTGCAAAGGGTTCCTCCATGCAGCAGCAGCAGCAAAGGGATACGGTCATGGAAGAACATATGAACAACTTCTCCTCACCCACAGGGGTACCACATAGGTTTCAAGTGGGCAACAAAGTCTGGTTGCATCGACAGAGAGAACGCCTTACCAGAACCCATCAGAAACTCAGACCACTCCGACATGGTCCTTACACCAGTACCAAGGCTATGGGCAACAATGCTTTGAAGCACAGCATTCCTCCATTCCTTCGCTTGCACCGAGTGTTCAATGTGGACCGTCGTTGACCATGCTTCCCACCATTTCTGAACACATCAGAGATTGCAGAACAACTCACCAGGGACCAAGTTCAGCAGATGGAGGAACTCAACGCAATGGGGACCATTGCTTCCTAAGGGGGGAGGAATGATCCAGGTGGATGTTGGTGGCCACCCACCTATCCCATTTGGACCCCCACAACTGTCTCTTTTAGTCTTTTCAGTTTCCTAAATTGTAGCACAGTTTACTATTTTTAGCAGTTTTTCGGGTCCTGAACTTCTGGAGCCGTTTTGAGGCCCTAAACGACGTTTTTTTGGGAATCTGGGGCAACATGGGTCCATGGACCCATGTTGCCTCCCAAAGTGGTAGTACTCGGATAGATCTTTCTAGCGAGCTATCATACGCGTCAAACGGAGATCGTATGCCAAAGTTACGACCCCAGGAAATTGATGTACCAATTTACCCAAACGGGGCCCACAATTTGGCGTTTCATCTTCTAGGGTTAGGTTTCGGGATGTGAAGGGTTTTCCATTGTTTCTCAACAATAAATAGGCCTTCGAGCCTCATTGTAACACAGTTCAGAACAGTTCAGAGGCATGTAGCCACCACATCTCTTCTCAGAGATAAGCTACCATCGCCCTAGCTGGTTTCTTTCCATTTCTGTTTGTAAGCATATTTCAGTATTTTCCATTAATGAAATGAAGTATTATTTCCGCTGCATCTCTGTATTTATGGTTATCGCATCTCTGTATTTATGGTTATCTCTGTAATCTATTGTGTTCCTGTTTAAAATCCGGATCAAAACAACATGCCATATATATCAAACCAAACCACATATATCACAACGGAGCGCAGAGATATATGCCACCAAAGTTTCATGCGAATATATGTTGCTATATATGAATGTCAATCCATATCAAAACACCGAAGTGTCGGGTGGGGGTTTCGACCCGCCGACCTCCAACTTTAAATACCAACGCCTTCACACATTCGAGCTAAACCACAATGCCAAGGTCGGAGCTTGGTAAACCAAGTGGCCCAAAATTCTTTTAAACTATTGCAGGTGCTGAACCAGCCAAACCACCAACGCGCAGACCGAGGCGGTATTGTGCAAACAAAAGTGGTTTTGTAGGGGCAAAGGCGGTTTTGGATTTCTCCAGGGGCTCTGGAGGTCACAGTGGCCAAATATGGGAAAGTTTATACTCGTTTGACTCGAAATTTCGAGCTGAACGCAATGGTGAGATCATTTTTTCTCATTTGAGTCTCTGTTTTTGAGCTCATGTCTGTAAAAGCATTTTGAAAACTAATAAAACGGTCACACTGGAAGCTAAGGACCCAGAGAGGTAGACAGGAAGTCTGGTGAACTCCGTTATCAAATTATCACTATGTTGATGCGTATGTTTATGTTTCAATTTGCTTATGTGTTCATGTTATTCGCAATTTTTTCGATCCATTGCACTAAGTAACATAAGCAAACTTCACATAAAGTCTATAATACCTTTTTCATTAACGGATCAAGTGGTATCAAAGCAGCAAGGTTTTTAAGGTCTGACAAGATTGTGTGAAGATTTGAATGCTTACTAGGTTAAGGCTCGAATGAGGTGAAGGTGAACTTGTTGAGGCGAATCCAGAGATTGGAAGGGTCTTTTCACAAAGAAGGATGGTGGATGAAACCCCACTTGGGTCAGAATCTCAATTCTTGGATAGTTTCATGACAATACGTGCAATGGTGGAAGAGATGTATCGCGAGTTTAAGAAGAACAAAGATGAAGGCACTTCATCACCTAAAGACCAAGAAGATAAGGGAAAGGGAGAAATGCTTCCTCCACCATCTCCTCCATCATCACCATCATCGTCATCATCATCCTCTTCTTCTCATAAATCTAGTCCTTCTAAGAAGAAAAAGAAGAAATCCTCTTTGATCAAATTAGATGTAAAATTTGATTTGCCAATTTATGATGGAGAACTTAACGCTGAAAAGCTTGATAATTGGATAAGACAAATTGAAGTGTATTGCAGGGTGCAGAAAGTTGTTTCAGAAAGGAAGAAGATCCAACTTGCTAGCCTTCGACTTGGAGGAACCGCACTTGTATGGTGGGAAGGCAAGACACAAGCAGATCTCAAAAAGCATGGTAAAATCATTTCAAGTTGGAATGAATTTGTTTCTGCTATTTAAAGCAATTTTATCCTTTGGCTTATATGCGACAAGCAATGATGAGTTGGCAAACACTACGTCAATTAAAAGGTCAAAGTGTTCAAAGTTATACTAAGGAATTCTGTAAGAGAGCTTTAACATTAGGCATATCATTGGACTCACCAGAGACATTGTTGAAATACATAAGTGGCTTACATAGTTATTTGAGGCATACCATACTTATGTTTAATCTAACTAGCTTAGATGATGTATTGGTCCAAGCAACTCATCTAGAAGTTAGAGGCAAAAATGTAACCCAAGATGTTGGGAAATCATCCAAACCTATTGAAAGCAAGAATAAAGACAAGAAGAAACTTAAATGGAAGGAGAAGAAAACAAACACTGTGAAGAAAGATAAACCTTCATGCACTCATTGTAAGAAGGAAGGCCACGATGAGGCACACTGCTGGTCATTGCATCCGGAATTGAAGCCTAAGAAGTTTGGGAGTAAGGAGTGGAAGAATATTGCTGCTATTCAAAAGGACTTGGGATGAGATTCAGGTGACAAGACAACAATTACAACTACAGGTATAAAATGTAAAGATTCTAAAGCATCTACAAGTACTTCTTCGCATACTGTTGATAATGATAATGATGAGAGGAAAAGAAATGAGCTATTTCACATTAGAGTCATTTCCAAGATTACTAAAATTGATACTTTATTTGATAGTGGATCACAAGTTAATTTGATTTCTGAAACAATTGTAAATAAGTTCGGTCGAGAAACAAAACCTCATAAAAATCCATATCCATTAGGTTGGGCGTGTGATAAAACTAAGCTACAAGCTATGAAACAATGTAAACTTCGTTTTGCTATCGGGTCAAAGTTTGTAGATGAGGTTGAGTTAGACATAGTCCCATTGGACATATGTGGAATTGTATTAGGAAGTCCATACTTGTACGATAGAAATGCTCTCTTCTATCAAACTAAAAATAAGTATCAACTCACTAAGGATGGAATTGAATATATTGTAAGAGCTCATAAACTCAAAGATAACTTCTCTCTCATAAATTCAAGACAGATGAAAAGAATTGTAAATTCAAGTAAACAATTTTTACTTATGATTGTAAAAGAAAATGATATTGATAAATCTGATGTTTTCCAAGGCTTTAATCCTAAACAGAAAGCAGATCTAGTTAAAGTTGTTTCCGATTATGATATTCTGTTTCAAGAGCCTAAAGGGCTTCCACCCAAGCGAGAGATAGAACATGAGATTTATTTGTAGCAATATGCTCCACTACCTAACATTGGAATGTACAGGTTATCAGCTCTAGAGAATGTAGAGATAAAGAAGAAAGTACAAGAATTGCTCGATCAAGGGTTTATTCGACCAAGCACATCACCGTGTGGATCACTTATTGTGTTAGTGCGAAAGAAAGACTGTTCGTGGAGAATGTGCATTGATCTTAGAGTAGTAAATAAAATCACAATAAAGAATCATTATCCTTTTCTTCGTATTGATGATTTGTTAGATCAGTTAAAAGATGCAGTTTACTTCTCTAAATTGGACTTGCGAAGCGGCTACCATCAGATCAGAGTTGCAGAACAAGATGTATGGAAGACTGATTTCAAAACAAAGCAAGGACTCTATGAATGGATGGTTATGCCTTTTGGCTTAACTAACGCTCCAGCTACATTCATGCGAGTCATGAATGATGCATTTAGACCATTCATTGATGATTTTGTAATAGTCTATTTAGATGATATTCTTGTTTTCAGTAGAACATGGGATGAACATGTAAAGTATGTAAAACATGTTTTAGATGTTTTGAAAAGAGAATCTCTATGTAAAACTGTCAAAATGTGAATTTGGCAGAACATCTTTGAATTATTTGGGTTATATTGTAGGGGGTGGTGAATTGCAGATAGATCCCTCTAAGGTCGAAATCATTGTAAATTGGCCTAAGCCCAACACTGCTACAAAAGTTAGAAGTTTCTTAGGGGCAGCACAATATTGGTGAAAGTTTATTGCTAACTTTTCTTTGATTGTAGCGCCTTTACATGCTTTGACAAGTGTGAAACAGGGGTTTCAGTGGGGAGGAAAACAACAAAGAGCCTTCGACACATCGAAAGAAAGGATCAATATAGTGCCAATACTAGCACTGCTAGATCTTTAGCATCCATTTGAGATCAAGACAGACGCAAGTGAATATGCCATGGGGGCAGTGTTGATGCAGTGCAGAAAGCCTATATGCTTTCATTCTGAGACATTCACATCCGCAGTAGTTAACTATCCTACATATGATAAGGAATTATATGCATTAGTTCAGAGTGTTAAAAAGTGGAAACATTACATAATGGATAAAGAAACAATCATACACACAGATCATCAACCACTACAATACTTACACTCACAAACTAAATTGCAACAATCAAGACACTATCAGTGGATGGGTTTTCTACAACAATTTCATCTTGTTATCAAATATGAGAAAGGCATACATAATAAGGTTGCAGACATGTTATCAAGACCAATTATAAATGCATCCACAATACTTAAGCATAATTCAGAATTCAAGAAAGTTACATTAAACAATATACTCAAGACACAGATTTTAAGGATGTATATGCAACTTTAAGTCATGGCAAGCAGGTAGAAGAATTGGTTTATTTCATAAAGGACAAACTCTTATATCATTTGGGAAAGTTATGCATTCCACAAACTGAAAGAGTTAATATAATTCGATAAGAACATCTCTCATATCAAGTCATTTTGGTGTAAGTAAAACAGTTGCACACTTACAAAGATTCTGATATTGGACACGAATGAATGAGACAGTTTCTAGATATATTAAATGATGTACTATGTGTGCTACAAACAAGCCAAGTAATAGAAAATTAGGCTTGTATACTCCACTTTCAATTCCTTCTCGTCCTTGGGAAAGTGTTTCCATGGATTTTGTTGGGGGATTGCCAAAGTCTAGAAAGGGTCATGATTATTTGTATGTAGTTGTGGATAGATTCAGTAAGATGTGTATTTTGACACCATGTAATAAACAGGTCACAGCTGAACAAACTGCAAAGTCGTTCTTTCAAAATGTATGGGTTCATTTTGGGTTACCCACTTCTATTGTATCCAATCGAAACTCTCGATTTGTCGTGAAATTTTGGTCAAGTCTATGGGAGTTAATGGACACAAATTTAAAGAAGAGCACGACATTTCATCCGCAAACAGATGGTCAGATAGAAGTGGTCAACAGAATAGTGATACAGTTGCTTTGAGGATATTGTAGCAAACATCTCAAACTTTGGGATGAGCATTTGTGTTATGTGCAACATGCTTACAACCATGCAAAACATTCTTCTACTCAGAGATCTCCTTTTGAGACTTGTTTTGGTTTTATACCAAAGTATCCCTTGGATTTTGTCTTTGGTAAAGACATAGCAGTTGATGGACACAATGATGTGGACAAAGCAACCAAGTTTATTGAACAAATCCATGAAATTCACCAGGAAATATAGGAACAACTAGAAAGAAGCTAAACAAAGTATAACGCGCGACATGACAAGCATCGAGTTGAGCATAGTTTTCAAGTTGGTGATCAAGTCTGATTGTACATCAGCAAAGAAAGACTACAAGGGGAAGGTAAAAAGTTGAAACCAATTAGATATGGTCCTTTCAAAATACTTGACAAAATTGGTGAAAATGCTTTCCGCCTAGATCTACTAGCTTATATGCAGATCTATTCTGTCGTAAATGTTGAAAACTTGCGATTGTATGAGCCTTCATTGATTGAAGATCCTGAAGAGCAAGGTCAATTACCTTCCATTGAAGATCTTTTGCCCGAGTATCTCAATGAGCTACAGGAGGACACAATTCTTGACAGGAGGATAAGGACTTCACGACGGGGAAATGTTGAGTATCTTCGAGTTGGACTCAAAGGTACAAATCCAAGTAAAGCACGATGGATCGAGATTGGAAAAGTGAAGGAACTTTATCCTCACTTACTCGACAGCTAAAACCAACTTTTGGTGGTCCAAAAGCTTCCAGTGGGGAGGAGTGATCCAAAATGGATCCAATTTTGCCTCCAGATCAAAGTCTTCAAATGCAGATGAAAGTAGGATCAAGTCGAAGTGCTCGTCGATATGATTCCAACGGTGTGAACGACGCGTAAATCCGAGTCCGGATGAAGAAGTTAGAGCCAATCAAAGTTTTTGGGAAAATTAGGGCAAAAGTCAAAAAGTCAAAGGTCAACAGTCAACGGTCAACGATCAACCAAGTCAACAAGATGATGTCAGTAGGACATGTGTCGTCTTGGGAATACACCACTTGTCCAGGATGATGTTAGTAGGTTGATGACGTGTCACAATATGATTGGTTAATATGGGCCAATCCGGTGCTGACACATGGCAGCCCGGATTTTGCCCAATATTACCTAATTTCCAAAATTTTGGGGATCAGGGAGGATCAAACCCCTGACCTCCTGGAAGGCTGAGTTTTTGCCGGAAGGGCCGCACTGGACGGGCTACAGTGAGTCTTGTTAAGATTTGGGATGATATTGTATTTATGGTTGCGGATAAGAGGCACTGGAAAAAAAGGGGTTAAGTTTCGGAATTATCCCACATGCAACAGGATATGGTAAACAACATGCCATATATATCAAACCAAACCACATATATCACAACAGAGTGCAGAGATATATGCCACCAAAGTTTCATGCGAATATATGTTGCTATATATGAATGTCAATCCATATCAAAACGCCGGAGTGTTGAGCGGGGGTTTCAACCCGCCGACCTCCAACTTTAAATACCAACGCCTTCACACATTCGGACTAACCACAATGCCAAGGGCGGAGCTTGGTAAACCAAGCAGCTCAAAATTCTTTTAAACTATTGCAGGTGCCGAACGAGCCAAACCACCAGCGCGTAGACCGAGGCGGTATTGTGCAGACAGAAGTGGTTTTGCAAGGGCAAAGGCGGTTTTGGATTTCTCCAGAGGGTCTGGAGGTCACAGTGGCCAAATATGGACAAGTTTATACTCGTTTCACTCGAAATTTCGAGCTGAACGCAATGGTGAGATCCTTTTTTCTCATTTGAGTCTCTGTTTTTGAGCTCATGTCTATAAAAACATTTTGAAGACTAATAAAACGGTCACACTAGAAGCTAAGGACCCGAAGAGATAGCCAAGAAGTCTGGTGAACTCCGTTATCATATTGTCATTGTGTTGATGCGTATGTTTATGTTTCAATTTGCTTATGTGTTTATGTTATTCGCAATCTTTTCGATCCATTGCACTAAGTAACATAAGCAAACTTCACATAAAGTCTATAATACCTTTTTCATTAACAGATCAATTTCTCAAGAGAGTAGTGCAGAGCAACTTGAGAGATCATCGAGGAGATTCTTGTAGTGAGGGGCGTGGATAGTTTTCCGGAGGAAGTTTTTTCTGATTCGGAGAGTGCAAGGCAGAGAGGGTAGACAGTAGTCCGGAGAGGTAGTGCAGTGCCATGTAGAGGCAACACAAAGCTTCAAAGGGAGTCTGTATTTTTGCCAGGGAAAAGTCGGGATCTAGTGCCAAAGCTTGGGTGTGAGACCAGGAGGCCAGAGGGCCGAAGTTTCCAGCTAGCAGGAGATCAAGAGGAGGTGCAGTGTAGTCCCAGCGGCAATGATGCAGTAACTACGTAGGTGTGACACAGGGCTGCACAGAGGCTCATCTCCACTGCAGATTAGTGCCGAATTTTCCAGTGACAGGGTGAGATCATCTCACTATCTTTTTGGCTAGTTAGATCTCTGTATAGGATTTCCGGTTTGGGCATCCGAAGAATTGTATTTAGAAACTACTGCATAATAATATAAACCCTCCGCTGATGCACCGGTTTTTCCTGCATTGGGTTTTTCCGGAGACATTTGTCAAAAAACAACGGTGTCACTTGCGTGTGTGTGTTGTTTCTTCTTGCTCAGTTCTTGTGTTTGCATATAATTTAATTAGTGAAGGCTGCAATCATATTTACTTCGATATATATAGTGTAACATAGTAAATAACTTGCATGAATTAACAAGTAGGAGAAATAATATTAGTTTGTTGCAGTAGGGGATTTGGGTCTCCAAATTTTCATAGTATTCACATCCATCTGGTGTATCTTCCACCCCATCTCTAAAATAATGGACATAACAACCCTGATAGAAATGTATTTGGTGACTGGAGCGAATGTCTCCTCATAATCCACTCTCTCTTGGGAGAACCCTCTTGCCACAAACCTAGACTTGTAATTCTTGATGTTTCCATCTACATCATGTTTGATTTTGAAAATCCATCTTGAATTGACCATTATCACCTCTAGCCTAGGCACAATATCCCATAAATCATTCTTCATAATGAAATAATTCTCTTCCATTATGGCATCCCTCCAAACCTGCTTGTTTGTTGCCTTAATGCTAGAAAGGTTGGAATCACTAATGTCACTCATAAGTGCCATGTAGCTAGAAAACTTTTGTGGTGGTCTACTCTCCTTGAAAGTCCTCCTAGGAACCTATTGTAGTTGCTGCAACACTCTCCAAAATTTTGGCTTAAACTCAAATCTCGGAGCCTTCCTTGGTCTTTTACATTGTTGTTGCAAACACTAGAGCTAATTTTATGAGCTTTCTCGCAGTTCTGTGGTCCCTTTTGCATGTTGGGTTAACTGTCGTCTTTTGGCATGTTTAAATGTCATCCAATGTTTGCAAGCCTTTTTTGATGGTTTCGAAGGTCGGTCTTTGTGTATATGAGTTGTCCCAACCATGTAAACATTTGTCGCATACATACACAGAGTCTTGAGCACGGTCGCACAAGTTTCGTCATGGTCATTGTTAAAATTGGCAACTAGGGCCAAACTCCACATGGGTCATCTTATTTATGACAACTGATATTTTTCTTGGATTCCTATCTCCGAGAGGTGTAGGATTGATCTAAAGATCATCCGATCCTGACATGTACAAATGAAGTTATGAATTTATTTTGATTGTGGATGAATTGTCAAGGTCGGCCAACAGACTTATGTAGGCTCAGAAGCCCAACAATCACGTCTATTCATCCTCAACGTTTGCTATAAATTCATGATCCTTGAGCCTCATTTGGACACACTCATTCACTCACATCTCTCTCTCCTCATCTGACATTAGGGGAGTTTTGAGGTCTAAAATGGGCCACCTAAGGAAATTATAAAATAATAGTGGAAATAATAAAGTAAGATTATATTACATCATCAAATTTTAGAGGGAAAAAAAGGAAAAACTATTTTTTCAATTCGTATTTTCAACTTATCTCCCTATGGGTTTACTTAAATTTCGAGCGGAAACACTCGTTGGATGTATAATTTGATTCTTCATCCAAAGAGTACCCATGTTGCATACTTTTGATGGATCCTACTACACAAAAAATGAGAAATACGTGATTGCAATCACATTTTTCATGTATTTATCATTTTTCGTGTGGCAGGGTCCATCGAAAGTATGCAACATGGGTACTCCTTGGATGAGGAATTAAATTTTGCATCCAATGAGTACTCCCGCTCGAAATTTGAGTAAAAACTTAGGGAGATAAATTGAAAATATGAGTTGAAAAAGTAGTTTTATTATTTTATTATTTTTTAATCTTTTTACCATTTTACTCTAAAAATCGTGAATCATCCCCCATCGTTGACATCATCATATTGAATCCTATTGGTTCTTATAAATTTTATTTTGGTTGTACATTTTTCTTAGGAGGCCCATTTTAGACCTCAAAGTTCCCCTAATGTTTGGTACGCATTTTTGGGCAGTCTTCTCTCTCACACGTGCGAAGGAAAGAATGACAAAATTTTGTTCGCTATGTTGACTGAGTTGCTGGGAGGTTGTTTGACTGCGTTGACCTGTTTTGACTTCGGTTTGGGTGAGAAATCTCTGTCCTAGCAAGTCATAGATCTGGGCACAAAAACCAAGTCAATTTGAGCTCTGTTTTGACCAGCGTTGACTGTACTAGGGCTGGTCGTAGGGTTGATCTTCATTTACCAGTTTTGACTAGATTTTTTCGGACTGTTTTGGGCTGATTAGACTTGTTGTTGGAGGCCGAAGTTGACTGGGTTTGACTGAGCTGAATTAAGGAAGTATTCTGGCCTATTGATTAGCGTTGACTTTTCTGGTTAGGACTCTTTTGCTGCTGTCATAAATTATCAGATTTGTAGATTGTACTATCTCTCTCTCTACTGAACTATTGAAGAATATAAGAAGAATTGATCAAGGGTTTCCCCACATTGGGGTTTGTCTCCGGCTGGTGCCACATCTTGTGTCTTCTTGTCTTGGCTTGTCTTCTACTATTTATGTTTATGTTCTATCTGCATTTTACTATCATGTTGATGTGATTTCTAAATTGGATATTGATATTCGGCTAATAAAGAAATTGAAGTAAAATTGCTCTAAAGCATAGAACATACCATTGTTGCCTAAAATTTACATGGAATCAGGGTTGAGGTGAAGACAAAGCTCAAACAAGAGTGAAAGAGAAATCACCAAAGACAGTTGGACAAGGACAAAAGGCTCAATGGGTTCCTCATCCCACTTCCTAGTTGAAGACAAGATCCATGATAAATCTGACTATCATGGATGGAAGATGTCTCTTGATTATGACCTTGGAAGACCAAGAAGTGATGGATTATATGAAGGGTAAAATCCATGAGCCTCCTTCAAATGCACCGACTTCTGCGAAGACCAAGTACAATAGGGGTGAAGTCAAAGCAAAGAAGATTATCAAAGATTCCATTGACAAGTGTCTGGTGGCCTACATCTCCAAATTGAAGACCTCCAAGGAGATCTACAACAGGTTGATCAACATGTTCAAGGTTAGTAATGTTAATCAAACTCTATTTCTCAAAAATAAGTCGAAGGATATTAAGAAGGGTCAGGACGCGGATAATAAATCCTACTTCTTAAGGATCACTGAGGTCAAGAATGATCTACTTTCAATTTGAGAAGTCATTCCTGACAGGGAACTTACTCTCACCACCCTTGGAGGACTCCCACTTGAGTGGTATGTATTTAAAACCACCATACTCAACAATGATCGAATTCCAGGGTTTGAAGAATTGATGTCGAGATGCATTCAAGAACAAATAAGAATGGTGGAGCAAGAAATTCCTTCTAATAGAAGTAACCCCACTGCATTCTCCGCTCATGCCAAAAGGAGAAATAATACAGGGGCTAAAGGTCATTTCAATGGAAAGCCTAGATCTAAGGGACGAAGGAAGGGCAGGTGCTTTGTTTGCAATAAGTTTGGCCACTATGCAAGGGAGTGTCCAAATAGAAGGGACACATCTCATGTTGACGATTATAATCATTCCAGGGGCAAATTCAACAACAACAATCAAAGGAATGACAGGTCCAATGGCAAGGGAAAAAGGAATGTGGGACATCAAGGAAATGGTCGACCCTCCAAGAAAGCAAGGAACTCCAGGTATGAAGAATCAAATGTTCTTAACAATAAGTAAAAGGAGTATTATCTTATATCGACCCTCTCCACTGCCTCTCCACCAGACACTTCGGGGAATTGGCTAATTGATAGTGGTGCCTCAAGGCACTTCATCGAATACAAGGAAGCTCTCTCTAATCTGATAGAAAAGGAGACAAACTTGGAGATCATCCTTGGAGACGATGCCACCTATCCCGTGAAGGGAGTAAGGGAGTAGGGAATGTTAACCTTCAATTGAATCAAGGTAACACTATTCATTTACAAGAAGTATTATATGTACCTGATCTCAAGAAGAACTCGATGTCCATTTCGGTAATGGAAGACAAAGGATTCAAGGTGGCATTCATCAATGGAAAGGTACGTGTTTGGAAAAGAAATTTTAAAGATGCTTTTACTCTTAGGTTTAGGGTTGAAACTTTGTATCAAGTTGGAGGAAGTCCATTGGGATACATGTCTTGTGACACATCTCCACAATCTGAACTATGGCATCGGAGGTTTGCCCATCTTCATTATAAGGCCCTACTCGTATGGCCGAGTTCAAAGTAGAGCATGAAGGTGTATGTCCGGGATGTGCCGAAGGAAAACTCACAAGGGGACCATTCCCCTCAAGTAATAGCAAGGCCACCAATATATTGCAATTGATCCACTTCGACATATCTGGTATTATGCCCGTAAACTCTTTGGTTGGATACTTATATTATCTTACCTTTACGAATTATTATTCTCGCAAGACCTGAATCTACTTCTTGAAGAAGAAGGATGAAGTGTTCACCTGGTTCCGACACTTCAAAGCCTTGATTGAAAACCAATCCGAGAAGAAAATCAATATATTGAGCACTGATAATGGGACCAAGTACTAATCTAATCTGTCTATCGGACGGCTGAGATTGCGCCCGATAGACAGAGCGGAATTGACAGGGGATAAAGCCGCGATTTAAGAGGATTTGGAATCCGTTGACCGCCATGGTGGAGAAAGCAACGAATCGACAAGCGCGCTGGCGCAGTTCCAATGGAGACACGTGGCTACTTTCTGAGCGTTATGCTGACGCCAAGCAGCGAATTCCAAGCACACAGGCGACATGCGAATCGACGCAGGAAGAAGAAGAAACGAACAGGGCGAGGATCGAATGACTAAAGCCATAAACGGAGGCAGTCGAATGGGGGATTAGAGATCCGAAGGGAGATTCAGATCGAGGAGTCCAAGTGACCAAGAGAGAAAGTAAACAGTGAACTCGGAGAGGAGGACTAAGCACAGAGAGCAGTAAAGCCAAACAGAGGAGATAGAGGGCCGAGCTGACCACATGCAGCATCGAGCACCAGAGAGCTTGAAGAATCAAGCCTTCCCATAGAGGAATTTGTCCGGATTGAGCATCATAGTTGGCTCTTTCCACTGTAGACCGAGGGTCACAGAGCGAGTAGGAAGAACAAGAGTCTGTGTACTCCAAGTGGCTTGGGGAATCCAAGAACCACCCTGCCAAGCAAACTCTGCTTTAGGAGAGCTCATGTTGAGTCCCTGTATTGTAATTTCTCTACTCAAAGACATAATAAAACAAGGCCACCACTGAAGCTGGACTGGAGACATAGCCCTGGAGAATAGGGTGAACTCCTTATTAAAAAATTGCTTGTGTCTTTGTGTCTGCTTACTGCATTTCTCTGCTATCTTTCCTTTCAAAATGTCTGTGTATTGGAAATCTGATCAATCCGTTGTTTCAATAACACAGAACACACACACCAGCACGTGTCTGTAATAGCTTCTGTTAAATAAATCTTTACTGAGGTCACTCATAGGGTGATTATCAAATCAAGTGGTATCAAAGCTCTAGGCTGTAAGGTTAGACAAGCTTGCGCTGGTTTAGCTGTGAATGATCACTAGATCAAAGCTCAAATTAGGAGAAGGAGAATTGGTGGAAACTAATCTTGAAATTGGGAGAATCTATTCTCGAAAGACAATGTCAGAAGAAGGTTCTGTAGGGCTAGACCCTCAATTCCTAGAAAGTTTCCTAGCTATAAAGTCCATGGTGGAAGAAATGTATAGGGACTTTAGAAAGCATAGGGGTGAGGATTCATCAGGCTCTAAGCAAGATAAAGGAGAAGATGAACCTCATTCCCATGACCACTCCAAAGGGAAGGGAAAAGAAGAAAGCTTCCCTACACCTCTTAGTAGCCCTGTGCATAATAAGAAAGCATCTTTGATTAAGTTAGATGTTAAATTTGATTTTCCTATATATGATGGAGAGTTGAATGCTGAAAAGTTGGACAACTGGATAAGACAAATTGATGTGTATTGCAGGGTGCAGAACATAGACTCAGACAAGAGTAAGATTCAGCTGGCAAGCCTACGCCTAGGAGGCACTGCCTTGGTTTGGTGGGAAGGCAGAACCCAAGTTGATGTGAAGAAGCATGGTAAGACCATCTCTGTCTGGAGTGACTTTGTTTCTGCCATCAGAAAGCAGTTCTATCCATTGGCCTACATGCAACAAGCCATGATGAGTTGGCAAACTCTTCGGTAGTTGAAAGGGCAAAGTGTACAAGGGTATACTCAAGAGTTCCGAAAGAGAGCATTGATGTTAGGTATTTCATTAGACTCACCAGAAACTCTTTTGAAGTACATTGGGGGTCTACACAGCTACATGAGGCACACTATCCTCATGTTTAATCCCACTAGTATAGATGAGGTATCTGTACAAGCTACTCATCTAGAAGCAAGAGGAAAGAATGGAAATCCAGAAGTTGGGGGACCATCCCAACTCACTGTAAGCAAAAGCAAGGAGAAAAGAAAGTAGAAATGGAAAGCAAGGAAGGCCAACACTGCACAAAAAGGCAAAGCTTCATGCACTCATTGTAAAAAGGAGGGGCATGATGATGAGCACTGTTGGATTCTGCATCTAGAGTTGAGACCTAAGAAGTCGGAGGGAAAGAAGAAGACGACTGCTGCAGTTATTCAGAAAGATTTGGGGTCAGACTCGGGAGATGAAACAATCATAGCAGCCACATGTATAAAAGGTAAGAATTCTGAAGCATCCACTAGTAATTCTGCGCAATCTGTTATTGATGAAGAACATGAGAGAAAAAGGCATGAGCTTTTCCATATTCGAGTTGTTTCCAAATATCAAAAGATTGATACTTTGTTTGATAGCGGCTCACAAGTAAATCTGATTTCTGAAGCAATTGTAAAGACATTGGGATTAACTACTACACCTCATAATAAGCCATACCCATTAGGATGGTTGAATGATAAAGCACAACTACAAGTGACTAGACAGCGCAAAATCAAGTTTTTTTTTGGGTCAACATTTGTAGATGAGGTTGAGTTGGATGTAATTCCTTTGGATATATGTGGAATTGTTTTAGGAAGTCCTTACTTGTATGATAGAGAGGCTATTTTCTATAGAGCTGAGAACAAGTATCTACTTGTTAAGGATGGAATCAAATACTTTGTAAGAGCTCATAAGCTCAAGAATAATTATATTCTCATAAATTTAGGACAGATGAAAAGAATGATAAATTCATGCAAACAGTTCTTACTAATGGTTGTAAAAGAAAAGAAAACTGATAAAACTGATGTATTTGAGGGCTTTAATTCTGATCAGCAAGCTGATATAGAAAAGATTGTTTCAGAGTATGATGTATTGTTTCAAAAACCTCAAGGTCTGCCACCCAAAAAGGAAATAGTACATGATATTATTTTGCAGCAAGATGTTCCTTTGCCTAACATTGGGATGTACAGGTTATCTGCTTTAGAGAATGCTGAAATCAAGAAGCAGGTGCAGGAGTTGCTCGAGAAAGGGTTCATCAGGCCTAGCACATCACCATGTAGGTCACCAATCATTTTGGTGAAAAAGAAAGATGGCTCGTGGAGAATGTGCATTGATTACTGAGCACTGAATAAAATAACGATAAAAAGTCGTTATCCCCTTCCTCGCATAGATGATCTTTTAGATCAATTGAAGGAAGCTGTTTATTTCACCACGCTGGATTTGCACAGTGGATACCATCAGGTCAGAGTTGCAGAACAAGATGCATGGAAGACTGCTTTCAAAACAAAGCAGGGATTGTATGAATGGCTGGTAATGCCTTTTGGCTTGACCAATGCCCCTGCTACTTTCATGAGATTAATGAATGATGTACTCAGACCTTTTCTTGATGATTTTGTTATTGTGTATCTGGTTGACATTCTGATTTTTAGTAAAACGTGGGAAGAACATTTAAAGCATGTTAAGCAGACATTAGATGTTTTGGAAAGAGAAAAACTTTATGTTAAACTCTCAAAATGTGAATTTGGCTAAACCTCGCTAAATTATTTGGGTAATATAGTAGGGGGAGGTGAATTGAAAATAGATCCCTCTAAAGTGGCAGTCATTGTAAACTGGCATAAACCCAAGTCTGCTATAGAAGTGAGAAGCTTCTTAGGAGCAACACAGTATTGGAGGAAGTTCATTTCAAACTTTTCCTCAATTGCAGCTCCCTTATATGCTTTGACAGGATTGAACAAGGTGTTTCAGTCGGGAGGCAAACAACAAAAAGCCTTCGACACCTTGAAAGACAAAATTAATACAACACCTGTACTAGCACTGCCAGATCTACAAAGACCATTTGAGATACAAACTGATGCCAATGACTATGCCATGGGAGCAGTGTTGACACGGCACGGTAAACCCATATGTTATCATTCTAAGACTTTTAATCTTGTAGTAGTTAACTATCCTACCTATGATAAAGAATTGTATGCATTAGTTCAGAGTGTGAAAAAGTGGAAACATTATTTAATGGGCAAAGAAACAGTAATACATACTGATCATCAGCCACTTCAATATCTACACTCCCAAACTAAGTTGCAACAATCAAGACATTATAGATGGATGGGTTTTCTACAATAGTTTCATTTAGTCATCAGATATAAAAAGGGCATACATAACAAGGTTGCAGACATGTTATCTAGACCCATTATAAATGCATCTACCATCCTTAAGCATAATTCTGTACTACATGAAAGCTACATAGAACAATATGCTCAAGACGTGGACTTTAAAGATGTATATGCAACTTTGAGTCAAGGCAAGAGAGTAGAAGAATTGGACTATCATGTGAAGGACTGACTCTTATATCATTGTGGGAAACTCTGCATTCCACAAACTGAGAGAGCAAAGATAATTAGGGAAGCACACACTTCTCTGATATCAGGTCACTTTGGGATAAGTAAAACAGTTGCACATCTGTAAAGGTTCTGTTATTGGCCAAAGATGAATGAGACAGTTTCTAGATATGTAAAGGGGTGTGCTATGTGTGCTAAAGCAAGCCTAGCAACAGAAAACTAGGCTTGTACACTCCATTGCCAGTGCCCTCTCACCCTTGGGAGAGCATTTCCATGGATTTTGTTGGAGCACTGCCCAAATCTAGGAAAGGTCATGATTATCTATATGTTATTGTGGATAGGTTCAGCAAAATGTGTATTTTGATACCCTGTAGTAAATAGATTATAGCTGAACAAACTAAAAAATTATTCTTTGAACATGTATGGGTTCATTTTGGATTACCCACTTCTATTATATCTGATCGAGACACCCGATTTGTGGGGAAGTTTTGGTCCAGTCTGTGGGAACTAATGGAAACCAAATTAAAGAAACGCACAACTTTTCATCCACAAACAGATGGCCAGACAGAAGTAGTAAATAGGACAGTGATCCAGTTACTGAGAGGATATTGCAGCAAACATCCTAAGCTTTGGAATGAGCACTTGTGCTAAGTGCAGCATGCTTACAATAGAGCCAAACACTCTTCTACACAGAGATCTCCTTTTGAGACCTGCTTTGGTTTCATACCAAGGTCTCCCTTGGATTTTGTCTTTGGTAAAGATACCATGGTTGATGGACATAGTGGTGTGGACAAAGCAACTAGGTTCATTGAATAGGTCCAGGAGATCCACCAGACAGTACAGGAACAACTGGAAAAGAGCCAGGCCAAGTACAAGGCTAGGCATGATAAGCATCGGATGGAGCATAGTTTTCAAGTTGGGGACCAAGTCTGGCTGTATATCAGCAAGGACAGGATGCAAGGTGAAGGTAAGAAGCTAAAACCTATCAGGTATGGACCCTTCAGGATACTTGAGAAGATTGGTGAAAATGCTTTTCGCCTTGATCTGCCAGCTTACATGCACATCTACTCAGTCGTGAACGCAAATTGCTTGAGATTGTTTGAACCTTCAATGATTGAGGACCCTGAAGAGCAGAGTCAATTGCCTTTTGTTGATGATCTACTACCGGAATATCTTAATGAGCTGCAGGAAGATACAGTGTTGGACAGAAAGGTAAGGACGACGCGTAGTGGACAGGTGGAATACCTCAAAATTGGGCTTAAAGGTTCGAAGCCAAGCAATGCGAAGTGGATTGAGATTGGACAAGTGAGACAACAATTTCCTCACTTAGTCGATGCTTAAAAGAAAACCAACTTTTGGTGGTCCAAAAGCTTTTCAGTTGGGAGGCCATGATCCGAATCGGATCCATAAACGACTGTCATAGAACCGTGACTAAAACAGGTCGAACAAATCCTCGAAGAATCCAAAACAGCAATCGAAAACACCTTGAACCAGTGGCCATGGCAGCCGGCATGGAACGACGAGGACCTCGGTCAAAGCGCGTTGACTGAGGCCCATGGAGACTGCACAGGAGGTCAAAATAGCCCCTGGGAGCCCCGGAATGGAAAAGGCGCTGGTTTTCGATGTAACGCGCATCGTTGGGCAAACAGGGCCGAAATGGTAGGGCTTAAGCATTCGGTCACATCGGGGAGCCAGGGACCACGAGCGGAAAAAGGAAAAAGCGCCAATGTACAATGTTGGGACCCACGGCCTGGAAACCGATGGTTTGATCGGGATGCCCTCGAACGATAAGAGGTTTTGGAGAAAGCATAGCGATCACAATCAACAATCGACGCGTGGCAGCGGAGGAGAGAGAAAAACCGCCACGATCGCTCGTTATCGGTCGAGCAAGTCAACCGTGCTCGACGTGCGAATGACGTTGGATCTGGAGGAGCCTAGATCAGATGACTGAGATTGCGCTCGATAGACAGAGCGAAATTGACAAGGGATAAAGCCACGATTTAAGAGGATTTGGAATCCGTTGAACGCCACAGTGGAGAAAGCAACGAATCAACAAGCGGGCTGGCGCAGTTCCAGTGGAGACACGTGGCTACTTCCTGAGCGTTATGCTGACGCCGAGCAGGGAATTCCAAGCACACATGCGACAGGTGAATCGACGCAGGAAGAAGAGGAAACGAACAGGCCGAGGGTCGAATGACTAAAGCCATGAACGGAGGCAGTGGAATGGGGGATTAGAGATCCGAAGGGAGATTCAGATCGAGGAGTCCAAGTGACCAAGAGAGACAGTGAACAATGAACCCGAAGAGGAGCACTGAGCACAGAGAGCAGTAAAGCCAGGCAGAGGAGACAGAGGGCCGAGCTGACCACAGGCAGCATCGAGCACCAAAGAGCTTGAAGAATCAAGCCTTGCCATAGAGGAATCTGTCCGGATTGAGCATCACAATTGGCTCCTTCCATTGTAGACCAAGAGTCACAGAGCGGGTAGGAAGAACAAGAGTCTGTGTACTCCAAGTGGCTTGGGGAATCCAAGAACCACCCTGCCAAGCAAACTCTGCTTCAGGAGAACTCATGTTGAGTCCCTGTATTGTAATTTCTCTACTCAAAGACATAATAAAACAAGGCCACCACTGAAGCTGGACCGGAGACACAGCCCTGGAGAATAAGGTGAACTCCTTATTAAAAAATTGCTTTTGTCTTTGTGTTTGCTTACTGCATTTCTCTGCTGTCTTTCCATTCAAAATGTCTGTGTATTGGCAATTTGATCGATCCGTTGTTTCAATAACACAAAACACACACACCAACACATGCGTCTGTAATACCTTCTGTTAAATAAATCTTTACTGAGGTCACTCATAGGGTGATTATCAGATCACTCCAAGAAAGCAAGGAACTCCAGGTATGAAGAATCAAATGTTGTTAACAATAAGAAAAAGGAGTATTATCTTATATTGACCCTCTCCATTGCCTCTCCACCAGACACTTTGAGGAATTGGCTAATTGATAGTGGTGCCTCAAGGCACTTCATCAAATACAAGGAAGCTCTCTCTAATTTGATAGAAAAGGAGACAAACTTGGAGATCATCCTTGGAGACGATGCCACCTATCCCGTGAAGGGAGTAAGGGAGTAGGGAATGTTAACCTTCAATTGAATCAAGGTAACACTATTCATTTACAAGAAGTATTATATGTACCTGATCTCAAGAAGAACTCGATGTCCATTTCGGTAATGGAAAACAAAGGATTCAAGGTGGCATTCATCGATGGAAAGGTACGTGTTTGGAAAAGAAATTTTAAATATGCTTTTACTCTTGGGTTTAGGGTTGACACTTTTTATCAAGTTGGAAGAAGTCCATTGGGATACATGTTTTGCGACACATCTCCACAATCTGAACTATGGCATCGGAGGTTTGCCCATCTTCATTATAAGGCCCTACCCGTATGGCCAAGTTCAAAGTAGAGCATGAAGGTGTATGTTCGGGATGTGCCAAAGGAAAACTCACAAGGGGACCATTCCCCTCAAGTAATAGCAAGACCACAAATATATTGCAATTGATCCACTTCGACATATCTGGTATTATGCCCGTAAACTCTTTGGTTGGATACTTATATTATCTTACCTTTATGAATTATTATTCTCGTAAGACCTGAATCTACTTCTTGAAGAAGAAGGATGAAGTGTTCACCTGGTTCCGACACTTCAAAGCCTTGATTGAAAACCAATCCGAGAAGAAAATCAAGATATTGAGCACTGATAATGGGACCGAGTACTAATCTAATGAATTCCAAGATTATTGCAGAGAAGCTGGCATTAAGAGGGAGAATACAATGCCATACACTCCCGAGAAAAATGGTGTGGTTGAAAGGAAGAATCACACTATTGTAGAAGTTGTTTGTGCCATGCTTCATGATCAAAGGCTTTCGGAGTTCCTATGGGATGAAGCTGCTAATACCGCTGTATATGTTCAAAACTGATGCCCTCATCAAGCATTGGACTTCAAGACTCTCGAAGAAATGTTCACTAGTAAGAAACTCAATGTCTCTCATTTTAGAATTTTCGGAAGCCCCGTATATTTTCATGTGCCAAAAGAGAAAAGAAGCAAATTGGGTGCATCTGGGAAGAAAGGAGTCTTTGTGGGCTATAGTGAAAATTTTAAGGGATATAGAATTTATGTCCCTGCTCAAAGGGAAGTTGAGATAAGTCATGATGTCACCTTCGATGAAGATATGGCCCTCAGAAATATCAACAACCTTCTTATCCCAAGGAAGGACAAAGAAGCTGACATCAGAAAACAGGGTGCAAAAGAAGATGAAACAATGTCGGATATTGATGAACCTATGGATCCTATTGATCCTCCTCCTCAAGAGCCCTCTTCCTCCAAGAGGAGACCCTCATGGCTTAGGCAAACTCTCGAAGATGCCAAGAGACATATTGCACCAAGGGGGACTTTTCGTGAAAGCAAGAAGCTGAACAGGTATCAAGGATACTTAACCGTCATGAGCACTATCATTCAGAATGAGCCTTCATCATTTGAAGAAGCCGTAAAGAAACAAGTATGGAAGGATGCTATGAATGACGAATACGATTCAATTATGAAAAATGATGTCTGGGATGTGGTCTATAGACCCCAGGAAAAATCGGTTGTCACCTCTAAGTGGCTCTACAAAATCAAGCATGGAGCTAATGGAATTGCATAAAAGTGCAAGGCTCACTTTGTTGCTCAAGGCTTCTCTCAAAAGGAAGGTGTATATTATGATGAGATATTTTCACCTATTGCCCGATACACCACCATCCACTTGATCATAGCCCTTGCTGCCTCGCAAAGATGGAACCTACATTAGATGGATGTCAAGACCGCTTTCTTGCATGGTTCGATCAAAGAGGAAGTCTATCTGGAACAACCCAAGGGGTTTGAGGTTCATGACCGTGAATCTCATGTACGCAGGTTGAAGAAAGCTCTCTTTGGTTTGAAGCAAGCACCCCAGGCTTGGTATGAGAGGAATGATAACTATGTGAGGAAGCTGAGATTCACTAGAAGTGAAGTCGATCCGAACCTTTACTTTATGGTTGAAAATGATAAACCTCTTATTCTATTACTTTATGTGGACGACCTCTTTTTGACAGGTGCAAACTTTCTCATTCACAAATGTAAGAGGGAGTTGGCTTCTGAATTTGAGATGAAGGACTTAGGACCGATGCGCTACTTCCTAGGGTTGGAGGTCTGGCAAAAGATAAGTGAAATTTTCCTATCTCAAGGAAAATATGTTGTGAAGATATTGGAAATATTTGGGATGGTAGACTGCAAGCCTGTGACTACCCCGATGGAACTTAACTTTAAAAAGTTATGTGGCACTGCTGTCGGACCTGAATTGGGAAATGCTTCTGAGTATTGTCAACTCATAGGAGCACTGATGTTCTTGGTGAACTCCCATCCGGACATATGTTTTACAGTTAACACATTTAGCTAATATATGGTTGAGCCTCATCATATACATTGGATTGGTGCCAAGAATATTCTGAGATATCTTTGGGGCACAATCACTCGTGGACTAAGATATACTGTCGGAGATGTGAGGCTGCATGGTTATTCTGATGTTGATTGGGCTGACAGTTTGGTGGATCGCAAGAGCACTTCTGGATGTTGTTTTTCTTTGGGTTCTGCTTCGATATCCTGGATGAGCAGGAAGTAAAAATCGGTTGCCTTGAGCACTGCTGAGGCCGAATACATAGCTGCGAGTATGGCCTCCTGTGAAGTTGTCTAGTTGAGGAAGCTCTTCAGTGAGATATTTGGACATGTGTTGGATACCACTGCGATCCTCTGTGACAACCAGAGTGGGATCCGATTATCAAAGAATCTTGTGTTTCATGATCGCTCCAAGCATATAGATATCAGGTACCACTTTATCTGGGATATGGTACAACGAGGAGC
The DNA here is from genome assembly GCA_031772625.1 of Pinus tabuliformis. NCBI lineage: Eukaryota > Viridiplantae > Streptophyta > Pinopsida > Pinales > Pinaceae > Pinus > Pinus tabuliformis. Next base: position 491,403,852 of record CM062816.1, read on the forward strand.
AATAAGGCTCCCTCACATTGGGACTGATGAGCAGGTCTTGATATTCTGACAAAGCCCCCGGGGAAGGTCAAGATCTTGGCCTTCCGAGAATGGCCTGGAGTCGTGGAGAGACCCTCTTATGAGGGTCTTGTATGATATGGACATTGAGCTCTGAGAGCTCCGGGGGGCTTGGGGTACTTCTTGGAGCGATGAGTAACCATAGGGTGAGTGGTTCAACCTTCCTCGAGTGGTTCAACCTTCCCCTGTGATACCCTGTGGCGACATGTAGGCATGATGAGTGGTTCATCCTTCTCTTGCTGAGACATCCTACCCATGCAGTCTAGGACTCATGGGAAGTATCTCTCATCTGGTCAATGAGTAGGGAAATGAGGATAGGGACCATAGTATTATTGATGGACGCATCGTGTACTACCGTACTCCCTATGATAAGATGAACGATATTGTTCTGGGATCAATTGGAACCGACTTCGGGTCAGTAAGAGTGGTATGAGACACTCTCTTTTGATTGGAACTGACTTCAGGTCAGTGAGAGTGGTATGAGACACTCTCTTTTATTTGGGACTGACTTCGGGTCAGTAAGAGTGGTATGAGACACTCTCTTTTGATTGGAACTGACTTTGGGTCAGTAAGAGTGGTATGAGACACTCTCTTTTATTTGGGACTAACTTTGGGTCAGTAGAGAATGGTATGATACATTCTCGATCACTTATTCTTCTTCATAGTTCAGCAGAGCAGAGCAGTGCATTGATGACAGAGATAGTACAGATTGGCGGATGGAGTTCTCCCTAGTTGAGAGGGAGTGTTAAAATTGGCAAGTAGGGCCAAACTCCACATGGGTCATCTTATTTATGACAATTGCTATTTTTCTTGGATTCCTCTCTCCGAGAGGTGTAGAATTCATCTAAAGATCATCTGATTCCAACATGTACAAATGAAGTTATGAATTTATTTTGATTATGGACAAATTGTCAAGGTCAACCATCAGAATTATGTAGGCTTAGAAGCCCAACAGTCACATCTATTCATTCTCAACGTTTTTTATAAATTCATGATGCCTGAGCCTCATTTTGACACACTCATTCACTCACATATCTCTCTCTCCTCATCTGATTGGGTACACATTTCTAGGCAGTTTTCTCTTTCACACGTGCGAAGGAAAGAAGGGAAAATTCTGTTTGTTGCGTTGACCAATGTTGACCAAGCTGCTGGGAGGCTATTTGACTGCGTTGACTTGATGTGTTGACCTTTTTTGACTTTTGTTTGGGTGAGAAATCTTTGTCCTAATACGTCGTAGATCTGGGCACAAAAACCGAGGCACTTTGACCTTTTTTTTGACCAGGGTTGATTGTACTAGGGCTGGCCATAGGGTTGAATTTCGTTGACCAGTTTTGACTAGACTTTTTTTGAACTGTTTTGGGCTGATTAGACTTGTTGTTGGAGGCTGAAGTTGACTGGGTTTGACCACGCTGAATTGAGGAAGTATTCTACCCTATTGACCAGCGCTGACTTTTTTGGTTAGGGTTTTTTTGCTTCTGTCATAAATTATCAGATTTGTAAATTGTACTATCTCTCTCTCTACTGAACTATTGAAGAATATAAGAAGAATTGATCAAGGGTTTCCCCACATTGGGGTTTGTCCCTGGTTGGTGCCACATCTTGTGACCCCCTGTCTTGGTTTGTCTTCTACTGTTTATGTTTATGTTCTATCTGCATTTTACTATCATGTTGATGTGATTGCTAAACTAGATATTGATATTGGGCGAAAAAATAAATTGAAGTAAAATTTCTCTAAAGCATAGAACATACCATTGTTGCCTAAAATTTACAATCATCCTAAAACCTATCTTAAGTGTCGCACTTGTCGTATTTTGTCATGAGGTGGTCACACAGAGGGAAATGCTTTGTTTACGTTTTTCGATGATCTATGTTGTCGTGTCTACAAAGTATGCTAAGTGTGTCACCACAATCAAGGGTCATCTCGGTTCATCACCTATCTCGCACTTAGCTATTTTCGGAAAATCTTCCCAACCGAGCAACTTAGCTTCACTTGGCCCTCATTGAACTACGCACTGCGCAGTCTCAACCCTCTAAGTTGTGACCTTGCTGCTTTGAACTGCGCAATGCACAATCCCTGTCCTCCAGGGTTGTTGCTCTGCGCAATTCTTGAGCCAAACTCCTGATCTTGACCTCCAAAATTACGCAGTTGTGTATCCCAGTCTGTCTTGAACTGTTCACTTTGCATCTTTAACCCTCAAGTTTTTCCCTTGTCTACTGGAACTACGCAATGCGCAAAAGCCCAACCTCCCTTCACACCCAAAACTGTGCAGATGCTTCTCTTAGTGTCCTTTCCCTCACGTAGACCTCACTTCCTCCTGAAACTGCGCAGTTTGTCCTCCCAGAGCCCCATCTCGCAACCTCCACTGCCTGCTTGAACTACGCAAATTTTTCCCTCAGTGGGCACTGCGCAATATTATCTCTTAGTCCAGCCTAGTCACTAAGCCTTCCCCCTTGATCTTTTACTAGTTCTGGCTCAGTCAATGGATTATCACACAACATCTTACACTAGAGGTTTATCAGACTGATATCGTCTTGTCATGAGTGGATTGCAGATACAGGTATTCTACCATGCTATAGCAAGATGATGAAGGAGGACATGATATATGACACTTAAGGAGCTGAGGAGAAAAGATAATCATCAGATAAGAAGACCAAGGAACCTTGGGGTATGATAGAAGATCAGAGATTAGGACCGCATGAAGACTCCATGTTATTCACAACCCTTTCGAGGGTAGGTACGAAGAACAAATCACATATTTGTGTTTATGAGTTTCAAGGGCTCATCTTTGTGTTTATGAGTTTTCCTAACCATATAAATACCTGTCACACTCATTTACAAAGTTTTGAGTGTTGTCGCACAAGTGTTGTCACAGTCGTCATGAAGCGTATCTTAGATGCCGCACTTGTCGTAACTAGTCATGGAGTGGTCACACACATGCAATTGTATTGTTTATATGTCATGGGTGATCTATGTTGTTGAGTTGTCAAGTATTCTAAGTGTTAGATCGTTGTCGAAGCCTTAACACTTCACACATCAATTCCATTGGTCAAACACTTAGTCATTTCTAAAGAGGCTCCCTGGCCCTTCAACTTGACTCAACCCAACTTGTCTGGACTGCGCACTATGCAGTGCTATTCCTCTAGAAGTGACCTTGGATCTTGAATCTGCATAGTGCGCAGTTCCTTCCTCTCATGGCTGCTGCATTGCGCAATTCCTGAGCCCTAGACCCAACCTTCACCTCCAAAATTATGTAATCTTCTCAGACAACTTGGCCTAAACTGCGCATTGTGCAAGGACAAACATCAAGCTACCTCCATGTGCTCCTGAATTGCGCAATCCTGTAGAATACTAGCCTCCCTTCACCTTCGGAACTGCGCAAAATATTCTCCCAAGGGTCATTCCCCTCAGCTTGACCCACTGTCTCTCAAAATTGCATAGAGATTCTCCCTCAACCCAGCGTGAACTGTGCATTGCACATTTCTAGGCCTTAAGCCTCAGCCCTGGTTGTTGGGACTACACAATGTGTAGTCACTAAGCCTCCCTTCCCTACTTGTAGCTCGCTTTCGGTTCAGTCCCTGGACCAGAATGTATCATCTTAGGCTAGGAGGTTTTCGGGTTGATGTCGTCTCGTCATGTGTGAATTGTAGATACAGGAACCTGGCGGGATGATGAAGAAGGAGATGAAGGAGGAAGACATGCAGAATACATTCTTGTCGCTGAGCATGCAAGCTAATCTATCAAGGCAAAAGGACACCAACTCGCTACCACAACCCAAGAATTGGGATCATTGAAGAGCCATGAGGAGGTGGAAGACAAGAGTATTCTCAAGAAAACATCATTCACATCAGCAACAATGACTTGACATTGCCACATCACCAAGTAGTCCATGTTAGTAGTATCATGTCATGTCATGTCATGAGTGGTCATATGCTACATCACTATTGTGGACAATGTACATTGTATTCAAATATATTGTAAAGTGGAAGTCCGAAGGACACACATGACTATGGAGAGTCATGTAAGTTGAAAACTCGTAGGAAGTTGAACATTCATGAGGGTAGTCAAAGAGTCACAAAGGGGAAGCATCACCCCTTGGTTATATATACCCCCTCATTGTATGAGCAAAAGATTTTTTCACCTTGGCTCCTTCCGCAAGGCATTAGAGAGATTAGCTAGTTCTTTGAGGAGCAAGGAGTGGCTCCAATGTTCCACTATTGGGGCTAGTGATGTACATTGTAAACATGTGTCTAAGAACTGTTTCTTATAAACAGAAGCCTTTTAAGGCCAACACGTTCTTCATGCATGGATTATGAATGTTTGTAAGACTATTATGTAGACGTTTGTAATTCATGTTTGCTTTCACATGTACTAAGATAGTTGAACTATTTCGGTTATTTTAGTACTTATCTTCTTGAGAATGTGTTGTAATGGTTTTTATTGTTGTCCCATCCTTGTGGAATATTCTGTGGGATAATAGACAAATCATTCCCTGTTTGTTGGTTGTCAAGACCGTCACATCCATTGTGGACTATTCTGTTGGATGTTAGACGGATCCTTCTGGTTCATGTGTGTCTCTTCCTGGGTGGTACTATTACCTCCCACTTAGAGGCTCACTTCCCCCCCCCTTTACAGTGGAAGAAATTTGACATTGTTGCAACTGCACACTCACTAGGCACACCTCCCTTGCTGTTCGAAGACACCACTGCATCACTCTCCTGTGCTGACAGCTAGAGCCAAGGAAAATCTGTAAGGATTTGGCAATCGGGCCTTTATACTGGATGAGACTCCTACAATAAACGATGTGAGGTCTGATTGGGACTTCATATCGGGGAGATCCCCTTGGTCGGCAGATTTCCAGAATCGTCAACAAAATGTTGCTAGAAGGAGGGCCAGACGACAGATTGTGCCCGTTGAGTCTGACTTGAATCTCTTATTCAAAATGGATCTTTCCCAAATCATAATCCCAGGATATTTTTATAAAGAGCTTAATTGTACCATCCCTACAGAAGTTATTCATAATCTGTTTGAATTTAAGTTCGATGGTGAGAGTGAATCAACTTTTCATGAACATTTGTTTCAAGTTGTCTGTCTTTGTCTTTCTAACAAAATACGTTGCAAAGATGTCATGGCTAGATTACTCACCCTCACATCTGAATCTCGTGTTAATCGATGGTGTCATACATTACCCATTCATTCGGCCAGTTTGCCAAGAAGCTTCATAAAGCCTTCGATAAGTATAACTACCGAGATGTTTGTGGAAGAATCAATGTTTTAAGAATGAAGCCTGATGAATCAGTTGAGGATTTTTCTGATCGATTCCTTCACTTCTGTTATCAAATTCATGGAAAACATCTGAACTGGGTTTTCTTGAAACATGAGTTTGAGTGCTTGGTTCTTGTCTCTTCTTACGGTGAACCTGAACCCCCTGATTTTTCTGCTTCCCCAACTCTTGTGGATCATGAAACACCACTAATTTTAGAGGAGTAATTTACTGGTTCTTTTGTTCTTTTCCCTCCTCCTTTTCTAGTTCCGATAGGGGTGCCTCTCTGTGATAAATAGGCAAATCAAATCCCCAATCCATCTTCTCATTCTTCTTCTATTTCTCATGATGCAGATTCAATGGAGAAAATTCCAGAATGGCGCATGAAGCCTACGGTGACGACTGACTCCTCCGTTTCGCAAGATGTTGTCACCATGCACAACTCTAGTCTCCAAGTTGATCTTGATTTTTTCTATCCTCTATCATCTACAAACCATGACTCTTTGTACCATGATCTACTTGAGAAATCTGTTCCACCAGCTAATCTTTCAAACTCTCTTGATTTTCGCATTGCTGGTTCAAATTGTGATTAGGTACAAGGTAGTCACTCTACATAGGCAGAGGAGCAGGAAGGTGAAGGTGCTTTGAATCTTTCTTACGTTTTTGAAGATCGTTCATGTCAAGATGGTGCGCTTCTGTTCTTGGATGATTGTCAATCTGCCATTCTCGGTAGTAAACCAAATGCAATCAATTCTTTCAATCAACTCCCAACCTTGGGCAGTAATTATTCCAATGATGATGACTCTATTGTTGTATGTCATGTCGAATGCCCAAGCACATCATATGATCTTTCAGTTTCTCATGAAGGTTTTAATTTAGATCTAGAATCTGGTTCGGTCAAAGAAGATGTTCATATCAAAACTTCCTCTTCATATCACTATCCCTTGTGTCTTGTCATTTGCAATGCATCTACTTGCGACAAATATACTCCATGCTCTTTAGTTTCTTTAGCCGATGAGTTATCCCCTCGATTGACACCAGGGCGTGAGGTTGTCCATGATGAAATTGTAAATAGTCAAATCATAAAGTACCATTCCCAACCCTCACCATCTCTTCTCCTGCATGAAGACAACTCTTCAAATCAGTTTGATCACGAGATTTCATTGATTCATTTATCTATGAATCTCCGATCAGAAGAATCTTGTGACTTGAGTAATCTGGTTGTTGAATTTGGAAAATTCGTAAAATCAGTGACAAAGATGGTTGCTATCTAGTGAGCAGTGGATTTATGGAAACCAGTAAAAACAACTATCCTCAAACCATGCATGATCTAGTTCAAGCTTTAAAATGAAATTCTACAATCCTGGAATGTTCCGGGACCTGCCAGGGAGTTGAGAAACTTCAACTTCCGTTGATGGTTATGTCAGGATTTCCCGACCCTGGTAAGCCCCTCGTACTAAGTCAGATCTGGTTTCTCTCGCACAATCCGTCTCTCTGCGTGGTTTCACTCGTTGTAAATTTCCTTGTGAAAAGTGTTTGGTATTCTAGGTGTGGCCTTTCAAATTTTCAAGATTTTACTTCTAATTGAATTCAAGAATCTGTCATAGTTCATTCATCTTCGTGCAAATCTCTTGCATCAATCTTGGGTTGGGAATGTGCATCTCTCATAGAGTCATGGAATTGCGAAGTTGATCATTCCAAGGACTATCTTTGCCCGAAGGAATCATGCTTATCGAATTCAACCCTTAATGGTCAGCTCTTGGGTCTTCTTGTGAATTTTATGTTGCAAATATGTCCTTTCATCGCACCAGAAATCCTCCTGAGTAATAATGAATGCATAAGTTGTTGCATGAATCAAGTTCTTCTCCGTTCACCATGTCCCAATTGGTCGCATGTATTTGTGATGTTTCCATCCTTTTTAAAGTCTTTTGATGACTACGATGTGTGTACAATTTATCACCAATTGTAGGAAAATGGTCTGACATATTTGGCTCGCAAGGAACTTGGTTTGATTGTTCAGGGCATTCGCGAGACTGTTCAAAATGTTTTTCTTTGTTTATTGCAAATTGGGAATCTGATGCTTTAATAAGCTTATATGATCATCTTTCTGTCTTTGGTGACTGTCATTCAGCTTATCATTTTCCCATTTGCTCATCTAATGACAGTTGTTTCACACTCCTTGATCTTCATTGTTCAACGTCTCTCTATTCATATTTTTGTCAAGGAGACAAGGTACTTTAGCCTTCATTGATGGTTATGATAGGTCCTCACTGTCTTGGCATGACAACTGAGTATGATCAGATCTATTTTTCCTTACAAGATTTCCATCGTGATCCCACTCCTCTAATTGAAAATTCACATTTTCCAAGGTTTCGGGGTTTTCAAGAGGGCCATTATGAATTTTACGATCCAATCACTGAATGGCTGGAACAATCTTACTTGGCGAGCTTTGTAGCAAACAAAAAGTTTCGATCTTTCCTTGCGCTTGCTAAGGAGCTCGATGTAGATGAAGAAACATCCACAAGAAGCTTCTAAGGTTTGTTGAAAAATGTTATTCATCGAAAATGTAAGAATGAAAATTGGATGAAAGTAGTGGTTGTGACACATCTTTCTGCTGATAGGCAAGACCTTCCTTTTCTTGTGCAAGTTATTCAATTTCTTATCTTTTCTGTTGCACATTTCTTTATATCTGTTTTAACTGTTTGTATCTATGTGAATGCAGGCCAGGAACAACCATGTTGGCTTCACTGAAAATTTCATTATACGTGACCCCGACCTTCTAGCTGTTAGGTTAGCAGTAGGATTATCTACATCCTAGTTTTCCCTCTCTTGCACTCATTCTACACTCATTCCCTGTAGTCTGTCCTCGTTTTTCTTATTCTAGTTCTACATCATGTTTGCTTTAACCATTTTGTTATCTTGTCTTCTGGTTTTGTTTCCTTTTTGTGTGTTTTCTTTCTTTTCGTCTTGTTTTATTTCTTGTTGAGTTTCTCCTTTTGTTTTTATCATGCAAATAAGTGTTGTGTCTGTACCTATTTTCGCTTCTTAGTATGTGTGTGGCTGAACTATAAAGAGCCTTGTGACACTTCAACATTTGGCTAGCCTTCTATCTGTCTTCCTTGTTTTGGTTACACCTTTTGGCTGATGAAGCTCCGGTGGAAAATACGTTCCATCTGTAAGGAGAGTTTTGGCTCAACCACCAACCCACGTCTAGTACGGAAAACCTCATGCTTATACTCGGTTTTTCTGCGTTGGTGTTCTCAAGTTTATCCAACTAGTAGAAACGAAGAAGGGGAAACTCTAAACGAGCAAACCTAAATTAGATGTATCTATATGATTCTCTGAAGGAACAACCTCTTCTGTTCTCAATAAGTTGGGATCCCTCTTCCGCCCCAAAATAAATAAGTGTCAATGCATAGTTCTCTTTAAATAAATAAATAAAGGTGAAAGAAGAGAAATGCTTCCTGCACAGAGAGGTGAAGCAAGCAACTCTGCTAGGGTACTGTCCAGACTCGCTAGCAGTAGAACAATGTTTGTGTTCCTGCGTGACTCTGTTGGGGTACTGTCCAAACCTGCTAGCGGTGGAGTAGCACCAAAGATGAAAAATTATACTTTGAAAATCTTAAGCTCGCGAGCTACATTATCCTTCCCAACTGGAAACATTGTGATTATGTTGAACCTTATGTTGTGTTCGACTGAGAAGGCATATAGGGGACCATGCCTGTTCATGGGATAAGTGGGAAGGCCAAGGTAATCTGCACGATGAATCAATACTCCTTGAAGAACCAAGGCCCTACACAAAAGAAGTTAACCAAGATAGAGAAGTTGGAGTTCAACCAATGTGTCACCAAGTGTTGTAGCTGCTGCAACACCCTCCAAAATTTTGGCTTACACTCAAATTTCAGAGCCTTCCTTGGTCTTTTACATTGTTGTTGCAAACACTAGAGCTCATTTCATGAGCTTTCTTGCAGTTCTTTGGTCCCTTTTGCATGTTGGGTTAACTGTCGTCTTTTGGCATGTTTGACTGTCATACAATGTTTGCAAGCCTTTTTTGATGGTTTTGAAGGTCAATCTTTGTGTATATGAGTTGTCCCAACCATGTAAACATATGTCGCATCCATACACAAAGTCTTGAGCACTGTCGCACAAGTGTCGTCATGGTCGTCCTAAAGCCTATCTTAAGTGTCACACTTATCGTATCTTGTCATGAGGCAGTCACACAGAGGGAAATGCTTTGTTTACATGTTCTGATGATCTATGTTGTCGTGTCGTCAAAGTATGCTAAGTGTGTGACCAAAATCAAGGTTCATCACCTATTCCACACTTAGCCATTTTCGGAAAATCTTCTCAATCAAGCAACTTAGCTTCGCTAGGCCTCGACTCAACTGCGCACTACGCAGTCTCAACCCTCTAACTTGTGACCTTGCTGCTTGGAATTGTGCAATGCGCAGTCCCTGTCCTCCAAGGCTGTTAATCTGCACAATTCCTGAGCCCAACTCCCGATCTCGACCTCCATGATTGCGCAATTATGTCTCCCTGTCTTCCTTGAACTATGCACTTCGCATATTCAACTCTCAAGATTTTCCCTTGTCTACTGGAAATGCACAATGTGCAAAAGCCAAACCTCTGTTGACACCCAAAACTGCGCAGATGCTTCTCCTAGTGTCCTTTCCCTCAACTAGACCTCACTTCCTCCTAAAACTACGCAGTTTGTCCTCCCAGGGCCCCATCCTGCAACCTCCATTGCCTACTTGAACTACGCAAATTTTTCCCTCAGTGGGCACTGCGCAATCTTATCCCTCAGTCCAACCCAGTCACTAAGCCTTCCCCTTGACCTACAACTAGTTCCGGCTCAGTCAATGGATTATCACACAACATCTTAGACTAGGGGTTTATCAGACTGATATCATCTTGTCATGAGTGGATTGCAGATACATGAATTCTACCATGCTATGGCAAGATGATGAAGGAGGACATGCTATATGACACTTAAGGAGCTGAGGAGAAAAGATAATCATCAGATAAGAAGACCAAGGAACTCTGGGGTATAATAGAAGATCGGAGATTAGGACCGCATGAAGACTCCATGTTATTAACAACCCTTTGGAGGGTAGGTATGAAGAACAAAGCACGTATTTCATGACATTGAATGCACCTCTTAGTGTAGTATGAAGGACAACTTATCACTGTCATATCATCATGTCTTCAATGACATATATGGTCACAAACACTGAAAGTCATTCTAGGTGTTTTCTCTAAGTGTTTTGCTTCCTTTTGCAAGATAGGAAAGATGTCATCTTTTCGCATGTCGGTTGTCATGCTTTATGCATAAGCTCATTCTAGTGGTTTCAAGGGCCCATCTTTGTGTTTATGAGTTTTCCTAACCATATAAACACCTTTCACACTCATTCACAAAGTTTTGAGTGATGTCGCACAAGTGTCGTCACGGTGGTCATGAAGTGTATCTTAGATGTCGCACTTGTCGTAACTAGTCATGGAGAGGTCACACACATGCAATTGTATTGTTTATATGTCATGAATGATCTATGTTGTTGAGTCGCCAAGTATTCTAGGTGTTAGATCATTGTCGAAGCCTTATCACTTCACACATCAGTCCCATTGGTCAAACACTTAGTCGTTTCCGAAGAGGCTCCCTCACCTTTCAACTTGACTTAACTCAACCTGTATGGACTGCGCACTATGCAGTCCCAGTCCTCCAGTAGTGACCATGACCCTTGCATTAGGGGAGTTTTGAGGTTTAAAATGTGCCACCTAAAGAAATTATAAAATAATAGTGGAAATAATAAAATAAGACTATATTACATCATCAAATTTTAGAGGGAAAAAAGAGAAAACTATTTTTTCAACTTTTATTTTCAACTTATCTCCCTATGGGTTTACTCAAATTTCTAGTGGCAACACTCGTTGGATGCATAATTTGATTCCTCATCCAAAGAGTACCCATGTTGCATACTTTCGTTGGACCCTGCTATACGAAAAATGAGAAATACATGAAAAACATGATTGCAATCACGTTTTTCATGTATTCTTATTTTTCGTGTAGTTGGGTCAATCAAAAGTATGCAACATGGGTACTCCTTGGATGAGGAATTAGATTTTGCATCCAACGAGTACTCCCATTCGAAATTTGAGTAAAACCTTAGGGAGATAAGTTAAAAATACGAGTTGAAAAAGTAGTTTTATTATTTTATTATTTTTTAATATTTTTATTTTTTTTACTCCAAAAATAGTGAATCATCCTCCATGGTTGACATCATCATCTTGAATCCTATTGGTTCTTATAAAGTTTATTTTGGTTGTACATTTTTCTTAGGAGGCCCATTTTAGATCTCAAAATTCCCCTAATGAATCTGTGTAATGCGCAGTTCCTTCCTCCCAAGGCTGCCGCACTGTGCAATTCTGGATCCCAAGACCCAACCTTCACCTCAATAATTACACAATCTTCTCAGACAAGCTGGCCTAAACTGTGCATTGCGTAAGCACAAGCATCAAGCTACCTCCCTGTATTCCCGAACTGCGCAATCCCGTAGAAGACCAGCCTCCCTTCACCTCTAGAACTACGCAAAATCTTCTCCCAAGGGTTGTTCCCCTCAGCCTGACCCACTGTCTCTCAAAACTCTGCAGAGATTGTCCCTCAGCCTAGCCTGAACTGGACATTGCGCAGTTCCAAGCCTCAAGCCTCAACCCTGGGTACTGGGACTGCGCACCCTTCCCAACTTGTAACTCAGTTCCGGCTCAGTCCCTGGACCAGAATGCACCATCTTAGGCTAGGAGGTTTTCAGGCTGATGTCGTCTCGTCATGAGTGAATTGCAGATATAGGAACCTAGCGAGATGATGAAGAAGTAGATGAAGGAGGAAGACATGCAAAAGACATTCTTGTAGCTGAGCATGCAAGTTGAGCTATCAATGCAAAAAGACACCAACTCGCGACCACAACCCAAGACTTGAGACCATTGAAGATTTTTGTCACCAAGCCATAAGGAGGTGGAAGACGAGTATTCTCAAGTAAACATCATTCAAAACAACCACAATGACTTGACATTGCCACATCACGAAGCGGTCCATGTCAGTGGTCTCATGTCATGTCATGAGTGGTTATATGCCATATCATTATTGTGGACCATGTACGTTATGTTCAAATGTATTGTAATAACAATGTAAATTTTGAAACAGAGACTGATACTGTTACCCGTTTTGTAGAGATAGCAAAAAAGTGACCCGATTTCGAAAATGGGTGATGCAGAACACACATGTTTTTTTTAGAGCATAGTTTTTGGCACTTTCATTTTTTTTATGTACATTGCGTTTTAGAATGGTAGTGATTTTCATGCTGATTTAAAAAAGTGGTTATTTTGCATCAGACCCTTTTTAAAAGACCTATTTTTTGATTTTAAATTTTCTAATGTATGAAATGTAAATAATTATTTCGTAACCCTTTTTTTAAAAGACCTATTTTTTGACTTTAAATTTTCTAATGTATGAAATGTAAATAATTATTTCGTAAATTTAATAATTTTGGAAGTGGTCTTCTTCTTCATATTTTCTAGTTTTTATTTATTTATTTTTGTAGTGGGGTTTTTATTGATTTGCATATTTAAAGAAGAAGGTCGATATTTTGCATTTTCGATATTCTACATATTTATACATCGTTAATTAAATTTTCAATCCACATGAAATAATTGTCTCTAAAAAACAAATATAAAAATATATATAAAAAAGACAAAAAAAAAAAAAAAAAAAAAAGTTAAAAAAAATTATCTCATAAACCATAAAAGAATTTGGATATATATATATATATATATATATATATATAAAATTAAGTAAGTAAATATTGAGAAATAAAAAAAAATATTAGCAAAAACTAAGAAAAAAAAATAAAAATAAAAACAAACTAGTTTAAAAAAAAAATAGAAAAATAACGAAAAAAATTTAAAAAACTAGTAAAATTAATATTAAAAAAAAAACAAAAAATGTAAAAAAAAATTATCTCACAAACCATAAAATACTTTTGAAAAAAGAAACAAATTGAAATATATATATATATATATATAGATTCGCAAAAAAAAAAAAAAAAACATTAGCAAAAACTGGGAAAAAAATAAAAATAAAAACAAACTAGTTTTAAAAAAATAGAAAATTGACAAAAAAATTAAAAAACTAGTAAAATTAATATTAAAAAAAACAAAAATAAATTAAAATATAAAAAAAAACCAAAAAAATGCTTATTTTTTATTAAAAAAAGAAAAAATGCAATTAATTTTTATTAAATATACATATTTTATTTAAAAATAAATAAATAATTTTATTTTTTTTAAACAATCTTTTCTTTTATTAAAAAAATTAATTTTTTTAAAACAATTATTATTATTATTATTATTTTTTAATTTAAAAATACAAATTATTAAGACTACATTTTATATTTTCAAAAAAAATAAAATTAAACCTACATTTTATATTAATTTTTTTTTTTTTTTTTAAATTTACATTTTTTTAAACAATTTTTTATTTATCTAAAAATACAAATCATAAAAAATATTTTAATTTTCTTAAAATAAATTTAATTTTTTAAATTAAAATTATTATTATTATTATTATTTTAAGTTAATGTAAAAAATAATAATAATAATAATAATTTTTAATCATAAATATGTTTATTAAAAATGTTTTTATTAAATATCTATTAATAATTTAAAAGAATATATTAAACATTTTTTTTTAAACAATTTTTTATTTTTTATTTGAAAAATAAAAAATTCATTAAATAATTTTAATAAAAATTATTAAATTTTAATTGATGATGATGATGATGATGATGATGATGATGATGATGATGATGATGATGATGATGATGATGATGGTTAACGTCCGCTGAGACCAAATAATGATCTATCAGACCTAAAAAGACAAATTATTTATTTTGATTTAAGATTTTATTCCTATGCTCAAAAAGCTTGGAGAGAAGCCTCCCGAGTTCACTATAATTTTGGCATTGTAAAAGGCTAGGAAGGTCAGTATTGTAACAAAGGTTGTGAAATTGAGATCTAATGTGGTTGTATGCAGGGCACTCTAAGAGGAAGTAGTTTTCATCCTCAATGCTCCTATTCTCACAAATATGGCAGATCCTTTCCATCCATGGCGTTTTAGGAACTGCCCAGCGGCCAGTTTCACTATGGAGCTCATGAGAATTCGTTCTAATCTTTGCTATATTAATTTCCTTCTTTGAGCTAGTTAGAATAGAGAGATACTTTTGATCTTCAAGGGTGGGGTTGATGACCTTCTTATAATAACTTAATTTTCTTTTAGACGCTAAATCATTCTCACACCACAATTTTTCTTTGAACTTAGAAGTAACAATATCTTTAATGTTATTTATGTTTTGCAAAGCATCATTCTCATTGATCTCCCAATAGTTTGGCCAGGCCCTTGTGTCCTTATGCCATCCTCGGTTAAGCCTTAGGTGGTTTTGGCTGGAATTTAAAGCTAGCTTAGGAAGTCTATGATTGTCTATGTTATTGAGCTTGTGCTTGTACAACAGAAACCTGCGCATAGCTAGGCTCTCAATAGGAGAAAGACCTGCTTCTATAAGGAGAATAGGATAGGGTGTATTACTTTTAATTTTCAGGTTATAAGTTATAAAACGCTTCTGGATTTGCTCAATCTTCCTCCATGATTCTCTGGAGATGCTGCAGCCCCAAACTTCACAACCATATAAGATAACAGGAGTGACTAAAGTTTCAAAGAGGAACTTCTTTTTATAAAACAATTTTAATAAAAACTAAAGTTTAAATAATTTTAATAAAAATTAAATTATTTAAAAATTTATTTAAAAATGTTAATAAAAATTAAATTAAATTAAATTAAATTTTATTTATTTATTTTAAATAAAATAAAAAAAATTTGGCCCCCGGCTTGCACGCAGGCTCTGGCCCTCGGCCGCGCCACCACCGGGCGACGGGAGGGCCGTGGGGCGATTCCCGGAATCGTCCCACGGCCCTCTCGCCGCCCGGTGGTGGCGCGGCCGGGGGCCAGTTTTTTTTTTATTATTATTTTTTTTAATAAAAACAAAATTTATAAACAAAAATTAAAATTTAATTTTTATTAAAATATTTTAATAATTTAATTTTTATTAACATTGTTTAATAAATTAAAATTTAATAATTTTTATTAACACTGTTTAATGATTTTTTTTTTCAAATAAAAAAAAATTACGTTTAAAAAAAAAATTATTTAATTTTTTTTTGTTTGTTTTTAAACAAATAATGAAAATTTAATAAAAAAAATTATTTATTTATTTTTTAAAATCAAAAAGACATTATTTTGTAAGTTGAAAATGTTCTTTAATTTTTTTAATTGGAAAAAACCTATATTTTTAAAATTTTGATATTTTTTTTAATAATTTGAGCTTATTTTTGTCTTTTTAGTTTTTTCTAAATGTTTTTAATATTGATTTTACTAGTTTTTAATTCTATTTTTTTTGTTAATTTTCTATTTTTGTTTAATCTAGTTTGTTTTTTATTATTTTTTTTTGCTAGTTTTTGTTAATGATTTTTTTAATCTTTATATTTTTACTTACTTAATTTTTTAATTGTTTTTTTCCGAATTCTTTTATGGTTTCTGAAACAATTTGTTTTTTAAACATTTTTTGTTTATTTCTTGTCTCATATATATGTATTTTTACATTTATTTTTTTAAGTAATCATCGTTTTAATCTTAATTTCACTAGTTTTTAATTTTTTTTTGGTTAATTTTCATTTTTTTTTGTAAATCTAGTTTGTTTTTAATTTTCATTTTTTTTTGTAAATCTAGTTTGTTTTTAATTTTCATTTTTTTTTTAGTTTTTTGTTAATGTTTTTTTAAATTTTCTATTTTTACCTACTTAATTTTATAATTTTTTTTAATGTGTTTTTTTTCTTTTCCCAAATTTTTTTATGGTTTACATATTTGTTTTTTTTTTTTTTTTCAATATGTTTTTTTACTATTTATTTGTTTATAATTTGTAATTTTTTTCTAGTTTTTTAATTCTTATTTTTTATAGGTTAATTTTGTTTTTTGTTTTTTTTTTTTTTTTTGCATTTTACATTTTTATGATTGATTTTTATTTTTGATGTTTGATTTTTTTTGTTTTTTGTTTTTGTTTTTTAATTTTTATTTTATGTTTTGTTTTTAGTATATATTTTTATTTATGTTTTGTTATTTTTATTTTTTATTTTTTTGTTTTGTGTTTTTTCATTGTTTTAATTTTAATTTTTATTATTATTATTATTTTTTTGAAATTTTAATGTTTTTCGGGGTCATGATAAAATATTTTATGCTATTATTTCGAAATGTTGAAATTTCACCTTTGAAAAAAAAAATGTTATCCCAACATCAACACTTTTCGTTTTGAGGGTGTTTTTTGCACAAAATTTACCATTGAGAAAAAAAAAATGTTATTCGAACATCAACACTTTGTTTTGAGGGTGTTTTTTGGACAATTTTTGAACAAAAAATTGGTTTTCACCGCCATTTTTAAAACATGTTGAAAATTTACCCTCGAAAAAAAAATGTGTTATTCCAGCATCAACACTTTTCGTTTTTAACATTGTTTTTGATTTTTTTCGGGGTTTTTTGGCCAGAGTTCCCGTTTTGAGTTTATAGTTCCCGTTTCAAAGTTTACATTGTTTAATGTGGAAGTCCAAAATACGCACATGAATATGGAGAGTCATGTAAGTTGAAAAGCCATAGGAAGTTGAATAGTCATGAGGGTAGTCAAAGAGTCACAAAGGGGAAGCATCACCCCTTAGTTATATATACCCCCTTATTATATGAAGAAATGACTTTTTCACCTTGGCTTCGCCCGTAAGGCATTAAAGAGATCAGCTAGTTCTTTGAGGAGCAAGGAGTGGCTCCAATGTCCCACTATTGGGGCTAGTGATGTACATTGTAAACATGTGTCTCAGAACTTTTGCTTAATAGCATAACCCTTTTAAGACCAACATGTTCTTTATGCATGGACTATGAATTTTTGTAAGACTATTTTGTGGACGTTTGTATTTCATGTGTGCTTTCACATGTACTAAGATAGTTGAACTATTTTGGCTATTTTAGTGCTTATCTTATTGAGAATGTGTTGTAATGGTTGTTATTGTTAACCCATCCTTGTGGATTAGTCTGCGGGATATTAGACGTATCTTTCCCTATTTGTTGGTTGTAAAGACCATTGCATCCGTTGTGAACTATTTTGCTGGATGTTAGATGGATCCTTCTGGTTCATGTGTGTCTCTTCTTGGGTGGTCCTATTACCTCTCACTTAGGGGCTCACTTTTCTGCCCCCTTTGTAGTAGAAGAACCTTGACACAGTTGCAACTGCACACTCACCAAGCACACCTCGCTTACTTTTCAAAGACACCATTGCATTACTCTCCTGTGCTGATAGCTAGATCCAAGACAAATCTTCAAGGATTTGGAAATTAGGCCTTTATACCTGATGGGACTCCTACACCAAATGGTGTGTTGTCTGGTTGTGACTTCATATCGAGGAGATCCCCTTGGTTGAAGAATTTCCAACAACATCAACAAAACCTCCACATGATCCTTGTTACACAGTAATTTGTCACTGCCTTCATCCCAGTATTCCTACTGTGTCATGAGTCCAAAGTCAATCATGCTCATGCTCTCTGATGTTGCCAAATGACCCACTTTTCCGAAGGTTTCTGCCTCATCGTGTCTATTGGCTAAATAAACGCGCTGATGAGTGCTCCAAAATAGTCCAAAAGCGCTGCCATCGGGGAAGTACACGTGATTCCCGCGATGGTCGAATTTCATGTGCCAGTGCAACTATTGCTTGTAGTTTCCCGCGATGACATGACTATCTCCATTATGTAATAGCGATGTCAGCACGTCAGACCAGTTATGCGCCTGCGATGATCCAGTTTGGGCGAGTTTGTTCCAACAGTCGGCCTTCCAGATGGCTCCAGACCTGGTTGTTGGCCTTGTTTATGTCGCCCTCCTTTCTTTGGCATGGATGTTTCGTCATTTGTGCTACCTTCCTCGGAGATAAGCTCATCCTCCCACCATTAATGGAGACCCCTTCTCCTATTTAAACTCTCACCATTGCTATGAGCTGCTAGTTTTTGGATAGTTTGGAATTCTTAGTCTTTGGAGTGTTGTTGATAGTACTGTGAGATTGCTAGATAGCTGGTGTGAGTGTGACAAGTGTGGGTTTGTTGAGAGCTTGAGGAAGGTTGTGAAATGCTTTTGATCTTGTGTAAAACTTGTGAGTGAGAGAGACTTGTGTATTGGGAGATCCACTTTCAAGAGTGAATGCTTGAAGAACATGCTGGCTGGACCCTCTTGAGAAGGTTTGTGACGTCAAGACCTTGGTTGTAAGCTTACTCTATTTCATATTTAATGCAATCAATGATGTTTTCCTATGTCTTGTATGTAATGTACTAGATAGCTCATGACTTCTTGACTTTGTGGGTAAATAGATCATTGTTGTTCGGGTTACGTGCTTTGTTGTATTTCCTTTGCATTGTTTCAGGTTGATTACTCATTAGGAGAAGGAAACAGAAGCTGGAGCAGCGCAACAGAACTCCATCGACCACCGGTTGAGGTAGGCCTCCAACTTGAACTATTTAAGGAGAATTGTTGTTGATTTGTCCTTGTTTGTGACTAGACCCACTCTAGGGCTAGAGGGGTTGCCTCTGTCCGCAGAGAGAACAATTTCCTGCATCACAAATTGGCGACTCTATTGGGGAGCTGGCCTTTGTTTTTTTTTGTTTACTCTTACCTTGAGTTTTTGTTTTGGTCTCTTTTGGAGTTTGGGAACTAGTTATCTGTTTTCTGAGTTTCCTGGCCTGATCTGGGAAATGTCCTTATTTGCTTAAAGATTGATTGTTTTTGATTTGGGAGTTTTTGGCTCGCCTGTTGCTGTTTTGAACATCATCGCGTTTTTTAATTTAACAGTCGTGCTATCATCGCGTCACCCTTTTTGTAATATCCTGTCCATCACGTTATTACACCTAACAGTCGCGACGGTTCTGTATATCGGACCATCGCGGAAAAGGCGTGTACTTCTGCGCTGACGTCGCTTTGTTGCTGCGTATTGTTCTTTATCAACGCTTTATTGCCAGTGTATTGCCCACGCTGATTGCTGTAGAATTGAATTTTTTCAATTCTGCCTCCTGAATCTGTCAGTCTTGCTAGCCCCTTGCTGTTCTCACTTGTTTGATGACTTGTTTTTCACTGTTTAAAGGTTGAAGCACTCTCTTGTGAGCTTTGTTGAGCGAATCTTGTCTTTTCTTGCTTTGTGACCTAGTTTTATTGTTTCAAGTTCTTTGGATCAGTTTTGCTTGGTTGCTTGTTTGCAAAGATTCGTTTGCTGCTTACTGTTGGTTTGATCGAACCTCCCCCTTTGCTTACTTTGGGTTGATTGTTTAGTGATTGTTATTGGACCAATCTTGGCATTGTTTCGATTTCTCTTCACTACCCGGACATAGATTACGATTGTTTGGATCAACCGTTTTTCCACATTTGTTTGTTGCTTATTGGTTTCTTTAGATTAGAGGCATCAAATCAAAAAGATTGCATTTCATTTTAGCATGTGAAAGTGAAAGTAAATTTGCATTTCAAGTTGCATATTGAAAAGCGAATGATTAGATCTCTCATTAGTAGTATCCGTGCACTTTAAGAATTGATGTCTGCTTGCATTGAGTGACTGTTTTTTGCCTTGGTTTTCTTGGTTTGGGAATGATCTCTCTACTCTCCCATAGGTAGGTGTTCATCAAAGAAAAAGGATATTTCATTCATTCTAGCTGCATCCTAGGTTGTTGTTATATACATACGGTAAGGCCTGAAAATTGAAACATAATACAAGATCAACTCTAAAATGAATTGAATAAATCTAACAACGCATTGGAACATAACACACACATTTAGAGGTCTAGGCTAGATACGTGCTCCAGCGTCGTTAAACCTAGTCACTTTTGTTTCCACTCAAGGTTGGGTGATTCCTCCTTCTGTGATTCAATAGTGGTCTAGTACGGAATTGTGCTCCCACGTACCGTCGAGTATATGGGGAGACCCCACTAGGTTATCATCCTTTATCCATAGGAAGCCGTGTCTGCCGCCTTACAAGCTGTAATGCACCGAACACAGCATTCGGGAAGATTGACTGCCGTACGGAAAGTCCTTGGTTTTCATATGACTGCCAAGGTGTATATGCACTTTTACGGATTTGTTTGGTAAACCTTTTTGCCTAGTTCTCCAGAGTAGTCACTTTCATTCCTTTTCGGACTCCCTAAAAGAAAAGGTCCATCTGAGCACTTGTCACTTCAGGCTCATTAAATATTCAAAGGCGACTAGAGTCATCTTTTCTCGACTCTTTAAAGATGAAAAGGTCAAGTTTTGTTCCTGTGTCTTAAAATTTATTCGGCCACAATTCACATTTGCCCGGTTAGATCTTGTTTGCGTTAGCTTGAGTAGGGTTCTTTCTCGTTTTCGATGGCAACATTCCCCGAGTCTACCAGCCAAGGTTTTCCCTCAGATGGAAATCCTGGGCCATTTCCTTCTTTTGGAAATGCCGGTGCTCCGTATATGGCAACATTATCGTTGCCTGGGATAACCATCGGTTTGCCCGTATGGTTGTTTTCAACCTCTGTGGTCCCGAGTGCTATGACTCCTGTTCCACCGTCTCCTTCATCCAAACCAAGACATGTTGAATCCAAGGTTGAGCCTACGCCTTCTTCCCCTATTTCCTCCTCCTCCTCTCCTCCTTCGCCTGGTGAAAGTTTCACGTTAAGTAACCAGGAGCCTAAGAAGAAGAAGAAGAAGATGAAGAAGAAGAAGAAGGCTGATAAATCCAAGGCCACCTGTGCAGTTACTGCTCCGAGTCCATCCTAGGTCAAATCACCTTCTGCTACTCTGCGGAAGGTTAAGTTTCCTTGTAAATTATGCAAGGGTGACCATCTTCTTTGTGATTGTCCTGGCATTCCAAGGATCCTAGAAGTATGGTCTCATGATCTGGCTCGCCCCTCATCGTCCTCTGAAGCTCAAGGCGATGCTATCCTAGCAACTGGCAACGGTAAGAAGAAAGGGAAGATTCGATTCCCCTGTAGGCTATGTGAAGGCAACCATCCCCTTCACCTTTGTCCGCTCATGGATGAAGCTTCCGCTATTTTGGAAAGTATTACGACTTCTTCACCCCAACTTCCCATTGGTTATTAGAGGCTCTCTTCAGACCCTCCCTCCATTAACAAAGAGATTGAATTAGATTCTTCTCTTGTCCATCCTCCTCCTTCCGAGCTTGGCTGTGCTAAGCCTGTTCTAGACCAACCATTGGTTGGAAAGAGTGTCAACTTGGGTTCACCCCCCGGTGATCACTCTGTCTCGGAAGAGCATCATGCTCATGTTCTCCTCGTCTCATCAGATTCTCCAGAATCCGAAAACGACTCTCCTATCCTAGCTGATCTGGGGAGTCCTTCTCCGGTTCCTGTAGCGCATGGGGGCAATCATACGATTCCTCCACTAAGTAGTTTGGCTGTCACTTTCGATTGGAGTCACCTGACTGCTTTCCGCCTTCCATCCTATGTGCCTTTCGAGATTACAGTATACGCCTACGATAAGGCGGTACCTGGCACTGTCTTGGATGAGGGTGCGTCTGTCAGTCTTATGCCTTCCACTACTTGGCAAGCTTTGGGCTCCCCACAGCTTGTGCCAGTTACACAGAATCTGTTGGCATTCGACGGAGAACCTTGTCAACCTCTCGGTATCCTCCCAAAGTTTCCTGTTACTTTGGGGGGCAAAACCGTCTATATAGACGCCATGGTTGTCCAAGGTGAAAATTTCAGTCTTCTCCTTGGCTGTGATTATATTTATGCCATGGAGGCCCTCGTTTCTTCCCTTTTCCATGTGGTTTGTTTTCCACACGAAGGAAGAATAGTGACTATAGATCAATTATTGTTCTTTAGTCCCCCGGTGCCTCCTGCGTAGCAAACATTCCCTCTCGATTCTTGCTCGCCAACAGTACCTTCTTTGCCACAAGTCCATTATGTGGCTACCCATTCCGTCTCCGCATCTGCTGCTGATCATGCAGATGGTCTCGTACATCATGTACTGGGGGCATTGGAACCCGATCTGTCACTGGTGCATCATGACATGTATTCCTCCTAGAGTGCATCTCTTCCATCCCACGAAGACCTCTTAGGAGCCATGTTCTTGTGTGGCCCATGAAAAGGAGTGCCGAGGATAGTTCTGATCTTGTGTCGACCTCGTTAGAAAATGAAACAAGGTGTACGAGGATAGTTTGTTCCTATGTCAACCTCGTTAAAAAATGAAACAAGGAGTCTTGAGGAAAGTTCTTGATCTTATGTCAACCTCGTTAAAAAATGAAACAAGGGTTATGAGGATAGTTCTTTTTCATTGTGTCAACCTCATTAAAAAATGCAACCACTCCCTGTCCAAATCGAGTCTTTGTTTAAGATCTCGTAAAATCCAAGTCGAGTCTTTCCAAGATCTCGAAAGTGAACCTTCATTCCATCCACCTCGTTGAATGTAATGAAGCTTGGGGGGCATGTACCTCGATTTGCGTCATTATGCTGGGGGCATGCGAAATCATAACAAGCATAGTTTTTCGTTTCAAGCTTGTGTAAACATGAAACCGAATCCAAGCAGAGTTCTCCATGGTTCAAGCTTGTGTAAAAATGAACCCATACCTGATCTACACCTCGTGATTGCCATTGTTATCCGCTAAATTCTGCTAGATGAGCCTTGGTTGTTTCATTCCATTGCTACCATCTCTTTGGCCGATCATATGCTCTCACTTGGTTGGTTTTCCTTTCTTGAGGAACCGCATCGATGAGTGGTTTTATTAGCCAGCCTCTTGACCATTACATGTTTTGAGCAGTTCCACCATTGCCGGAACCAGTTGCTACCCTTTATACCACTCGTTCCTCTAGGACGAGTCTCCTTTAAGCTCTTTTCTGACTCGTAAAAGATGAAAAGATTGCCGAGTATTTTTCCCTTTTTGACTCGTTAAAGAGAATAAAAATGGAGGTCTGCTTTCAACTCTTTTCCGACCGTTTAAAGATGAAAAGATAGCCGAATTGTTCCTCTTGACTCGTTAAAAGAAATAAGAGGCGGTTGCCTTTCAGCTCTTTTCCGACCGTTTAAAGATGAAAATATTGCCGAGTTATTCCTCTTGACTCATTAAAAAGAAACAAGAGGCGGTCACCTTTAAGCTCTTTTCCGACCGTTTAAACACAAAAAGATTTCCGGGCCTTTGTTGTTTCAAGCTCGTTATCAGTTACGAAACGACGTGCTTCCAACCGCTTTTCTACTTTTCGGGTCGAAGTCACTAGTTATGAAAAGTACTCCTCCATCGTAATGGTCGGGCAGTTCTTTCGAGTATCGTTTTATACTTTTTCGGGCTCGAGAGACACAAATTTACGAAAAAGGACCCCCCTGGAGTTTTCTTTTCCGTGTCTTTTTCAAACTCTCTAAACATGAAAAAGACTTCAAGTTTTACCTATGTCGGACTCGTTAAACCCTGACGACATTGGAATCGTCACCATGACAAGACTCGAGCTTTTCCTTCCTAGGGCTCGTTAAATTATTACTAGGTTGGACTCAATAACAGGTTTATCATTGATTGTCTATGGCAGCTAGTCACTCTTGAACATTGACACTTTTGCTTCTTATCGGGTTGGGACATCCATACATCGTCATTTGGCCTTCCGCGGGTTTGGGTTATCATTCTAGCCTCATTCCATTCGATTCATGCTGTCTCCTTCGAGCCTCTGACCCCTTGGTGCCTGAATGCTGCCACCCCCCTCGGAGTCGTATCGCCGACATGTTCAAGAGTATAATCCTTCTACAATTTACACCCTCGTCTTCTCCTTTGATACTCTGTTTCGCCATCTACCCTTTGTTCCTTATCTTGTGTCGTTGATGGGGGAACATTATGGCCCTCCTACGACGAGTCGTCTCCTGTCGACATCAGCTCATTATCCAGGAGATTGACCTAGAGATCCCCTTTGGTACCTTAGAGCTTGCATACCTCAATGGCAAGTTCTTCGCACCTGACGGTCTACTTTCATCATTGGTCGTCGATTGGGTGATTCCACAAGTGTTCGACTTCAGCTCCTTTTTCACACTTCGTGGATTGTGCTTGACGGTACCTTGAGAGCCATTGACATTATTGGTGGTTTCTCTCGCGCTTGTTAACGGTTTTCATCATTGGCCGGTAATCAAGCGATTTTCTATCATGCTCGACCTCAGCACATCTATTCACATGTTAGGATTTGTACTTTGATCGGATGGGTTGAAGACCCCGAACTCAGATTACACATGTTAGGGCTGCGTGGATTGGTTTTATGATTACATGACTCATTGATGGATGGCTGCGACCATACCTTGATCATCATCATGGTCTCATTAGCTGGATGGCTGCGTCCATACCACAGACCTATTTCGTATGTCTTTTGGATGGTTGCGCCCGTGCCTAGACTACATGTACTTCATTATCAGAGATATCAGTTGTACTTGCGTGCAAGCTCTTCCAGATGGTGTTCCAGTTCAGTCAGTTTCGTAAAGAATTTCACCCCTCTCTCTCTCTCGGGCTTCATACTTTAGGGGGCATCTGTTACACAGTAATTTGTCACTGCCTTCATCCCAGTCTTCCTACTGTGTCATGAGTCCAAAGTGATTCATGCTCATGCTCTCTGATGTTGCCAAATGACCCACTTTTCCAAAGGTTTCTGCCTCATCGCGTCTGTTGGCTAAATAAACGCGCTGATGAGCGCTCCAAAACAATCCAAAAGCGCTGCCATCGCGGAAGTACACGTGATTCCCGTGATGGTCGAATTTCATGTGCCAGCGCAACTATTGCTTGTAGTTTCCCGCGATGACATGACTATCTCCATTATGTAATAGCGATGTCAGCGCGACAGACCAGTTATGTGCCTGCGATGATCCAGTTTGGGCGAGTTTGTTCCAACAGTTGGCCTTCCAGATGGCTCCAGACCTGGTTGTTGGCCTTGTTTATGTTGCCCTCCTTTCTTTGGCATGGCTGTTCCATCATTTGTGCTATCTTCCTTGGAGATAAGCTCATCCTCCCACCATTAATGGAGACTCATTCTCCTATTTAAACTCTCACCATTGCTATGAGCTGCTAGTTTTTGGATAGTTTGGAATTCTTAGTCTTTGGAGTGTTGCTGATAGTATTGTGAGTTTGCTAGATAGCTGGTGTGAGTGTGACAAGTGTGGGTTTGTTGAGAGCTTGAGGAAGGTTGTGAAGTGCTTTTGATCTTGTGTAAAACTTGTGAGTGAGAGAGACTTGTGTATTGGGAGATCCACTTTCAAGAGTGAATGCTTGAAGAACATGCTAGCTGGACCCTCCTAAGAAGGCTTGTGACGTCAAGACGTTGGTTGTAAGCTTACTCTATTTCATATTTAATGCAATCAATGATGTTTTCCTATGTCTCGTATGTAATGTACTAGATAGCTCATGACTTCTTGACTTTGTGGGTAAATAGATCATTGTTGTTCTGGTTACGTGCTTTGTTGTATTTCATTTGCGTTGTTTCAGGTTGATTACTCATTAGGATAAGGAAACGGAAGCTGAAGCAGCGCAACGGAACTCCATCGACCACCGGTTGAGGTAGGCCTCCAACTTGAACTATTTAAGGAGAATTGTTGTTGATTTGTCCTTGTTTGTGACTAGACCCACTCTAGGGCTAGAGGGGTTGCCTCTATCCGCAGAGGGAACACTTTCCTGCATCAAAATCCTAAACATCTATTCGAGTTTTCTCAAGCCATCTCGACCTCCTTCTAATAAAACTAGAAGGTGACTCTTGCGACTCCTCCTGATCTAAGGATTGCCAGGTAACTGTTGCTAGTGTTGTTGGCCTCTCCTCAATGTTAGGAACCTTTCACTCTTGACCATCTGCTGCAATTTTTATGGTATCAAGTGACTTCCTTAAGCCTATGCGTTCCTCAAATCTCACATCCCTACTCACCAAAACATTCCCTTGTGATGGAATGTACATACTGTATCCCTTGGAAGTATAATTGCACTCAACAGAAACGCCCCACCTCTGTTCACTCTTGTCAACATCACCTAGGAGTCTTGTCTCCCAAGACCTTGTGAGGACTCCTATTGTGAATATATATTGTTGTATTGCATACTTTTTCTCATAGGAATATGGGTATATATTGATCATGGATCATGAATTTAACAACCATGACGATGGCCTTATTCTTCCTCTCAACAAGTCCATTCTATTGTGGGTATGTCAACTCACCCCCATTGTTTGATCTAAGGACTTTGATCTTCTTCCCACTCTAGTTTTCCATGAGATATTTGAACTCCCAAAACTGATTGAATACCTCATCCCTAGTCTTGGTGAAGTAGATCCATGTCCTTATGGAATTATCATCTATAAAGGTCACATAATAGTTGTACCCACTCAAGGAATCTATTGACATAGGGCCACACACGTTAGAATGTACTAGATACAAAAAATAATTGGACGTAGAATCATTGCTTGGGAAAGTAGTCTTGGCATACTTGCCAAGTGTACACCCTTTGCAAACACTCTACTGCTTCATTCTAAACCGAGGAAGCCAAATTGCAATCTCTTGTAATATAGGCAAAGCTCTGTGATGCACATTAGAGAAATTTTGAGGTTTCAAATGGTTCTCAAAACAAAAATGTACAACCAAAATCAAATTTATAAGAACCAATAGGATTCAAGATGATGATGTCAACCATGGGGGATGATTCATCATTTTTGGAGTAAAAAAGTAAAAAGATTAGAAAAATAAAAAACTATTTTTTCAACTCGTATTTTCAACTTATCTCTCTATGGTTTTACTCACATTTGGAGCAAAAGTACTCATTAGATGCAAAATTTAATTCTTCATCCAAGGAGTACTCGTTAGATGTAAAATTTAATTCCTCATCCAAGGAGTACTCATGTTGCATACTTTCGATGGACCCTGGTACACAAAAATGAGAAATACATTAAAAACGTGATTGCAAACATATTTTTTTCATGTAGTAGGTTCCATTAGAAGTATGCAACATGGGCACTCCTTGGATGAAGAATTAAATTATGCATCCAATAAGTGCTCCTGCTCGAAATTTGAGTAAACTTGTAGGGAGATAAGTTGAAAAAATAGTGTTTTTTTTTTCTTCTCAAATTTGATGATGTAATATTAATCTTATTTGATTATTTCCACTATTATTTCATAATATCCTTAGGAGTCCCATTTTAGACCTCAAAATTTCTCTAATGAATGTTCCCATCCACTCGTACCACAACTCGAACATTTTGTCATTGTCATGAATTGAGGCATGTACTAGTTGACTCTTCAACATGTACAAGTTCCTTTCTATCCTTCCAATCACCCAACCTATGCTCGAATCGGAAGATCTCAATCTGGAAAGTACCTATCCCCCTTTGAGGAAAACCTCACACCTCTTGTCCTATGTGGCTGAGACCACTAAAATGTTCTTGGTCAATCTTGGAACATACAATACCTCTATCACCTCCAAGGGCTCTCATGACTCTAGTTGAAATTGGATAGTTCCAACCCCCTCTGTTGCACACTTGGCATTATTTCCAAGCTCCACATGCAGATTTGAGTCTCTCTTTGAAATGTTGGTGAACAAATCTTGTGATCCCATCATGTGACAAGAAGCACCACTTTCTACGAATCACACACCCTTGGCTATGGTTCTAGAAAGGCAAGATACCAATGATAACTCCTTATCAAACTTGGTGGAAAACTCAATAATATGTGAATTTGTTGAAGCTACTACATGTGCATTCCCCTTTCCGTTCTTCTGGTTCAGACATTGACCTGCATGGTGGCCAAATTTGTGACATTCAAAACACTTAACTTTTCTCATGTCCTTTTTCCCATCCTCACAAGCTCCTCTTGAAATTTCAACTTGCTGGAAAAGATTTGCCCTTGGTTATTTTTGACCCTAGGAAATCTAAGCTCTTACTCTTGCAATTTGGCCTCCTCTTTTCTACTTGTACAACACCTTGTGCACTAGAGAAATCAACCTCTCTGTCCTAGGCCATATGGGCCCCTTCACAAGCCTTCACTGGAACTCAGTCTTTGAATTTTTCATGTTGAAATATTCTTACTGCACACTTTTCTTCTTGTCTTCAGTTTTGAGTCTCCCACTCTTGAGAAAAGTGCTATCTCAATGAAATCAATGTGTCTTCTTCCTCTCCCTTAGACTCCTTTTATAAGTTCTTATTCAGCGAGATCTCATACTGTAGATCTCCTAAGTGATGAATGGCTATGATTAAATCATAAGTCTCACTTGAGATCAATGGTTGAGACCAGATCTAAGATCACTTTAATAATTAAATTATTTATCCTTGGAAATGTAGCTCGATATGAAAAATTAATTAATGTGCTTTTCCTAAGTTAGACTTAGGAAAGAAACCATAATAATCACTTATTACTCATTAGCCAACACCTAAAGAGGATTTTGGATACCTTTTGCATACACACCTAGCCTATGTAGAAGCACTTGTCAATATCTGACCATCAACATACTCGGCCCTGAACTCGTCACGTGCTAAGACTTATCCAGACTCGACAAGACTTTCTCAGACTCTCCTTCATTATATTTTGCGTTTTTTGTATTTTCCAAGTCTTTGTTGAGTCATAGCCCGGGGATTCCTCGACTAGCTAAGTCTTTACCGAGTTTGAGTGTGTCAACTTTAATTGACATATAATTAGGATGGAATTTAGGGAACCATGGGGTTATAAAAGTCTTAGTATTTCCTTAAACAAGTGGTCTCTTAAACACTTTTTGATAATCCCCATAATTGTAAAATTGAACAATAAATGGCCTTTAAATCAAGAGATATCTAACAATTTTGTCCATAGTTTGAAAATCCATTGGTGCATTCTGATGAAGGAGGAAAATACCCATTAAAGTTGCAAATACTAACATCTGATTGAACATTGAAAGGTGATTGCGACCTCTAATGTTGGGACCTCCACCAATGACACTTTTTCTTTTCTCATTCTAAATGTACTATAAAGAGGAGGGATTGAAGCAACTTGGCATATTTATTTCTAATTGCATATGTAAAAGATGTTGGTTTTGAAGATGAAGGCATCCACCACTCCATGCAATTGCAACACCAAAATAAGGGTTGAATATTTACCTATGCTATAGATAGATAGTGGAGTTTAGTCCTCAAGTTGAGTAATTCCATACATTAAATGTTGCTAATCCATGGGAATCATTTGTGAGATCTCCGAATTATACTTTAATCTATGAAATAATCAATGAAGTTCACCCACAAGCTTAAGGATTTCTCGGGGAGGGACTTAACCTTTATATGGAATTTTTCTTTGGAAATTATTATTTGAACTTCTACCTTGGAAACAATATATGCACCAAGCACTTGTTGATGATCCGAATTGGATCCTTGCAAAAATAGTTTTGTAAGCTTTATAATAAACATTTAATTGTTTTTGGCAAAGTTGAGGAAATATCCAAAAGTTGAAACAAGCCATTCTGATGGTTGGCGTTCCAAGGAAGCCCATTATAAATGAACATTGTGATGAAGAAGGTCATTCAATGGAAAATAAGAGAGGAAAGACCATGGGGAAATGAGGAAGGGAAGGTCTAGAGAGGATAGATTTAACATGTTGTCAACTTAAAGATTGTAGGATGTGTGAGACATTGTGGCTAGCCACATGTGAGAAAATATTGTTATTGAGTTTAGTCCATCTATAAATTTGTTTCTACTAGCTAGTGGCAATGCATAAGGTTTTCTATGCATAGTTCATC
The DNA here is from genome assembly GCA_031772625.1 of Pinus tabuliformis. Taxonomy (NCBI): domain Eukaryota; kingdom Viridiplantae; phylum Streptophyta; class Pinopsida; order Pinales; family Pinaceae; genus Pinus; species Pinus tabuliformis. Next base: position 491,434,003 of record CM062816.1, read on the forward strand.
TTTTTTTCTTATCAATGCCTCTTAATGAAAATCCCCTATAACCTAGTTTTCTTCTTAATTAGGTTTCTAAGGACACCTTGGAGTAAATATTTGCTGTTATGGCACTTTATTCTATGGTTATGTTTGTTCATCTTGTTGGATTGTTGGGTTTATAGTAATGCCTATGCACTATTTAATTTATCTATATTAGTACAAATCCTAGATCCACTATCACATTTCTACCTTGAACTCTATTTGCTAGGCATAAGAAATTGCTTGTGCATGTGTCCTTTACATGTTACATGATCAACATGTTAATTGGCTTATTTTCTGGTTCATATATGAACATTGCTTTCTTTGATCATTTTATCATGACTATCTATATTTTCTCATTCAAGAATAAAGAAAAAAAATATATCTTTGTAAAGGATTTGTGTTAGCAAAATGGATAATCCATAAGCTAATAATTTATGGATCATATTGGTACCATAGTAGGTTTCGAAGACTTGGTGAAGACGTGTCTGGTAAACACCCACAACATGTACCAAAATAGTGGAGATGCATTACTGCCAAAACTATTGTGTAGGCAAAACCCTAAAATGGTAGGAATATTTCATGAAGAACATGATAGGGAGGGTTTAGAAGCTGTGTTTGCTCAGCTAGAGCAGATAATTACTACCTTGGTAGAATTGGTAACACAATTATTGGGGGAGGACAAGGAAGCAAACTTACTAGAGATTGAGCACAAAGAAGATAGGGTTGATCGAGCAGGTTCCACATGTGAGGAGCTTAGTGTTGGGGGTAAAAATAGTACTTTTCGTTCATCCTCCAATTTTCTTTTGGAAGTTGAAGGAAATCTTGAAATACCCATTTTTGATGGACAAGTTAATTCTCAATTCTTAAACTGTTTTTTGAAACAAATGGAAGTTTATTTTGGCCTTCATCAAATCCAAGAAACATAATAGATTATTGAATTGTTAGTTTAAACAAATGGATGTTTATTTTGGCCTTTATCAAATCCTAAAAACATAACATTGTTTTTTTCTCACTTGAAGATAATTGGACATGCTTTTTTGTGGTCCGAGAGCTTTGTGGATGCATTGAGGATAGGCAAGAAGCCCATGATTATGATTTGGGAGGATTTCAAGGCATTTCCTAAGTAACAATTTTATCCCATAGGTTACGAAGACGAGCAACTCCTGAAATGGTAGTACCTTTGACAAGAATAGGGACAAGGGGTAAAAAACAACACTTCTGAATTTAGGAGGCAAGCTATCAAGTTGGGTATATCTTTGGAAGAACTAGGGGTGGTGGTGAAGTACCTTGGAGGACCTTTCAGGGATATCTAAAGGCAGTTGTAGATTCTTAGTGTGAAAAACATAGATGAGGCAAGAAAGAAGGATTTCTATAAGAAGGCCAGATTCAAATAAGTGGCAAGAATGTTAGACTCCAAGAAGTGGCAAGAAGGTCGACTAGAACAAGAAGAAACCAACAAGAGAAAATACAAGAAGATTATAGCCAGAGTTGAGAAAGTGAGGGATCCTATTATGCATTGCAAATGTTGTGACGTGGCGGGAACATGAAAGAGACGTGTTGGAAACTTCATTAGAAATTGTAGGCAAAGTGGTTGAGTCCAAGATGAAAGCTAAGCAACTACAAAGACAAAAGATGTGGTATAAAATGTCTCTAATTTGGGCGAAGCCATAGTTTGCACTACATTGTGGCAGTGAAAGGCAATTGGAGATAATTATGCACTATTCTGAATCAAAGTTCAAGTGAAGACTAAGAAGGAAAATGCTTTGTTTTACAATGATTCTTAATATGATCTGATTTCAAAACATTAGTTGATGAGCTTGGTCTAAAAACTTATGATCTAGTTCAACCAAAATCACTAGCATGGTTGCAAAGGAAATATGCTATGAGAATCACCAGGAGATGTAAAGTCAAGTTTGTCATTATTGTTGGCTATGTTGATGAGATAGAATTAAAGTTGCACCATTAGATGCCTATGGAGTGATGTTTGGTAGTCCATATTTGTGGGATATGGATGCTATCACTTCTTTTGAGGATGAAAAAACATATTTTGTCAAAGCACAACTCCTCTAGCAATAAAACAAGGATAGACAAGTAGGCAACAATCAACCTTCTCTATGATGGGATGGTTGACATGGAAAAAAAAATGGAGGCCATGTGCTTTCCATCTCCTAAACAATCCCAACATTTGGATACCAAAATCCTACAAATGGGGAGGTGTGATTTGAATTGGATCCATGCTAAAATCTCTTTGCAAACTTTCTAACAAGCGTTGAATTGTGTTTTTGGCAAAGTTGACGAAATATCCAAAAATTTACTTGGAAGTTGAGACAAACCATTGCAATGGTTGGCCTTTGAAGCAAACCCATCAAAAATGAAGGTTGTGATGATGAAGGGCATTCAATGGATGAGAAGAGAGGAGAGACTAAGAGGAAATGAAGAAGGGAAATTCTAGAGAGGAGAGCTCTAAGAGGTGGTTATCTCAAACATCAAAGGATAGAGGAGACATTGTGCCTAGCCACGCATGAGCAAAGATTGTTGTTGAGTTCAATCCATCTATAAATTTGTTTCTGTTAGCGAGTGAAAATGCATAAGGTTTTATATGCATAATTCACCTTTTCTTTCTTATCAATTCCTCTTAATGAAAATCCCCTAAACCTAGTTTTCTTCTTAGTTGGGTTTCCAAGGACATCTCAAAGTAAATCTCTACTGTTATGTGATGTGACTAGGCACTTTATTTTGGTTGTTATGCTTTTTTTTGTTACCATCTGGTTGTATTGTCGGGTTTTTATTAATTCTTGTGCACTATTTAATTTACTCATAAAAGGGAAAATCCCATATCGACTATCACATTTCTAACTTGACCTTTGTTCGTTGGGCACAAGAAACTGCACGTGCATGTGTCCTTTATGCACTGTAGGGTTAATGTGTTAATTGGCTTGTTTGATGATGTATATCTAAACATCATTTGCTTTGACTATTTTATCACAAATATCTATATTTTTCACATTCAAGAACAAAGAACAAAATTTATTTCCTTATGGGATTCATGTTGACGAAATAGATATGCCACGGGCCTACCATTTATGAATAAATGGAATAATGCTTTCTTCAAAGAATTTTGTTGAATAATTTCCATGAACCCTTTACAGTACCCTTCTGGTTCAATAAACAATTTGTATTAAAGTTGATTGGAAGATTTGGTGGTCTCGTCATCAGACCACCTGAACACACTAGAAGATTTATTGGCTTGTAAAGCATGAGTGCTTTTTCATCAGTGGGACTTGTACACATTGGTTATGTAGCCATTAACAAAGGCTTAGTTGGATGTTGTGATTATGGTATTTGGATTGGTTGCAATAATTTAGTATTTCAACTAGAAAATATCCTTGCATCTCTACTCATTGTTGGCCCTACAAAGGTTGGTAACCTTGGATCTAGGTGCATCCATTTTGGGAGTGTGCATTTCCATTGCCAAAGGAATTCACTTCAACCTCATGAACATTCTTTGTCTTCAGATACCCTATGACATATTCACCATTACAATACCCAAAGCCCTAGAAATGAGGATTCAAGGATGTATTGTGGTTTGAAGGACTCAATTAGTTACATGACACAACTAACATAGTAGCTTAATCATTTTTACAATACCTTATAGGTCACTTACCATAGTTTATTGAGGCTCTTCAATGCAATTGTTTAAATTGTCTTTTTGACTTTTCATCTTGATTTGAATCACAAAGCTCTTTTAACTCATCTCTTTATTCCCAAGGAAAACCTTGCCAGAAACATAAAGGATGCTTCTCCACAGTAGTGGATGGCATCTCTAGTAACCTGGTTAGCATAAACTAGTGCACTTATCCGAAGGTGATTTGAATTGAGCATTTGTCAACACAAAACTAGACAAATGTCTAACAACATTGACAATAATCGGTTGAGCTAACTTTGTAGGCTCCTTCAACTCATCTTGAGTTTCATTATAGTAGAATTCTTTGTACTTCTTGTTGATTCAACTTTTTCACATTACAAAGCACTTAAATTTAATGTTAATTTCAACTTGCTTTTCATTCTTGACCCTATGGACATTGATCAACTTGACTGAACTCTCTTGAATATAGATCACATATTTACTATATACAATAAGTTATTTTTGGCATATATATATATATATATATATATATATATATATATATATATATATATATATAATGTTGGAAATACTGAGAGGGGGGTGAATCAATATTTCTTAGCAATTAACATTTTTTAATCTTTTTTTCAGATCATTAGTTAATCTTTAGTTATTATTATTGTTCTTCTTCAGATGATCATAAACAATAATCAATAGTAGACAACACCATACAACAATGTAGAAAGATAAAACAGAGGACACAAAGATTTTAGGTGGAAAACCCTCTCCAGGTCAAAAACCATTGAATGCTTCTTTAGTAATTGTCTTCTCCTTGTTAAAAGAAAATTGATTACATCAAGATTTTAGCTATAAATGAAGGAGGAATCAACCCCCTAATTCACAAGCTACAACCTGTAGGATGCTACTAGACCCTAATATCCTGTTGCAACCAAAAGGGTGCCCCAATTCCCTGTGATCAGGCCATAACCTAATTAGTGCCCCAACACTTTTTATTAGATACTGTCAAAAAGGATGCTCCACTGCCCTGTTAGTTTATCAGCCACAACTAAATGGACGCCACAACGCCCTGTGCAAGCCAAAACTTACCCTAACACCACATTGGCACCCTAAAGTTTTCTTAGGCCACAACTTGAAGGTGAGTCCAATCACTTGTCTTGATGAGCCAGAAGACCACGTTTCACAATTTTCAGACTAGATCCCTTGTACTCTGAATCAATGTAGAATAACTATAAGAAACATGTAGAATAAATGTTGAATCCTGGTAGCCATTGATCACTGTTCCCACAAACTGATCACTGCACAAAGCTACACATTAAGCTGTGACTGCACACTGCAAAATTGTTGGCTACCACTGAATGTCATTTCTCATGAATGAATAGTCACTAATGCACAACCACTGTCATCATCGTATTAGGCTGCACTTGATGCTACAACCATCGGGTATCAAGCTTCACTTGATGCTAAAACCATCGGGTACTACTATAGAATAATGACACAATCCAAGGTACCTCAGGTCATCCCGATGATCTGCAATCAATGCTCTCAAACCCTGTCCCCGGAGAGCTACGAGCATGTCTTTTCATTGTTGATTATTGGTCATATACTACTATCCATCTTTACGTCAATACAACAAAGTGATATGTCTTCACAGACCTGCTACCATGTAAAGTTGTGTCATTATGGTAATACACCCTCTAGATCATCACTAAAAGATATCTAGTCAAATCCTAGGTCATCATAGTAGTAGGTCTATGTCATGCGTTACTGCTAAGTCATGTCAAGTCAAATTTAAGGTGTCAATTTATATCTATATCTATATCTATATCTATCTCTCTCTCTCTCTCTCTCTCTCTCTATATATATATATATATATTTATTTATTTATTTATCAGGTCTATGAGTCAACTCAAATCATGTTTATATGTCAAGACACATCAAGGTTTGATACTCACTTCAATTCATTGCTAAGAATCCCTGTCTAAGGTGACTATAGGTACACCACATTATTGTCAATTTACAAGGTACATAATTATTGTCATAAAAAATTAATAGTCAACATACATAGTTAATGCACATGTCTATGTGTCAAGTCAATTTTCATATTTTAGTGTCAAGCCTCTATCCCGTGTCAGGTCACTGTGTCAAGTGTTACATTACTGCTGCTTGTCAAGTCAAAAACCAAACAATAATAATTAATTACCACCTAATTATATTATGAATTCTTCACACTCAAGTATCTCAAGAGTCACTATTTCTTGTTAAGTTTGTATGACAAACCATATCTTCGAGTTACACCGCTATCACATCACACAAATCACACAATTACTTGTAGTGTGGACTAACGATCAATACCTTTGCTGAACAAACTAGTTGTTCTAAGGTGAACTATCTTGCATTGATGTAGGTTTCTTTCTTTAAATGTTGATGACACTTTGATCCACAATCCAAGATTGCAATGATGCACAAGCTTGCTACTCAACCATGGTAAAAGACACAATACAAAGCCTTTGTTAAGGAGTTTGCAATCCCTAACTTATTTTCTAACCAAAGGCTTAACAACGATCTAAATACAAACTTTAACAAGGGTTAAACATGCCCATAACAGCGTTGCCTTTAGAGGAGGGCCAAAATATGAAAAACAAACCATAGATCTCTTAAATGAGTATAAAATAGCCACAAAGCTTTAGATCATTAATTGATTTGTGTGAGACTGAGTAATTATTTAATGAATGTGCTTCAAAAATGTTCCATATATATATATATATATTTGAGAGACTAAATTCAGATATTCCACAGTGTTCATCTTTTACTTGTCGACGTTTCAAGTCTAGACCAAGACTCATCATCAGGACTGATCTATAGAGAAGTGAAAAGTGCGTGATAAATATGGTATAGGTGGGCTGTCAAGTTGGTAAGCCGACCATCTGAATATTTTAATTTTACTTTGTTATAATGAAATTTTTATAATTAATTCTTGTATTTTATCAGATTATATTTATTATTGAATGTATTATTTTCTATGTGTTCTTATTTTTTTTTTTTTTTATCGTTAATACTATGCTATTTCTATTATTTACATTAACAAGTGAAAACAGTTACAGCCAAGAGTTCATGTCGCCAGAGGCCAAGGATGGCACTCTGGATTGATAGTGCTCAAAAAAACTACCCGCGCAGGGGCAACCTCATCGAAACTGAACGCCCACGCAGGGGCAACACCATTGAGACCAAATACCCATGCAAGGGCACCATAACTGAGAGAGAAAAGGAAGTCCTTCATCGATATCCCTCGCGAGGGCGTGGACAAACACAGAACTATGTAATTATCAAGCCAAACAAAGACACCCACGACATACATTGAGCATTTGTAATAAGAGTAACAGTTCACAAAAAAACCTGAGCATTGTCTGAGGGCAGGAGCTTGATTGAGCGGACTCCTATTCGTCCGACTCTTCTTCATAAATCCAGTACTCGCCTTCCGGGGGAGGTCCCCAATCAACCTTGGCCTTGCCTGAAGCAGACGCCGGTTGAGTCGATGGTGGAACGACCTCCGGCTCAGGGTGTTCCTCTGTCCTTCCCTCGGCAGCCCTGGAGCTTTCAGCATGATGAACTTGGGCGCGGGGTTGCTCCCCAACCTCCTCTTTCGGTTCCTCCAAGAATAGGACCGAGACATGAGCATTAATGTTAGAATTGCCCTGGGCGCTGCTGAAGGAGAATACCGCTGTTCCAAACGCGGGTAGCGGGGCATAGCTCGAATCTGGAGTCCTGGCGTCCATAAACTGGTTCGACTGAATGGGGTGTGCTTCAGCCACTTGGTGGCACAGACAACGGCAACAGCTTGAGGGTGGATTGGCAACCGGGGGGCGTGAAGTTCCGCCTCTTCCTGAGCCTCGACGGCTAATGAGTCGCTGTCTTGGCCGAACCATGTTTTCCTTAATGTCCGATGAGCGTAACAGAGCAGGGGAGAAGGATATGGAGGGTGTGAAACCGCCTTCACCCACCCTTGCAGCCTTGTATCCTCCTCCAATTGCCGAAGGGAGCTCTTGAGCCTGAGCTCTGAGAGCTGACGTCCAGAAACCCAATTCCAGAATTTGAACTCAATCCGATGCATAACATTCCATATTCTTGTCATTTTTATGCTGTGCTGGTCTGCCTCGATCCTTGTATGCCATAACTCCCCTCTGAAATAGTTAATGAAGCTCAGACCCGGCAATGAATTGCCGTCCCCTCGCACCTTTGCTCTCACGCTTGCCATCCAGGGCGGCGGAGTGCAGTTAATAACCCTTCCATACTTGAGGCCGCCCATGGTTACCAGGTGGCGTACCCTCCGTCTCGATCGTGTCACCCGCATCCGGGTTATGTGTTCTTAATTTTATTAAAGAGATTCTTTTTAATTTATTGTATTTTAATTAAATATAATTATTTTTGTTTTTAAATTTTTATTCTTAATTGTCAATTATGTTTAACTTAATTAATTAATTTTTTTAAGCTGATGTTTGTTGATTTTACATTTGTGCAATGTTAATTAGGTTCAATTATTATACCTGTAATAAGTTTTTTTATATATTTTTAATTATAATATTATTATAATTGTAATTACAAAGGTATGTATTGTTTTTCTTAATCATGAATAATTGCTTAACCTAATAGAATTTTTGTTAATGTTCATTGGTTATAAGCTTATGTTCTCTTTAACCCTTTTCTATGTTAATTAGGTTTTATTATTATTAATGTAATAAGTTTTTTATTATTTTTAATTTTGTTGTTCATTAAAAATGCAAAATTAGTTTTATATTGTTTTATTTAATTAATTTAATTAATTTTAAAAGCTATATTTTAAACTAGATTCAAAATCCTTAAGTGTTAGAGTTAATGGATTATTGTTAATGTATTTTGAGTAGGGTTTTATTTTTGTTTAAAGTGAAGTCTAGATATATTAAGATGCAAATGCAATATTTCTTATAATTCTTTATGATGTTTTAGGTTATGTGAGGGATTTGTTTTGACTTCTAGAGGGTGGGTAAGATGAGGGGAGGAAGGGGTATGTGAAAGGGTGGGATAATTTATTCATTAGTGGTAAGCAGAGAGGTCCAATTTTTACTAATTTCCAAGCCTCCATCCCTATTAAGGTTACGTGGGTGTTTTATGATTTCAATTGCCTCGCGAACTTTCCGCTTGAAATGGTGTTTTTCATTAGCAATGACTTTAGTGTCCTCAAGGCATATATGATGGTTTGTTTTACCTGCATGCTCAGCTAAAACTGAAGAGCGAGTTCTTTCTTTACGGATATCTACACTATGTTCTTTGAGCCTAATCCTGACTGACCTGCCTGTTTCCCCTATATATTGTTCTCCACAAGAGCAGTTGATGATATAAACACCTTTCTGTTGTAGTTGTTCTTGGCTTTCCTTTACCAATTTCATTCTTTGTTTGATAGTTGTCAAACAAAGGTGATCAAACAGAGGCTTAAGGACTAGTGAAAGTCAACTCATGAAAATGGATCACAAAACATGCCATAAAAGTCTTCAATCCTTCTCCAAAAATCTCATCTTGGTCTTAAAAATAATTTATAAAGGCTCAGAAATTTCCTGGAGTATCCAGTGCATATCCTTGAAAGAATAATTCTGACTTAAAAAATTTCAAAGGTTTTTCAAGAGACCAAGAGTTTCAAGGATAATAAGACGGCAAGACTTCAAGCATCTGTCTGAATGCCCACAACAAGAGAAATAACTAGGGAGGCTATTAGGCCAAGGTCAATTTTTAAAAGATAATCCCACAATGCCTTTAGGGACTAGCCCAGAACTTGAACTCCACTAAATACCATAAAGGAAAAACTCTCTAGTAGATGCATAGGTCCTAAAGGATTTTTGTTGTCACAGAGGTTTATTTACACAGTTCCGAAGGTAAAAAGAGTTGGAAGATTATCAATAGATTAGCCCAAACATTTCATAAAAATGAGCCTACCTCTTCACTACCCTAAAGTGTTGTTCATGTTCCCTAGGAAGTATGAATAATTCTGCCTCAAGGGTCTTCTTACAAAGCCGAAAATATCAGAGGAGCTATTTTAGAATTAGGCAAAGGAACCATTGAATATTTAGGGGTGATTATGAGGATAGATTGGAGTTCTTTTATAGTGTTAATAAGGCGCTCCAATAACGTAATTGTTGGAGTTTTCTTTAGAGAAATAAATTCCTTAATGATGTTTAAATTGATTTGATAAGTGTTATTAAGTGGTTTTCTTATTTTGTAAGGAGAGTATGTGGTTGAGAGATGTTTTAAATCTCTTTTTATAGAGTTCTTATGGATAGACAAGGGCTTCCATAGGATAACCATTAGAGGATCTTTAGGAAGGTAAATGTATTTTTTGTTTTTGTTTTGTTTAAGTAAGCCCACAAACCCTTTTGGATTAGATTATAGTTTTCTTAGAAACCAAGACTTTTAGAAACTAACCCTTACTAACAATTTAAAATTTGTCTAGAAATATTTTCAATTCCACTAGAAATTTGAAATCAATGATTGGCTTAGTGCATATGGTCTTACCTAGGTTGTGAAGTTAGTGATTGGTTTATTGTCTTTCGTTCTTCAATTTATGTAACTTATACGTGTTAATATTAAAATGATAAACAATGTCATATATTTACCATTGTAGGAGGATGTTTCATGTCACTACCCCTTGGGGTTTTAGCCCAAAAATTGGGGTCACTAACTTGTATTGCAAATATCTCTCAAACCAAGAGGTCTCTTGAGGCGTACCACATATCAGCATAAACATATTTTTGAGGAGAATCTAATGACATAGATCTCCAACCAAAACTCAATGATTTTTCCTACCAAAAACCCTCGACAAAGTTGGGGTACATCCTTAGTCTAGGGAACCCAAACCCTAGGACTTGGGTTTGCAACCATCCAACAATATAACTGCCATATTGATGTAAAATAACAATTACTAAGAAGCGTTCATTAACCATTTGACATCAATGACTGGTGTTTTTGGTCAAAGTCAAACCCATTCAACTCCATGGGTTGACATTAATGACAATACCATCCAACAATCTCCCCCTTTGTCATTGATGGAAACACACATACTCCCACTGTGAGTACAACTCCCCCTGCCTTCATGCTTCACCTCCTTCTCGAGATTTCAATCTCCTTCTCAGGTTTTTCTCTCCCCCTTTGACATCAATGGAAAAGGGTTACTCCCCCTGAGAATTTGCTTGCTTCATGTGGGCCTGTTATCTTCCTGTGCTCCCCCTAATGAGAAGCCCCTTGTAATAGTATATCAATGACGATACCTGTGGACCTGTGTCTTGTATGTGCTTCCTTTGAAGAGAAACCTTCCTTTGTGAACTTGTAATCCTTCAACTGTTCAGAAGCTTCTATCTTGTCCGTGTTGTCTATCTGTCAACGGTAGACATGTGCCACATACTGCTAAATAGACTCCCTTCTTCAAAATTTAAGAGTCGACGAGCCAAATTCTTCAAAATAGTGTATCATCTAACAAACCATCTTGACTTGAGTCATTAACCAAAGCAACTACTGATTCCTTACGACCTGTTATGAACCCTGAAAGCATAATTGTTGAAACCTTCTTTCCTTCTTGCTTTTCTTGCTCATCCTGTACCTGTGCATCTTGTATCTGTTTTCTTTTCCAAACCTTCTTATTCTCGTCGTCAAGCTTTTCGTTCATGGTTGATTTCATCTTGTACTTGCAGTAACAAGCTATGTGTCCATAGTTATGACATTTGTAACATTCAATGTCATCCATAGAAGATTCTATTTGGTATCTATCTCGTGATCTTGCAAACTTGCCTCTAGGGTTTTGCGGATAATGATTGTACCTGTCAAAAACTTCACATTCCCTAGCCATATGTCCATAATTAGCACACAAAAAGCAATAACCATTAAATAAATGTGCATACCTGAATGATTCATTCGAATGCAATGGTCCTTAATAGTTGTACATGTCAACAACTTTACAATCCCTAGCCATATGTCCATAGTTAGCACATGAAAAACAATAACCATTAAATAAACGAACATACCTGGAAGATTTTGCATTCTTCTTTGGAGGTAATGTTGTAGTCCGTTGTTGTCCTTTGTTCTTGACTGCTTTGGTCTTATTTTTTGGAGTTGCAACATTCTTTTTTGACTTTTCACTTGATCAAATTCCTTCTTAGGATCATCTTGCGAAGATGTGGAGCTTGAACTTTCATCAATTGGAGCTTTACCAGCTTTAGTTGCCTTCATTTTTGCTTCTTCATCTGTCTTATCTTGTAAGTGTTCTTTTTGCAATCTCTTGAGTTTGTTGTTCTCATCAAGCGCTACATCAAGTTCTTTTTGAAACCATCTTTTCAAGATCTCCCTTTTTTTCTACCTCCTCAACTTGTAGCTTGAGAAGAGTGGTCTTCTCTACTTCTATGTTGAGAACCTGTATCTGTTCCTTTTGCTTCTCATTTTCAATCTCGAGCCTGCTCATTTCTGTTGAAGATGTTTCTAATTCCTTTTGATTTTGGTCAACTGCGGATATGGATCTTTCATCACATTCCTTCCTTTCAATTTGTGCTTCCTGCATCTGTTGTTTGAGTCTATTAATCTCTGCACAGGATGTGTCGAGTTCTTGTTGCTTTTGTTGGACTTCTCCCTTGAGGTCTTATGTCTCTGTATTTTTTAATTCTTCCAATTGTAATCGAAGACTGCTAATGATCTTCCTTGATTCTTCATTTTTCTTGTTGAGTTCTTTTGTTGTTTCCAATTCTGCTTCCAAAAGTCTTCTTTTCCTTTTGATTTTTTAGTTACTTTATCACCTTCATCACTTGATTTTGAAACTCTGTCTTACTCATTTCTCCAATTTATTCATCCTAATCAGAAGGATCTGAATCATCTTGACCTGATTTCTTTGTTGAATAGAAACTATGAAGCTTTTCCCAAAGAGCTTTAGCTGTTGAACATTGACCAACTTTTGTTATCTGCATCAAAATTAGGGGTTGGTACACAATACTCACTTTCTTGAGCTTTGTTGTAACTGTACCTTCCTTTGAAATCCTTCCAACTTGATTTTTGACTTTCCCATGTCTATGCTCTGAAAATTTCCTTCCAGCGGTTAGTCTGTTACTGAAGGAACCAAGCTTTGATACCAATTGTTGGAAATACTGAGAGGGGGGTGAATAATATTTCTTAGCAATTAGCACTTTTTAATATTTTTTCAGAGCATTAGTTAATCTTCAGTTATTATTATTGTTCTTATTCAGATGATCATAAATAATAATCAATAGTAGACAACACCATACAACAACGCACAAAGATAAAACAGAGGAAACAAAGAGTTTAGGTGGAAAACCCCCTCCTGGTCAAAAACCACCTAATGCTTCTTTAGTAATTATCTTCTCCTTCTTAAAAGAAAATTGATTACATCAAGATTTTAGCTACAATTGAGGGAGGCATCACCCCTATAATTCATAGGCTACAACCTGTAGGATGCTACTAGACCCTAATATCCTGTTGCAACCAGAAGGGTTCCCTAACGCCCTGTAGATAAGGCCACAACCTAATGAGTGCCCCAACACTCTGTTTACCAGCTGCTGTCAGAAAGGATGCTTCGTTGCCCTGTTAGTTTATCAGCCACAACTGAATGGATGCCACAACGCCCTGTGCAAGCCACAACTTTCCCTAGCACCACCTTGCCACCCTGAAGTGTTCTCAGGCCACAATCTGAAGGTGACTCCAATCACCCACCTTGATGAGCTAGAAGACCACGTTTCAAAATTTTTAGACTAGATCCCCTGTACTCTGAATCAATGTAGAATAACTATAAGAAAGATGTAGAATAAATGTCGAATCCTGGTAGCCACTGATCATTATTCCCACAAACTGATCACTGCACAAAGCTACACATTAAGACTAGATCCCCTGTACTCTGAATCAATGTAGAATAACTATAAGAAAGATGTAGAATGAATGTCGAATCCCGGTAGCCACTAATCATTGTTCCCACAAACTGATCACTGCACAAAGCTACACATTAAGCTGTCATTGCACACTGCAAAATTGTTGGCTACCACCGAATGTCGTTTCTCATGAATGAATAGTCACCAATGCACAACCACTTTCATCATCGTATTAGGCTGCACTTGATGCTACAACCATCGGGTACTTCTATTGAATAATGACACAATCCAAGGTGCCTCAGGTCATCCCGATGACCTACAATCAATGCTCTCAAACCCTGTCCCCAGAGAGCTACGAGCATATGCCTTTTCACTGTTGATTACTGGTCATATACTACTATCCATCTTTACGTCAATACAACAAAGTGATATCTATCCAAATAATTTCTACCATGTAAAGTCATGTCATTATGATAGTACGCCCTCTAGATCATCACTAAAAGATATCTAGTCAAATCCTAGGTCATCATAGTCATAGGTCTATGTCATGTGTTACTGCTAAGTCACGTCAAGTCAAATTTAAGGTGTCAACCTATATCTACATATATATATATATATATATATATATATATATATATATATATATATATATATATATATATATATATATATATATATATATATATATATATATATATATATATATATATATCAGGTCTATGAGTTAACTCAAATCATGTTTATATGTCAAGACACATCAAGGTTTGATACTCACTTCAACTCATTGTTAAGAATCGCTATCTAAGGTCACTGTAGGTACACTAGATTATTGTCAGCTTACAAGTACATAATTATTGTCATAAAAAATTAATAGTCAATATACACAGTTAATGCACATGTCTATGTGCCAAATCAATTTTCATATTTTAGTGTCAAGTCTCTATCTTGTATCAGTTCACTGTGTCAAGTGTTACGTTACTGCTGCTTGTCAAGTCAAGAACCAAACACAATAGTAATTAATTACCACCTAATTTTACTATGAAGTCTCCACACTCAAGTATCTCAAGAGTCACTATTTCTTGTTAAGTTCATATCTTCAAGTTATACCACTATCACATCACACAAATCACACAGTCACCTGTAGTGTTGGACTAATGATCAATACCTTTGCTAGACAAACTACTTGTTGCAAGGTGAAATGTCTTGCATTGTTGTAGGTTGCTTTCTTTAAATGTTGATGACACTTTGATCTGCAATCCAAGATTGCAGTGATGCACAAGCTTGCTACTCAACCATGGTAAAAGACACAATACAAAGCCTTTGTTAAGGAGTTTGCAAACCCTAACTTATTTTCTAACCAGAGGCTTAACAACAATCTAAATACAAACTTTAACAAGGGTTAAACATGCCCATAACATCGTTTCCTTTAGAGTAGGACCAAAAAACAAAAAACAGATCATAGATCTCTTAAATGAGGACAAACTAGCCACAAAGATTTAGATCATTCATTGATTTGTGTGAGGCTAAGTAATTATTTAATGAGTGTGCTTCAGAAATGTTCCAAAATTTTTCTTTTTTTGAGGAATCTGAAGGTGATCAAACAGAGGCTTAAGGACCAGCGACTCATGAAAAGGATCATAAAACATGCCATAAAATTCTTTAATCCTTCTCTAATAATCTCATCTAGGTCTTAAAAATACTTTAGTAAGGCTCAAAATTTTTGCCAGAGTATCTAGTGTATATCCTTGAATGAATAATTTTGAATTAACAAATTTTAAAGGGTTTGCAAGAGATTGAGAGTTTCAAGGATAATAAGACAGAAAGACTTCAAGCATCTGTCTGAATGCCCACAACAGGAGAAACAACTAGGGAGACTATTAGGTCAAGATCAACTTTTAAAATATAATCCCACGATGCCTTTAGGGACTAGCCCAGAAATTGAACTCCACCGAATACCTTAAAGGAAAAAGTCTCTAGTAGATGCACATGTCCTAAAGGATTTTCGTTGTCACAGAGGTTTATTTACACATTTTCAAAGCTAAAAAGAGCTAGAAGACTATCAATAGATTAGCCCAAACATATCATTAAAATAAACTTACCTCTTCGTTACCCTAAAGTGTTGTTCATGTTCCTTAGGAAGTCCGAATAATTTTGCCTCAGGAGTCTTCTTGTAAGGCCGAAAATATCAGAGGAGCTATTTCAGAATTAGGCAAAGAAATTGTTGAACATTTAGGTGTGATTATGAGGATAGATTGGAGTTCTTTTATAGTGTTAATAAGGGGCTCCAATAAAGTAATCGTTGGAGTTTTCTTTAGACCAAGAAATTCCTTAATGATGTTTAAATTTATTTGATACTATGTTATTAAGTGGTTTTCTTATGCCATAAGGAGATTATGTGGTTGAGACATGTTTTAAATCTCCTTTTATAAAGTTTGTTGGAAATAATACTGAGAGGGGGGTGAATCAGTATTATCAGATCAATTATTTTATTTCCCAAACAGATTTATATATGCTACTTCAGTGAAGTGAACTAGTGTGTACATGCGACTGTGCTTAAAGAAACCAGTGTATATGCAGAGAACTTGTGATTTAGACAGTTTATCATGTGTTGAGCTTAAACCAGTATATCAGAGATTTATTAGACAGTGTAGTAAAAGCATAATAAAGCATCACACATAAGCAACACACATGAACACCAAGATTTAAGGTGGAAACCCAATGTGGGTGAAAACCACGTGCTGTTGTCATCTCTGTCTTCTTTTAATGAAAAGAAAATATGTTTACAACATTGCACTGGTGCAGATTCATACCAGTACGCAGGCTTCTACCTGCAGAAGGTTACAACCTTCTCTTGTTTTCCAGCTTCTACTAGAAGGGAGCTACAACCCCCTAGCTCTTGTACTTACTGACATGATTACTAGTACGTAGGCGCCAACCTAGAGAAGGCTACGACCTTCTTTCTTCCTCCAGGGACCACATTTCATAAATTTTCAGACTGGATGCTCCCGGTACACAACAATACACATGAAGGCCTCGTTTCATCCAATTTTCATACTGGGCCCATCAACAACATCACCATTGCAATACAACCATCAACTATATCTGCATCAATCACTGAAACTCAATCATCACTCTCTGAATCAATCAAACTCAACCAATCATTGACAACCTCTTAACCTTTGACACAACAAAATCAACCATTCATTCATACTTAATCAGCTTCAATAAATCCACTGGAACAGATATATCACTGTAGCCAGTACACAGATCTGAAACCAGAATACTGCATCATCATTCAGAACTAGCGGTAACCTTAAAAACATGCATCAGAGTGTATACGCAACTTGGAACAGCCGAACCAGCGTGTATACGTAACTTCATCAAAGCGAACCAACATATATATCTGCAAATACTTACTTATAACTTCGCTGCACTTCCCAACTTCAGACATACCCAGATCATCAAATATAAAGGATAAAACATGTGTTAGCAATCAGATTTAGCCTATCAAATCACATAATGATTAGTCATTATGAACCTGATCCATCATTAGATTTCATCACAATCAATCAATTTGAACACTGTCACCAGAATGTAGTCAACAGAACATAAAGCAAAAACCCAGAATTCTGCATCAACAACTAGAACTAACTGTAACTTCAAACATCATAGTTCATAAGGTATACACTACTTTGATGTGTCAAACCAGCGTGTATACGCGCTTTTACCAAAGCGAAACAACGTACATATTTGCAAATGCTAACTTAAAACTTCACAGACATTCCAGACTTCAGTCATACCCAGATCATATCATTTACAGAATAAGACATGCGTCAGTATTCAGATCTAGACTGTCCATGATCAAACCACATAATGATAAAACATTTAAGGCTTTATGATCCCAATCCATCAACCATCATCAACCACAAGGGTGCATCCTTAGATGAGATCAAGCAACACATCAGAAGCTCATAACCTGCATATATGATCTAACACTTCAAAAGATATTCAATACTTGCACACATTGGCCTAATGATCTTCTTCTCCTTATATACTCTGAGGCCTTTCTCAATACCTTGGACCCAATACATAGGGTCAATACCTTGGACCAAATGCCTCGGACCAATTACCTTGGACCAAAATACCTTGGATCAAATACCTTGGACCAAAAACTTGGTTTTCAAACATGTACATGGTTTTCCTCCTGTGAAAGTGCGTGTATACATTATACGCTACTTTTGTTCTGTTAAACCGCGTGTATATGCGCCTTGGACAAAGTGAACCAGCGTATACCTCTCTTTCTTCATTCTTTGGAGTCTGATCTGTAATCCTTTGCTATTGACCTGCTGCACTGTGAACTTTCATCTGAGTGAGTTTCCATCAAGGACAACACCTGTATCATAATGCCAACAATCTCCCCCTTTGGACTTAGTGGCAACAACAACACCAAGACACTCTCCCCCTTTGACATCAAGGGCAAAGGGCGGACCAATATATTCTCTCCCCTATGCTGTTTGTGCTCCCCCTAAGTACATGCTAAATTGTCTAATTGAGCTCCCCTTTGTACATGCTGAGATGCACTAAAAACGTCCATGTTCCCCCTAATCACAAGCAGAGTCTGCAAAATTATTCCCTAAAAGAGTATCATGACTCTATAACTCAACTATGTGAGTATGACATTCCTATCACCAATGACTCATACATACATTCATCTCCCAACCAAGTGGGGATATACCAATTGTTTATACATGACATAAATATAATTACATCATCCATCTTATGCAAAGTGGGGATACAAATTACATCATTTTTCCAATAGGACTCATTCAAATGTATGAGAAGACATATCACATGCTAGACTTTTACATGACTTAAGCAACAAAAGGTATAAATATCTGAAGCCATAGATGGAATCAACAACCATAATGCCAACAATGCGAGTGAAGGTTAATGCTTCCCCTGAACCTGTGCTACCTGTGCATTGTTAACAAGTCAATGATCAAGGCATATTTGTCAGTTAGATCAAAATTAATGAACAGAGCATATCAATAGACTGTGATCATCAACATCAGACAGAGCACCCATATCAAAGCCTGTCCCACTGTTTTTCTTGTCTAAAATCATATACGTTCCTTGTCCCACATAAACCCACGTGTGTACGTGACTCGACTTCATGAAACATGCGTATAATAACCTTTCTCTGAAAAAATTAGATTTAACAACAGGATGATGCAGAAATTACTCCCAGCTTTTGTCTGAAATATTCAAATGTTTCTTTGGGTAGCGGTTTAGTGAATATATCAGAAATCTGTTCTTTGGAGGGAACATACTCCAATTTGACTTTTTGTTCAAGCACTTGTTCACATAAAAAATGGTATTTGATGGGTATGTGCTTGGTCTTGGAGTGCATGACTAGATTCTTTGAAATACTGATGACACTTGTATTATCACTTAGAATGGAGATGGGAGGAGTATATGTGATCTGAATGTCTTGTAAGGTTTGCATCATCCAAAGCAGTTGTGTGCAACAAGATGCAACAACCACATATTCTGCTTTAGTTGTAGATAAAGCAATTGAACTTTGTTTCTTGCTGAACCAAGACACTAACCTGGAACCCATATAGAATGCACCACCACTAGTTATTTTTCTATCATCAACACTTCCTGCCAATCTGCATTTTTATATGCATGAAGAGTAAGATCTGTATCTCTAGGATACCATAAACCAAAGTCCTAAGTTCCTCTTCTTTTGACTGCCTGAAGGTGTGATTCCTTTGGATTTTGTTATGAAACCAGCTCACAAAAAGATAGAAAAGAGATATCAACGCCTTAGAATTCAGCCTCTTTGAGGGGGCAACCTCCTTACATTACACAAATGAACAATTCTTGGATGATACAAATGAAAAGACCTCCTTTCTATATATAGGAGTCTAAGGGGTCATAACATAATCAGAGCTGACATAACAATAATAATGTAAGGGCACAATAATAACAATAGTGGGTTTCTATGTGGCACAATAGTAACAATATGGGCACTACATGGGTACATCAATATAATAAGTGGGTTTTACTAATAACAATAAGGGGTTACACTAGTAGTATAGGGGCCTAACATGCCCCTCTCCTTCAAAAAGCGTTGTCCTCAACACTTGAGTAGTTCTTGATGCTTCTGTATAAAATTCTTGTCCTCCCATGTGGAATCTTCAGCGGGTAAGTTCTTCCACTTGATGAGATACTCTGAAATTGATCGATTTTGTAGCTGTCGGGTTCTTGTTTCTGTGATTGCTCCAGGTTCCAATATGATTTTTCCTTCCTCTTCAATTTCTGGCAATATTGTTTGAATTGGGATCTTTTGCAACTTTTGAATAAGTGGCCATACTTCTTCGTCCTTCTTCCATTCATCCCTTGCTTCATTTATCCAATCTAGTTGGATAATAGAAATAACAAAAAACAATGCTTCCACATCCTCATTGTTATAGACATTTTTGGGCACTGCAACCCCAATCATATATGTTCATAAACCAAGGGCTCCTAAGTCTCTAAAAGTGTTGTTTCACACCCTAAAGGAACAAGGTCAGCTGATTACATCATCTCCCAGAAGTTCTCCATGAAAAACTGCTCAGAACTGGTCAAGATTGGACCATCTCACCTGCTCCATGGTCAAAGTGCAATGCATCCCACCTAAATGCACACGGGAGGTGCGATGCATACTGAAAAGCCCTTCTATGGGGTGCGATGGGCGAGAGTGGACAAATGGCAGAGTCAATTTGCGAGGTGGATGATCATGGAATCTTCCAGAAACTTCTCCTGTGACACTTGCCTCTCTGAATTCGCCCAGGGATGAGTAAGAGATCATCAATCTCCAAGTGGAATCAAGAACTATCAGAGAGAGGACACTAATCAAATCTCAGAAGCTGACTCACCTCCCTGCAATCATCTATATATGGATCCCTCATCCTAGAGATCCTGAGGCTGGAATTTTGTATCTTGTAAGGAAGTGCTGTTGGTTTCTTGGTGTAACATCATAGTGTTGGGTGATCTAAGCTTTTCATGAGGTGAAGAAGGGCTTTCTTGCTGAGAGGATGAGGTTGGGTCATATCAATTGGTTGTAATCCTCTTTGCTATTCTTGATATTAATAAAGCTATTCAAGTTTTCCTCCACATTCTTGTATGATTGATGATATATGCATTTGTGTGGTCAATATATATCTGGTCCTATATTGTTTGTGATAGTAGATCTCTGTTCCTGGATAGTGTTATGCTGCTTTGATTCCACAGATGCTCTTTGAAGCTGGGTAGACGAGGAAGCGAGGGGCAAAGATCTATCAGAAGGGAGAGGAATCAAGCAAGGAACCCAGCGCAAGACATAGGTTGGTCCCCTTTGTTCCCCTCTTATCTACTTCTCATAAAGGAAAACGAAAGTATTTTTAGTTTGTTTGTTTCTAAGATAGCTACCAGTCTTAGTGGGACTAGCAGCTTTGCATAGACACTAGATTTCCCGATAACAAAATGGCGACTCCGCTGGGGAGCGAATAGCTTATTTGCTTTTCTATACTTGTTTGTTTTAGAAACTTACAGATGGAGCCTGAAGTCAAGCCAGCTAGCCTTCGAACTGCATTTTCTATGCAAGTGCAAAGTAGATCAACACTGCTTCAGTCTATCTCTGGGTTTTGTTTATAAACTGAACAATTGATCTGTAAACATCCTAATTGCCCTTGTGGTGGCTCTAGTAACCTCTTTAGATCTACCCCTGTGATTTATTTACTGATTATCACTTGCTCGGCCTAAATCCCTAAACTGTGCTGCAAACTGTGATCAAGAACTGGATCAAAAGTCTCGCATTGTACCATCGCACCCTCTCTTCAAGGATATCAGTATGCATCGCACTTCCCAAGTGCTGTAGGTGGGATGCATACTGGAATCCCTGTGTAACGGGTGCGATGGTTAGAGAAGGCTAATTTTGCCTCAAGACTTTGGTTTTTCTTCACTCTTTTCAGCTCTATTCAGGAGTTTTGTTGTCTGTAATCAGTATACCTCTGTGGAAACCCTCTTCCTTGCCATTATTCCGCCTCCATTGTGCAAAGAACTGTAAATGTTTTTATGTATTGTGAGCCATTTTCAGTTCTCTTTTACAAAGAAGTAGCGTAATTGAACCGTCGTTTCTTGATTTGGAAGTGTCGCAAGTGTCATTTTCAGTCATAGAAGAGAATCCGATTGTTCTTGATAGTCAATTACACTGTTACTCTTGTATTTGATTTGAATTAGTAGTTTTTCAAGTGTCGAAAGCAAGTTTTCAATTCCAAATCGCAAAGTGTCGTCATTGTCTTCATTTTGTCTTGAAAAGAAGCTTGTTAGTAATATCGCTTTGAAAAATAATTCAGATTTGCGCTTAGCTTTCTTTTTATCATTCACACATTAAGAAAGCTGAAAACAAATACATGCATGTGCATTCGCATTTAGACTGTTTGTTGGTTTGATTTAGGACAATGCATATAGTGTGTGCTCTCTGCTTTATGTTGAAAGAATATCATCTCTCTTTCTTTAGTAGCTAAGATTTTCATTGCAAAAGGAGGATTAAACGATTGTTTATCATCTTAGATTGCATTTTAGGAATTGTATATCTACATCACGCGGTGAACCTGAAAGGAAAATTTCTTAAAAAAGATCGACTGTAAAATAAATTTAATGAATCTAAAAATGCTTTGGAACCTAACGCACAACATTTAGAAGTCTAGGCTAGAGACGTATTCCGGCGTCGTAAAGCCTGGTAACTGTTGTTTTCATTGCTGGTTGGGTGATTCCTCCACTTTCAGACGACAAGTGCCAGTACGGACTTGTGATCCCACATACCGTCGAGTATGTACTGGGAGACCACAATAGGCTATATCCTTTATCCATAGGAAGCCGTGTCTGCCGCCCTATCGATCGCAATGCACTGAACACAACATTCGGGAAGATTAACTGCCGTACCGTAAAAAGTATTCTGCAGTTTTGCGATTGGTTTGGTAATCCCTCTGTCCAGATTTCCAGAGTAGTCTCTTTCGTTCCTTTTCAGACTCCTTAAAGGAAAAGGTCCATCTGAGCGCTTGTCACTTCAAGCTCATTAAAAATTGAAGGCGACTAGAGTCATCTTTTATTTTTTCTCGACTCTTAAAATTTGAAAAAACAAGTTGTGTCAAAGCGTCTAAAATTTATTTTAATCGGAATAAACATCACCTTTCCTACGTTGGTCTTAGGTTGAGAAAAATGGAGTCCACCAACCAAGGATTTCCCCTTGGAGGAAATCCTAGTCCTTTCTCCTCTTGGGGAGATGTTGGTGCACCCCATATGGCCACATCGTCGCTTCCAAGATTGACAATCGGCCTGCCCGTATGGCTCTTCTCGACCTCTGTCGTTCAGAACACTGTGATTCCTGAGCAATAAAGTAAGCAACTAGACGATACCAAAGCTACCCCCCCCAACCTTCTACTTCGTCAGATTCTCCCTCTCCTCCTTCCTCTTCGCTTGATGAAGCTGGTAAAGCCAAAAATCAAGTAACTAAGAAGGAGAAGAAGGTCAAGGAGAAGAAAGAGAAGAATAAGAAGGAGCCAAAGGCGAAAAGGGGAAACCAGGCATCATCTAGTGAAAATCCAGACATTGCACTGTTGAAACCTAAATCTCCATGTGTCATTTGCAAAGGATATCACTATCATCGAGATTGTCCTTGCATCCCTCGGATCTTAAGGGACTGGTCTCCTCGTTTGCATAATCCGGTGTCGACAACCTCTGATGATCATGTTGAAAGTACATCGTCAACTAGTGAAAGTGAAGTGTTGGGACAGAAAAGGAAAAGTAAATCCCCTTGTAAATTGTGTGAAAGCGATCACGCCGTCCACCATTGTCCCTTCCTAGATGAGGCTAAAAGAGTTTTGAATGATCGTCTGGTTTCACCGTTACGACTTCCTCCTGGATATAATAAACTTTTGCCGAGTCCATCACTAGTTGAAAATCTGACTGACACGCCATTGTGGTCGGTCGAAGCGTCTATCATTGAAGATAAACCATCTGAATCCACACCAGACGAAAGTCAAAAGGTCGAGGTGGCAGTTGACCCGGTCTTGCCTTCAGAGGATCCATCTTCAGATGATACAGTCACCGGAGAGAACAAGAGTGACACCGTTCAAATTATCTTCGTAAACACAGACTCCGATGAACATGGGGGCAGTCTACTCGTTCCTTTACCGCAGGAAGGAAGTTCGTCAGAGTCATATCCGGCCATCTATTCGGTCCCACCTCCAAGCAACCTAGTTGTTTCCTTCGATTGGAATCTACTAGGCAGACCCCGTTTACCGGCTAGTGTACCATTTCGAATCATTGCACAAATATACAGAATGGTCATGGCCGATACCATCATAGATGAAGGGGCTTCTGTGAGTATCCTTTCCTCAACTGCTTGGAAAGCGCTTCGTTCGCCATCGCTTTTGCATGAGATGAGAAATCTAACAGGCTTTGACAAAGGAACCAGTCGATCGTTAGGGATCCTTCCCAATGTGCCAATAACATTGAGAAGGAAAATCGTTCACATGAACGTAATGGTAGTCCAAGGACCCCTAGATTATAATCTACTCCTTGGACGCGACTATATTTATTGCATGGGAGCAATTGTCTCCTCGCTCTTTAGAGTAATGTGTTTTCCGCATGAAGGAAGAGTGGTCAAGCTCGTAGACCAGATTTCATTCCCTGACTCACACATAGCAAATAGTCAAATACCATCCCTGAATGGTCTTTTCACGCAAGGAATGTCTCATCAATCCCCAGTCCGTCCACCTGATGAGCGCGAGTGATTCAGGAGGACATGACTAAAACCCAGGGGGCATGCACCCTGGTCTATTTCGGCAGGAAAACCTCGGGCATAGAGTAGGTTTCCGCGAAGGATATATGACTGGTTGACACACCCGTCCATTTAGGAAAATGGGGTTAAACCGAAATAAGATACCTCTGTTAGAAGGTAGGTCTTTCCCGATAGAACAAATGTTTTGTCTGCAAATTGAGGGGTAACCTGGAAAAGGTAGGCCTTTCCCGATAAAACAAATGTTTTGTCTGCAAATTGAGGGGTAACCTGGAAAATCTACTTCACTATACCTGGGGGCATGAAAACCTTTTGGCATGCGAGCGAAGAGCGACCATTTATTTTTTAAATTTGTAGGTTCTCTAACCCTTTAAACTCGTAAGATTGGTCGTTTCCTAACTTGCATAAAGAAAGGATGCGGGGCAAAGCTTTGTAAGGTGCAAGCTCCATAAAAATGGCATCTTAGATGAGACATCCTTATTATACGACTGGATCGAGCAGTTTTTATGTGGAGTTCAAGCTCGTTAAAAATTAAACATAAGCAATGAGCAAATGTTTCCCCCAGAGCTTAAGCTCATTCATTAAAAAATGAACCAATTTCTGGTAAATAACCATCGTGAATGCATTATCATCAGCCTTTGAAGCCTTGGTCATGTTCTCATCATCACCTCCACTCTGTTTTTTGGCCGATCATTCACCTCCATTTGATTGTTTACCCTTTTTGAGGAACAACTGCGAAGAGTGATCCTGTTAGCCATCCTTGTGACACTGCCGTGATTGGAAAATTCCAAACCTTACCTGGAATCAGCTGCTACCCGAATTTATCACTCGTTCCTCGAAAAACGAGTCTCCTTTAAGCTCTTTTCATCTGACTCGTAAAATATGAAAAGATTGCCGAGCAATTAGCCTCTCCAGCTCGTTAAAGTGACCAGAAGTGCTATCCCTCCTCTAGATTTTAATCTTTTTGGACCTGAGGGATTATTACACAAAAAGATCGAGCGCTTGTTTTGTTCGGCTCGTTAAAATTACCGAAAATTCATCCCTTTTGTATTATTTTATACTTTTTCGGACTTAAGGGATTATGAGACGAAAAAGGATTATTGGAGTTTTCTTTACGTCCCTTTCAGACTCTCTAAAATTGAAAAGGACTGAGTTATCTTTGTCGTTAAACTCGTTAAAACCGAATAGCGACAAACTTGTCCATACAGACAAGAACGAGTTTCACTATCGCTAGGCTCATTAAAACATAGCGATGGGTTTGCCCGAAGGGCAAATTATAGAACAAACATATGTTATCCTCCTCAAGCTTGACAAAAATAAAGAGGTACTGGTCAGCAAAGACTAAGGAAAAATTGGGAAGAAAACTTGAAAAAACTTTATTGGTAGCAAGTCGCTCTTGAACATGACACTTTCACTCTGCATCCGAGTCGGGTTGGGTTGTTCCGTTCACTGGTCATATCAACATTGGTCCATCACACCATCCATATTTGGGGTTAACGCTACCAATCCATCATGTCAGTGTCGCCGGTATGTTCAAGAGAAGTCACTCAGAGAATTCACCTGTGTCTCATCCACTGCAATACATTCACGCTCCATTCTTTCATGACCGCCACCCTGAACCCTGTATCATCAGACTGTTTTCACCTCCAAAATCATTTACTCCGTTCCATGCCATAGATGTGGGATTCATTAAGGCCCTCCTACGGCGGGTCGCTTCTTGTCGACATCAGCTCATTATCCAAGAAGTCGACTTAGGGACAACCCTTTCAGTACTTTGAAGCTTGCATGCCTCAATGGCAAGTTTCTCACTTTCGGCGACAGGTTTACATCAATGGCCTTCGATTGAAAGATTTTGCGTGGTGTTCGACGCCAAGTCCCTTATTCACATCACGTGAATTGTACTGTAGTACCTTGAGGGTCATCATCATTATCGGTGATTCCTCTCACGCCTGTTAACAACTTACATCATTGGCTGGTAATCAGGCGATGTCTTTCCATGTTCGACTCCAGAGCATCTCTCACATGGATCGACTTGTACTTTCAGTGAAGATCGAACGAGATTGAAGACCCCGGATCAAGTTTCATCCTTCCAGGCTGCGATATAGATTCAGGAAAATAAAGACATCAAATGTACATCATTGCTGCACAGATAATCATCAAATCTAAGGGACGATGGCTCTACCATAATCATTAGTCTGCACATAAACGTTTGTCTGTCTTATGTACATGAAAATGAATTTATAAAGCTAAGCATGGGAATGCCCGCCTTAGCTAGATCATGAAAATATTATGAAGATAATGTATTGTATTGTATCTTATTACAGGTCGCCTTCCAACTCAAAAAAACTTCGGATCCTCATGATAAAGCATTTCACCCGACATCAAAAGATTAACGACCTCATGCTTTAGGGGGCAACTGTTATAGACATTTTTGGGCACTGCAACCCCAATCATATATGTCCATAAAACAAGGGCTCCTAAGTCCCTAAAAGTGTTGTTTCACACCCTAAAGGAACAAGGTCAGCTGATTACATCATCTCCCAGAAGTTCTCCATGAAAAACGAACTGGTCAAAATTGGACCATCTCACCTGCTCCATGGTCAAAGTGCGATGCATCCCACCTAAATGCGCACGGGAGGTGCGATGCATACTGAAAATCCCTTCTATGGGGTGCGATGGGCGAGAGTGGACAAATGGCAGAGTCAATTTGTTAGGTGGATGATCATGGAATCTTCCGGAAACTTCTCCTATGACACTTGCCTCTCTGAATTCGCCCAGGGATGAGTAAGAGATCATCAATCTCCAAGTGGAATCAAGAACTATCAGAGAGAGGACACTAATCAAATCTCAGAAGCTCAATCACCTCCCTGCAATCATCTATATATGGATCCCTCATCCCAGAGATCCAGAGGCTGGAATTTTGTATCTTGTAAGGAAGTGCTGCTGGTTTCTTGGTGTAACATCATAGTGTTGGGTGATCTAAGCTTTTCATGAGGTGAAGAAGGGCTTTCTTGCTGAGAGGATGACGCTGGGTCAGATCAATTGGTTGTAATCCTCTTTGCTATTCTTGATATTAATAAAGCTATTCACGTTTTCCTCCACATTCTTGTATGATTGATGATATATGCATTTGTGTGGTCAGTATATATCTGGTCCTATATTGTTTGTGATAGTAGATCTCTGTTCCTGGATAGTGTTATGCTGCTTTGATTCCACAGGTGCTCTTTGAAGCTGGGTAGATGAGGAAGCGAGGGGCAAAGATCTATCAGAAAGGAGAGGAATCAAGCAAGGAACCAAGCGCAAGACAGAGGTTGGTCCCCTTTGTTCCCCTCTTATCTACTTCTCATAAAGGAAAATGAAAGTAGTTTTAGTTTGTTTGTTTCTAAGATAGCTACCAGTCTTAGTGGGACTAGCAGCTCTGCATAGACACTAGATTTCCCGATAACACTCATCCTTGAAGATTCTTCCCATTCGGTAAGGTCGCCCATTTTTAAGTGCATGTAGTATTGCCAACACTTCCTTCTCATAAATAACTTGCTTGAGATGTAGCAATAAAAATACCCAATCACCTACATCAAAACATTTTTCACTACGATGTTGATCTACCTGTTGTTTCATTTGATTTTGCACCGAAGTGGCGTTATCCTTTAAAAGTTGGAGAACTTTTTGTTGATGCTCGATGTGATCTTTCACTGCTTGAACCTTTTTCTTCTTGATATGTCCTTCTATCTTGATAGTTTGAGGAGTGTGTTGTGGGGAAAAATGCCTATGCAGGACGATCCTATCCACCTAAGGTGTGACAGTGCCTTAGCAACAAACAGAGACAGCTATTCTAGTATTCTTCCTTTATGAATTAAGAATGAAGAGAGATGGATGGACTAACCGGTGTCTTTCGCTTGTCCCTCGATCCGGTTTCTCTTCTCTTTGAGAGTTCCCAGCTACTTGCCTTCTCGCTCGCCCAGCTTCAAGAGGTTTCTGCAAGATCACAAGAAGAGAACACTACACAAGACATGGATTCATATTCATAACTAGTTCAGGATTAGAAATAAACTAAACATACTAATGAAATCATACATCAAAGATACATCAGTATATAGGAGAAACCAAGATAGCTTTATTGATGAATAACAAGGTTCAGGAAGAGATACAACCCAGAGGGCTCCAATCCAGCATCTCCTTCCCAGCAAATGGAATTCCTATCTTCACCCCCTTCAAAGCATTAAGCACCCAATGATTCCAATCTCAAACCAACAACAATTCTTTGCAATAACAAAATTCCAGCCTCTAGATCTCATGGAGGAGAGATCCATATATAGATGTTTGGAGAGAGGATGAGTTAGCTTGAGATCTGACTAGTGTCCTCTCCCTCTGTCAGTTCTTGATTCCACTTGGAGGTTCTTGCTTCCACTTGGAGATTTGGAACCTCTTACTCATCACCAGTCGAATTCCCTGAGGCAAGTGTCATTGAGGAAGATTTTGGAAGCTTCCTGGGCTTTGATACCTCGTGGAATGAACTTGCCACATGTCAACTCTCGCTCAGCGCAGGTAGCCAGTGTTGCCTTTGACATTCAGCGCAGGTAGCCAGTGTTGGCTTTGACATTCAGCGCAAACAGCTAGTGGAGCCACTGAATTGATCCTGAATTGACTTGTTTTTGAGCAGTTTCTGGTGGAGAACTTCTGTGAATTGCTGTGGTTTGTTAGCCTTGTTCCTCTAGGGGTAGGAACAACATGTTTAGGGACTTTGGATCCCTTAGATTATGGACATTTCATGCTCAATGCTGTAAGGCACAAAAATGTCTATAACAGTTGCCCCCTAAAGTATGAGGCCGTTTATCGGGTGAAATGCTTTATCAGGGGGATCCGAAGTTCATCCAATGCTGGGAGGAGACCTGTAATAAGATACAGTACAATACATTATTTTTCATACTGCTTTCATGATCTAGCTGAGGCGGGCATTCCCATGCTCAGCTTTATAAATTCATTTTTCTGTACATAGAACAGACAATCGTCTGGTGGTAGACTGATAATTTTGATGAAATTATCATCCTTTGGGGTAGGATGATTATCTGCTGCAATGATGTACATGTCAATGCCTTTATCTTTCCTGAATATATATCGCAGCCCGGATGGATGAAACTAGATCTGGGGTCTTCAAACTCGTTCGATCTTCACTCTAAGTACAAGTCGATCCATGTGAGAAATGTTCTGAAGTCGAACATGGAAAGACATCGCTTGATTACCGGTAAATGAGGTAAACCATTAACAAGCGCAAGAGGAATCACCGATAATGATAATGACCCTCAAGGTACTGCAGTACAATTCACGTGGTGTGAATAAAGGACTTGGCGTCGAACACCACGCAAAATCTTTCGGTCGAAGGTCATTGATGTATACCTGTCGCCGGAAGTGAGAAACTTGCCATTGAGGCATGCAAGCTTCAAAGTACTGAAGGGGTTGTTCCTAGATCAACTTCTTGGATAATGAGCTGATGTCGACAAGAAGTGATCCGTCAAAGGAGGGCCTTAATGAATCCCACATCAGTGACACATAACGGAGCTAATGATTTTGATGGAGGTGAAAACGATCTGAGACATATGATTCAGGGTGGCGGTCATGAAAGGATGAAGGATAATGTACGGCAGTGGATGGGACACGGTTGACTTTTCTGAACGACTTCTCTTGAACATATGGCGACACTGATGCGATGGATCGGTAGCATTACCCCAAATATGGATGGTATGGCGAGACCATGGTGATGTGACCGGTGAATGAAACAACCCAACTCGATTGTGGTACGGAGGAAAAGTGTCATGTTCAAGAGCAACTTGCTACCATCAAAGTTTTCTTGAGTTTCTCCCAATTTTTCCCCAGTCATTGCTGACCAGTACCTCTTTATTTTTGTCAAGCTTGAGGAGGATAACATATGCTTGTTCTATAACCTGCCCTTCGGGCAAGCCCATCGCTATGTTTTAACGAGCCTAGCGATAGTGAAACTCGTTCTCGTCTAAAGACAAGTTTGTCGCTATTTAATGATTTTAACGAGTCTAACGACAAGGATAACTCGGTCCTTTTCATTTTTAGAGAGTCTGAAAAGGTACATAAAGTTAACTCCAAAAGTCCTTTTTCGTCATCTAATCCCTTAGGTCCGAAAAAGTATAAAACAATACAGAAGGGATGAGTTTTCGATAGTTTTAACGAGCCGAATAAAACAAGCGCTCGATCTTTTTGTGCAATAATCCCTCAGGTCCAAAAAGATTAAAATCTAGAGGAGGGATAGCACTTCCTGTCCCTTTAACGAGCTGGAAGGCCAAGGACTCGGCAATCTTTTCATATTTTACGAGTCAGATGAAAAGAGCTTAAAGAAGACTCGTCTTTTGAGGAACGAGTGATAAACAGGGTTAGCAGCTGATTCCAGGTACAGGTTGGAATTTTCCAATCACGGCAGTGTCACAAGGATGGCTAGGGAAATCACTCTTCGTAGCTGTTCCTCAAAAGGGTAAACAAACATATGGAGGTGAACGATCGGCCAATGGAAAAGTGGAGGTGACAGGCAAACACGACCAAGGCTTTAATGGTTGATGATATTACATTCACAGTGGTTATTTACCGGGATAGTTCATTTTTTAACGAGCTTAAACGCGGGTGGAAACATTTGCTTGATCTTATGTTTATTTTTTAACGAGCATGAACTATGTGCTAAAACTGCTCGGATCTTGCGTTTATTTTTTAACGAGCATGAACTGTGTGCTAAAACTGCTCGATTACCCAGTCATATGATAAGAATGTCTCAGTGAAGATGCTATTTTTTATGGAGCTTCATCTCACGAAGCTTTGCTCCGGATCCTTTCGTTATGCAAGCTTGGAAACGACTAATCCTACGAGTTTAAAGGGTTAGACCTACAGGTTTAAAGGGAAGGACCTAAAAATTTAAAAAATAAATAGCCACCCCTTGCTTGCACTCCAAAAGGTTTGCATGCCCCCAGGTATAAAGTATGATTTCAAAGTTACCCCTCAATTTGCAAGTAAAACATTTGTTCTACCAGGAAAGGCCTACCTCTTTCAGGTTACCCAAAGATTGTTCCGTTAATCTTTCAAACAAAACACTTCTTCGGCGGTGTCTACCGAGATAGACAAAGGTGAATGACCTTAGTGCCAAACACGTAACTTTGACAAGAGAATCTTATTCTAGAATAACCCTCTTCCAGCATGGGCGGGGTACAGACTAGTCATATTCTCCCGCGGAAACCTACCTTATACCCAAAGTTTTCCTGCCGAAGCAGACCAGGATGCATGCCCCCTGGGTTCCAGTCATATCCTCCCGGATTACTCGCGCTCATCAGGAGGACGGACCGTGGGTTGAGACATTTCTTGCGTGAAGAGACCATTTAGGGATGGTATACGACTATTTGCGATGCGTGATCCGGGAAATGAAAGTTGGTCCACGAGCTTGACCACTCTTCCTTCATGCGGAAAACACATTACTCTAAAGAGTGAGGAGACGATGGCTCCCATGCAACATATATAGTCTCGTCCAAGGAGTAGGTTATAATCCAAGTGTCCTTGAACGACCATCACGTTCATTTGAACAGTCTTCCCTTTCAATGTTATGGGCACATTGGGGAGGATCCCTAAAGGTCGACTGGTTCCTTTATCAAAGCCTGATAGATTTCTCATTTCAGGCAAAAGCGCTGGCGAACCAAGCGCTTTCCAAGCAATAGAGGAAAGGATACTCACAGATGCCCCCTCATCAATGATAGTGCCAACCATTACCATTCTGTATATTTGAACGATAATTCTGAATGGTATGCTTGCTGGCAACCGGGGTCTGCCTAGTTGGTTCCAGTCGAACGAGACAACTAGGTTGCTTGGTGGTGGGACCGAATAGACGGCCGGATATCGCTCTGACAAACTTCCTTCCTGCGATAAAGGAATGGGTGCATTGCCCCCGTGTTCGTCGGAGTCTGTGTTGATGAAGAGAATTTGGACGGTGTCGTCTTTATTCTCCTCTGTGATGGTATCATTCGAAGATAGAGCCTCTGAAGGAAAAACCAGGTCAACTGCCGTCTCAACCTTTTGACTTTCGTTAGGTATGGATTCAGACGGTTCATCTTCAATGATAGGTGTTTCGGCTGACCAACTGGGCGGGCCAGCCGGGTTCTCAACTAGTGAAGGACTTGGCAGGAGTTTTTGATATCCAGGAGGAAGTTGCACTAGTAAAACCGGGCGATCTTCCAAAACTCTTTTAGCCTCGTCTAAGAAGGGACAACAGTGGATGGCATGGTCGCCTTCACACAGTTTGCAGGGAAATCTAGCTTTCCCTTTCTGTCATGTGGCTTCACTTTCACTAGTTGACGGTGAGCAGTCAACATGGCTATCAGAGGTCGACGCTACCGAATTGTGCAGACGGGGAGACCAGTCCCTTAGTATCCGCGGGATGAAGGGACAATCTCTGTGGAAGTGGTCTCCCTTGCATATGACACATGGCGATTTAGGCCTAGTCAGTGCTGTGTGTGGATTTTTGTCAGACGACACTTGTTTGCCCCCAGTCGCTTTTGGCTCCTTCTTCTTCTTCTCTTTCTTCTTCTTTTCCTTCTTCTCCTTAGGAACTTGGTTTTTTGTTTTACCAGTTCCGTCAAGCGAAGAGGAAGGAGGAGAGGAAGAATTAGATGAAGTAGAAGGCTGGTGGGCAACTCTGGTCTGGTCTAACTGTTGACTCGACTGTTCAGGAATGGTGGTGTTCTGAACGAAATTGGTTGAAAAGAGCCAGACCGGCAGGCCAATTGTCAGTCCTAGAAGCGACAATGTGGCCATATGGGGCGCACCAACATCTCCCCAAGAGGAGAAGGGACTAGGATTTCCACCAAGGGGAATTCCTTGGTTGGTGTGCTCCATTTTTTCAACCTAAAGATCAACGCAGGAATAGGGGTGATTGTTCCGTTTAAAATAAATTTTAACGACGCTTTAGACACAACTTGCTTTTTCAATTTTAAAGAGTCGAGAAAAAGCTAAAGATGACTCTAGTCTCCTTCGATGTTTTAACGAACCCGAAGTGACAAATGCTCGGATGGACTTTTTCCGTTATAGAGTCTGAAAAAGGCCAAAAGGAACTGCTCTGGAGTTCTAGGCAGAGGGTGTACCAAACTTTTCGCAAAACCGCAGAATAATTTTTAGGGTACGGGCGGTCGATCTTCCTGAATGCTGTGTTCAGTGCATTGCGATCAGTAGGGCGGCCGACACGGCTTCCTAAGGATAAAGGTTTTATGCCTATAGGGGTCTCCCAATATATACACGACGGTACGTGGGAGCACAATCCGTACTGGCGCTATCGTCCCTCAGGAGGAATCACCCACCATCCACGAGATCGACAGTCACCAGGCTTTACGACGCCGGAACACGTCTCTAGCCTAGACCTCTATGTTGTGCGTTATGTTGCAAAGCGTTGTTAAGTTCATTCAATTTATTTTAGGTTGATCTTTTTAGAAGTTTGCCTTTTGAGGTTCACCACGAGATGTATGATACAATTCCTAAATGCAGTCTAAAGATGATAAGCAAGCTTTATATCTTTTCAACTTTGAAAATCCTAGCTACTAAGGGAAAAGAAAGACACCATCTTTTCTCAAAGAGCAATCAGCACACTCTAATGCACTTTTCCTAAATCAGACATGCAAACTATCAAGATGCAAATGCACAATGCAGGTGTTTGTTTTCCGCTTTCTTAGTATTGATGCCTACACAGAAAGCTTCTTGTACAACTTTGAATTTGCTTTTAAATGACAAGTACAAACAAGTTTACTTTTTCGAAATCAGAGAGGGTAGAAGAGATTACAACACTTAACGATTTTCGAAATGAATACTTGTTTCGACACTTAAAAGAGACAAACTCAAACCAATAAGCAAGAGTAAATGTATAATCAACTGTAAACAGCCAATGAACTCTCTCCTAAGATCACAATCAACAGATCTGAATCAAGGGCTACAGGATGACTATTTCACTTATGCAAAGGAAAACTATAAATGATGCCACAAACACATAAAAACACTCACAGTCTTTTTGTACAAAAGGAGGCGGAATCTAAGCAGAGAAAATGAGTTATCAGACTGGTACCTATGCTAGTTACAGGATGCAAAAATCAGAGATCAAAACAAGGCAAAACAGAGCAGAGAACCCCAGCTGCACAAGGCTAAACTGGTTCAGCGCAACCTCAACACAGGGGTTTTGACATTCAGCGCAGGTAGCCTTCACGGGACCTGCGTTGAAATGCAGAATCCCTTCACAGGGTTTGCGCTGAAGGAGAAACTCTCGTTTCTCTCTGGGTTCTGGGTCACAGATTGCTATTTAATCTACTGTTTCAGGCCAAATAAAAGCAACAAGCAAGGTGTAATCAAAGGGATGCTTTGAGGGAGTACTAAGATCTATCACAAAGGATCATCAAATCATTTGTGAGTCCATTGTTCAGATCATAGACAAGTCCAGTGATTGGATCAAAGCAGCAACTGTCTACTTTGCATCTGGGAATAGCAGATGCAGTTCGATTGTTGCTGTCGAGTCTATGAAACAAACAATGATAAAACACAAATAAAATGACTAAACAAATGTCCCCAGCGGAGTCGCCAATTTTTTGTGGGGAAAAATGCCTATGCAGGACGATCCTATCCACCTAAGGTGTGACAGTGCCTTAGCAACAAACAGAGACAGCTATTCTAGTATTCTTCCTTTATGAATTAAGAATGAAGAGAGATGGATGGACTAATCGGTGTCTTCCGCTTGTCCCTCGATCCGGTTTCTCTTCTCTTTGAGAGTTCCCAGCTACTTGCCTTCTCGCTTGCCCAGCTTCAAGAGGTTTCTGCAAGATCACAAGAAGAGAACACTACACAAGACATGGATTCATATTCATAACTAGTTCAGGATTAGAAATAAACTAAACATACTAATGCAATCATACATCAAAGATACATCAGTATATAGGAGAAACCAAGATAGCTTTATTGATGAATAACAAGGTTCAGGAAGAGATACAACCCAGAGGGCTCCAATCCAGCATCTCCTTCCCAGCAAATGGAATTCCTATCTTCACCCCCTTCAAAGCATTAAGCACCCAATGATTCCAATCTCAAACCAACAACAATTCTTTGCAATAACAAAATTCCAGCCTCTAGATCTCATGGAGGAGAGATCCATATATAGATGTTTGGAGAGAGGATGAGTCAGCTTGAGATCTGACTAGTGTCCTCTCCCTCTGTCAGTTCTTGATTCCACTTGGAGGTTCTTGCTTCCACTTGGAGTTTTGGAACCTCTTACTCATCACCAGTCGAATTCCCTGAGGCAAGTGTCATTGAGGAAGATTTTGGAAGCTTCCTGGGCTTTGACACCTCATGGAATGAACTTGCCACATGTCAACTCTCGCTCAGCGCAGGTAGCCAGTGTTGCCTTTGACATTCAGCGCAGGTAGCCAGTGTTGGCTTTGACATTCAGCGCAAACAGCTAGTGGAGCCACTGAATTGATCCTGAATTGACTTGTTTTTGAGCAGTTTCTGGTGGAGAACTTCTGTGAATTGCTGTGGTTTGTTAGCCTTGTTCCTCTAGGGGTAGGAACATGTTTAGGGACTTTGGATCCCTTAGATTATGGAAATTTCATGCTCAATGCTGTAAGGCACAAAAATGTCTATAACAGAGTGGTAATTTCGACCAATGAATTACAAGATATGGTTGGGTTTATTTCTTCTTTCTCGATGTGATCTTTCACTTCTTGCACATTTTTCTTCTTGATATGTCCTTCTGTCTTGAGAGTTTGAGGAGTGGTAATTCTTGCCAATGCTTTACAAGATATGGTCTGATTCATTTCTTCTTTCTCTAGGGTGGGGTCCTGGCGTATATCTTATTCTTTTGATGTTTCTTGATCCTTTTCTTCCTCCTCTTCATATTCTATGTAAAATAATTTCTTCTTAGCACACTTATGACCTTTAGTGTATTTGCTATCACAATTGTAACAAAGCCCTTTTTCTCTTTTTTCTTCCAATTGTTGTGGTGTAACCCTTGTAGGTTGTGGAAGGCTAGGAGAAACAACACTTCCATCTTTATAGTTGTGAGGGGTATGCTTCCTAGTTTCCATAATTTTGCTTTCCACTATGTCACAAAGCCCTTTTACCATTTCCAATTGCTATGGTGTTGGTCTAAAGAAGGTGTTGCTCTTTGTATCCTCATAATGTGCTACCATTTCCTCCGTGAAAATTGACCACGTAACAAGTTGTTTACGAGAACAAAGCCCTTCATACCATAAAAATTGATCTGGCTCTAAATATGAAGACGCAATACATACCTTTTGTAACAGTGGTACACCATGTAGATCAAAATATTGTTCCATCTGAAGTATCTAATTTACCGGATCCTTGCCGTCAAACTTCCTCATCTTGCTTTTTCTTGATTTTAGGAGCTCGATCTTGAAACGACTGTAACTCTGTACTTTCGGATCTTTAAGTTCTGAAATTGCGACCTGTAGTAGCCCTCTGTGTTCTCTTTCCAATGCCACCAGTCTGATCCAAATTGGATTCTCCAAGAAAGAGTTATGCACAATCTCCCAAGATGACCTGATTATAGACCTTTCCAGAAGAGCGAACTTGTATGAAGTGCCACGTGTCACTGTTTCGACCTTTGGCACTGAAAAATATATACAAGAAACTACAGTCTTTCCTCTTTCTGTACCTTCTTACAAAATTTCAATTTGATGCTCAGAGAGAAAGTTATGACGATTTTTCCCAGGTCACCTGTTTGGAATGTAATTCAGGAGTCTGCAAAAAGACCAACTTCCTCAGATCATATCTCCACAAATGTAGCGCGAAAAGCTCTGAAATTCGGACCCGAGGTTAAGCGCGATTTCTTCTCAAATGGGTTTTTTTTAGCTTCTGAAACGTCGTAGAAAAAAGTTGTAGCGAAAATGCCACGATGACCTGTTTGGAGCAGCAAAACCCTAGAATCCAAAGCTCTGATACCAAATGTTATGAAACCAGCTCACAAAAAGATAGAAAAGAGAGATCAACACCTTAGAATTCAACCTCTTCGAGGGGGCAACCTCCTTACATTACACAAATGAACATTTCTTGGATGATACAAATGAAAATACCTCCTTTCTATATATAGGAGTCTAAGGGGTCATAACATAATCAGAGTCGACATAACAATAATAATGTAAGGGCACAATAATAACAATAGTGGGCTTCTATGTGGCACAATAGTAACAATATGGGCACTACATGGGTACATCAATATAATAAGTGGGTTGTACTAATTAAAATAAGGGGTTACACTAGTAGTATAGGGGCCTAACAAATTTTCTTGGAATATTCCAACTATTCCTACTGCATGCATGATGTCAGGTCAGGTACCTGTTAGATAAAGCAGACTGCCAATCATGGATCTGTAAGTCGGTTGATGTACTACTGCTGATTCATCATTTGAGCTGAGACTGCATCCTGTTACCATTGGGGTACATACAGGTTTAAAATCTTCCATTCTGTACCTTTTCAAGATTTGCTTGAGATATTTGGTTTGTGAAAGAAAAATACCATCTTTATTTTGTTGAACTTGTAGACCAAGAAAATAGGTAAGTTCATCAAGCAAGGACATTTCAAATTCTTGCTGCATTACTGGAGCAAAATTCTAACTCATGGATTCTTCATTACTACCAAAAATGATATCATCAACATAAACAATGATAATTAGCAATTTATCAGTTTCAATATTTGTATATAGATTGTTATCTGCTGAACCTTTTGTAAAACCTTGTTGGTGTAGATATTTGTCAAGGCAGTAATACCAGGCCCTTGGAGCCTGTTTTAGACCATAGAGGGCCTTTTTGAGTCTGCATACAAGTTTTGCATCATTTCCAAGAATGAATCCTTCTGGATGTTCAATATAAACTTCTTCTTCTAAATCTCCATTCAGGGATGCTGATTTTACATCCATTTGGTATACTTTGAATTTTTGAAAGCTAGAAAGAGCAAGAAACATTCTTATGACTTCAAGTCTGGAAACAGGTGCAAAAGTTTCTTCAAAATCTATACCTTCTTGTTGAGCATACCCTTTACAAACAAGTCTGGCCTTGTTTCTAATGACTTCTCCATTTTCATTTAGCTTGTTTTTGAATATCCATTTAGCTCCTATAATATTTTTATCATGAGGTCTAGGAACTAATTCCCAAGTATTATTTTTTTCAATTTGCTCAAGTTCTTCATCCATGGCCTTGACCCAACATTCATCTTTGCATGCTTCTTTTTCATTTTGAGGTTCGGCGGAGGATAGTAATGCTAGATAGCTTGAGGTCCCTGTAATGGTTCTTCTTGTCTGTACACCTGCCTCTTTTTCCCCTAAAATTTGAGTTTCTGGATGATTTTTTTGAACATACCTAGACAGAGTCTTTTCTTCTACCATTATCTCTTCTTCTAGTGCTTCATTGGTTTCTTCTTCAATATGATTTTGATTTGATGAGCGAAAATAATCCCCATCTT
Source organism: Pinus tabuliformis (assembly GCA_031772625.1). Lineage (NCBI taxonomy): Eukaryota > Viridiplantae > Streptophyta > Pinopsida > Pinales > Pinaceae > Pinus > Pinus tabuliformis. The sequence continues at coordinate 491,472,875 of CM062816.1, forward strand.
CTTCATTGTCATAATCTTCTGTTGATTCTATCTGTTTTGGATTTTTGCATGCTTCATCAACTACAACATCAATGCTTTCAACAATTTTTCCAAGTCTTTTATTATAACAATTATATCCTTTACTTGTGGAAGAATAACCAAGAAGGATACCTTCATTTGCTCTGGGTTCAGACTTACCAAGTTTTTCATCAGTCCTTTTGATATAATATTTGCTTCCAAAAACTTTGAAGTATTTTACAGTAGGAGTCTTACCATAACAAAGTTCATGTGGAGTTTGAGTGCTGTTTACCCGAACATTTGCTTGGTTGAGAATAGTTATGGTAGCGAATGCAGCTTCACCCCAGAAGGTTGCAGGAGTTCTAGATTCATCTAGCATAGCTCGAGCCATTTGTTGAACTATTCTGTTCATTCTTTCAACCACACCATTTTGTTGAGGAGTCCTTGTGGTGGAGAATTGCCTTTTTATTCCATGTTGTTCACAAAAGTCAAAGAATTCATCCGAGGTAAATTCCCCTCCTCGATCAGATCTGAGGCATTTGATTTTTCGATCTGATTCATTTTCAACCAAAGCTTTGAAGGCTTGGAACTTTTCAAAAGCTTCATCTTTATGCTTTAGAATACCTATCCAACACATTCTGGAAAAATCATCAATGAACAAAATAAAGTGTTCTTCTCCACGAGGTGAATGTTTCCTTTATGGTCCACATAAATCAGTATGGACAAGTTCAAGAGGCTTACTAGCTGACCCTTCCCTTTCCATGAAGTGAGCTCTGGTTTGCTTGCGAATTTGACATGGTTTGCATATTGTATTTTCTGGGATGCTGATATTTGGAAGATCGCGAACAACCTTGAATCTGCATGCTTTTCTTATTTGAGAAAAGCTTAGGTGTCCCAATCTTCTATGCCACAACCAGTTTTCATCATTTTTGCTTAGATAGCACTGTTGTTGTCCTCCCTTGAGTATGTATAAGTTGTTTGGAGTTCTTTTTCCTTTGATTATGATCTCTCCTGTATCAAGCTCACAAAAAACACATCTGTTTGATCAAAACACAACTTCATTTCCTTGATCATACATTTGACTGACACTCAACAGGTTATGCTTTAAACCGTCAACATACATAATATTTCCTGCTTTAACCTTTTCTTTCAAGAAAACAGAGCCTTTACCTTTTATGACAGCAGGAGTGTCATTTCCAAATGAGATATTCTTTTCCTTTTCTAAGGCATTATATGAGTGAAGTTTTTCTTTGTCACCTGTCATGTGTTTTGAGCATCCACTATCGATGTACCACTGATTTTCTTGTCCTTATGCATACAAGGCTATACCACATCTTTCTATTTGAGGTTCTTTCCTTTTCCATGCCTTGGGATTTAATGGTGTTTTCTCCTTTTGAGATGTTTGCCGAAATTTTCTCTTGCATTCAGATTCTTCATGACCAAAGTTGTTACAGATTGAGCATTCTATTTCATTTTCAAGAGGAGAAAAATTATTATGGGAAGTTCTCTTGATCCCTATTACATTCCTTTGATTTCGTGCTTCTCTAGTCATGATGGTTTTGTAAGCAACGCATTGAGCAGCTTTGTGCCCAAAATTATGACATGAAAAACATTGCCCATTAAAGAAGTTCCTGCGACTATTGAATCTATTAACCTGGTGATTGAAGTTTCTATTGATATTCATCTTTGGAGCAAATTGAGTATGATTTTCCTGAGGTTGGTTGTGGCTTCTGTTCATCCTTGGAGTAAATTGAGTATGATTTACCTGGTGATCTGCTTTATGCCTTTGTTGACGATTGTCATACTGTTCACTGGTCTTTACTGCATCAAGATAGCTTTTGGTGGAGGTTGACGGCTTCTGAGATTGAGATGCTTCTTCAGTATAACCACGACCTATCTTTATCAGAGGAGAATGCTGAACTTTGATAATTTCATTTAAAGTTTATGATCCTTTAGAAAATCTAAGATTGAGAGATTTCGTTTTCTCAAGGTCCTTTCTTAGACCCACAATTTCACATTCTAGTTTTTCATTGTGTTTTTCTTTTTCAGCAAGTTGGTATGTCAAGGTATCTATAATCATATTCTTTTCTTCCAAACATATTTTGAGTTTAGATATTTCTTTATGAAGGTCTTCCTCTTCTAAAGCATCCCAAAAATTATCATCGTCATAAGCCATGAGAAGTCTATAATCATCATTATAAGATAAACCATCACTATCTTCTTCTAAACTATCCTAAAAATCATTGCCATCATAAGCCATGAGAATTCTGTAATCTTCTCCAGTTTCATCTTCATCATTATTAGATAAACTATCACTATCTTCATGAGTATAGTAACTCCTTTTATTCACAACTTGTTTTCTATTCCCTTTTGCATATTCCTTTCCTTTTTCATATTTATCTTTATGAGGACATTTGGCAACATAATGATCGACTCTACCACAAGAAAAGCATTTGAAAGGTAACTTACCTCTAAACCTTCTAGAACCCTATTGAAGTTTCTTGAGAAAGTTCACCACATCTTCTTCTTCTGAAATATGTCCTGATTCATTGTGTTCTTCCTTTCCTTTTGATGAGGCTTTAAATGCAGCTTCTCTCATATCTGATGGTCCTCCTTTTCTCATCTCGAAGGAAATTAGGATCCGTGAAGCTGTGTCATAGTGATATTCTACAGATCCTGTTTTTCTTCTATGGTAGACACTTTGGATTCAAATTTAGCAGACAAGGATCTCAAAAATTTCTCAACTAAGGTAACTTCCTTTATTTCTTCACCCATATTCTTCATACAATTAACAACCTCATCTATATGTAAGAAGTAACTAGCTATACTTTCATCACTATGCATCTTAAGAGTTTCATACTGAATTCTGAGAGTTTGAAGCTTAGCACGTTTTACCTGAGAGTCTCCTTCATAACTCAGAACGATTTTGTCCTATATTTCTTTGGCTAATTTGAGCTGCATGACTTTGACAAACTCTGATGGTGACAAACTTCCCAATAAAGTATTGACAACTTTGGCATTGGTTTCATATTGCTTTTTACTTGCCGTATCTGTAGGAATTACTGTTGAAAATGTATATCCTCCTTCCACAATTTCCCAGACATCCGTTCCAAGCGATTCTAGATAGGCTATGGTTCTTATTTTCCAATAAACAAAGTTGCTCCCATTGAAGATTGGCGGTCTGATGGATCCCATGCTTTCTTGATTATTCATGATGATGGATCTCCCTTCAAGTGATCAAGATTCTTCTGAAGGACCTACTCTGATACCAATTGTTGGAAATAATACTGAGAGGGGGGTGAATCAGTATTATCGTATCAATTATTTTATTTCCCAAATAGATTTATATACGCTACTTCAGTGAAGTGAACTAGCGTGTACACGCGACTGTGCTTAAAGAAACCAGCATATATGCAGAGAACTTGTGATTTAGACAGTTTATCATGTGTTGAGCTTAAACCAGTATATCAAAGATTTATTATACAGTGCAGTAAAATCAGAATAAAGCATCACACATACACAACACACATGAACACCAAGATTTAAGGTGGAAACACAATGTGGGTGAAAACCACCTGCTGCTGTCATCTCTATCTTCTTTTAATGATACGAAAATCTATTCACAACATTGCATTGGTGCAGACTCATACCAGTACATAGGCTTTTACCTGTAGAAGGTTACAAACTTCTCTCATTTTCCAGCTTCTACTGGAAGGGAGCTACAACCCTCTAGCTCTTGTACTAGCCAATATGATTACTAGTACGTAGGCACGACCTACAGAAGGCTACGACCTTCTTTCTTCCTACAAGGACCACATTTCATAAATTTTCAGACTGGATGCTCCTGGTACACAAAAATACACATGAAGGCCTCGTTTCATCCAATTTTCATATTGGGCCCATCAACAACATCATCATTGCAATACAACCATCAACTATATCTGCATCAATAACTGAAACTCAATCATCACTCTCTAAATCAATCAAACTCAACCAATCACTGACAACCTCTGAACCTCTGACACAACAGAATCAACCATTCATTCGTACTTAATCAACTTCAAAAAATCCACTGGAACAGAGAGATCATTGTAGCCAGTACACAGATCTGAAACCAGAATACTGCATCATCACTCAGAACCAGCGGTAACCTTAAAAACATGCATCAAAGTGTATACGCAACTTGGAACAGCCGAACCAGCGTGTATACGCAACTTCATCAAAGCGAACCAGAGTATAGATCTGCAAATACTTACTTAGAACTTCGTTGCACTTCCCAACTTTAGACATACCTAGATCATCAAATATAAAGGATAAAACATGTGTTAGCAATCATATCTAGCCTATAAGATCACATAAGATTAGTCATTATGAACCTGATCCATCATTAGATTTCATCACAATCAATCAATCTGAACACTGTCACCAGAATGCAGTCACCAGAACATAAAGAAAAAACCCAGAACTCTGCATCAACAACCAGAACCAACTGTAACTTCAAACATCATAGTTCATAAGGTATATGCTACTTCGATGTATCGAACCAGCATGTATACGCGCTTTTACCAAAGCGAAACAGCGTACATATTTGCAAATTCTAACTTAAAACTTCACAAACATTCCAGACTTCAGTCATACCCAGATCATATCATTTACAGAATAAGACATGTGTCAGTATTCAGATCTAGACTGTCCATGATCAAACCACATAATGATAATACATTTAAGGCTTTATGATCCCGATCCATCAACCATCATCAACCACAAGGGTGCACCCTTACATCAAATCAAGCAACGCATTAGAAGCTAATAACTTGCATATATGATCTAACACTTCAGAAGATATTCAATACTTGCATAGATTGGCCTAATGATCTTCTCCTCCTTATATACTCTTAGGATTTTCTCAATACCTTGGACGAAAACCACTTAGGACCAACACCTTGGACCCAATACCTAGGGTCAATACCTTGGACCAAATGCCTCAAACCAATTACCTTGGACCAAAATACCTTGGATCAAATACCTTGGACCAGAAACTTGGTTTTCCAACATATACGCGCTTTTCCTCCTGTGAAAGTGCATGTATACGTTATATGCTACTTTTGTTCTGTTAAACTGCGTGTATACGTGCCTTGGACAAAATGAACCATCGTATACCTCTCTTTCTTCATTCTTTGGAGTCTAATCTGTAATCCTTTGCTGTTGACTTGCTGCACTGTGAACTTTCATCTGAGTGAGTTGCCATCAAGGACAACACCTGTATCATAATGCTAACAGAGTTCTTATGGATAGGCAAGGGCTTCCATAGGATAGTCATTAGAGGATCTTTAGAAAGGTAACTGTATTTAATTTTGTTTTGTTTTGTTAAAGTAAGCCCACAACGCCTTTTGGATTAGATTATAGTTTTCTTAGAAACCAAGACCTTTTGAAATAAATGTAAAATGATGTTTTAAGGCCCTTTAAGAGATAATTTCATCCTTAAATTTAGGGAAATCCCAAAAATAAAAATTTAAAATTGTCTAGAAATATTTTCAATTCCACTAGAAATTTGAAATCAATGATTGACTTAGTGCATATGGTCTTACCTAGGTTGTGAAGTTAGTGATTGGTTTATTGTCTTTGGTTCTTCAAGTTATGTAACTTATATGTGGTGAGATTACAGTGATAAACAATTCCATATATTGAAAACTGTAGGAGGATGTGTCATGTCACTACCACTTGGGGTTTTAGCCCAGAAACTGGGGTCACCAACTTCTATTGTGAATATCTCTCAAACCAGGAGGCCTCTCAAGGCATACCACATATCAACAGAAACATATTTTTGAGGATAATCTAATGACATAGATCTCCAACCCAAACTCGATGATTTTTCCTACCAAAAACCCTCGACAAAGTTGGGGTACATCCTTAGTCCAAGGAACCCAAACCCCAGGAATTGGGTTTTCAACCATCCAACAATATAATTGCCATCTTGATGTTATATGGCAATTACTAAGAAGCATTCATTAACCATTTGACATTAATGACTGGTGTTTTTAGTCAAATTCAAACGCATTCAACTCCATGGGTTGACATCATTGACAACACCATCCAACAAATATATATATATATATATATATATATATATATATATATTCCATGAAATCTATTTATTACGAAAATCCATTGAGTACTTTCTCTGTGATTTGTAAACTATTGTGGATATTTCATTGGACACTTCGTCATAACAAATCTGATAAATATTTACTAAAATTCGAAAATCTATACTATGAGGGTTATTCTTCCTTAGAATTTATGGAATTGTTAAATTATTGTTCTTTCTTATGCATGCAATATATACCATGTGGAAAATAGAGAACAAATAGAACAATCACTTTCAAAACCATAATAACACAAGATATGACTTGGGAAACCCTTTCAGAAGAAAACCCAACTGGAAGGTGAGGTTTTTATGCTCTCTCTTTTTCTAAATGGAAACAATTCAAATAAAAAGGAGTGAGACCTATGACTTGTGGGCTGATATAGAACACACACTCTTTATTTTCTGCCCTCTCACTATCCATTCTTAGCTACTCTGCTTAACTATGGAACAATATGCACTAGAATATAATCCCTTTTCCTCCTAGTGACTAGTTATAACATAGATCAATAGCCAAGTAGAGTTTAAATTTGACCCATTCAACCCTCAACCCGACTCTTCTAGAGTCTTCTGCATCATGGTCACATGACCAACCCTTTTTCCTTCCTCTCAAATCATGGTGGACAAAACAGGAAGGTCAACTTTCAGGTCATCTCTTTCTCTTCCTGTTGTTGAAGTATACTCAAGTTCACCCCCTTTTGCACTGATTTATAGATGATCTTCTCTTCCATGTTTGAGTTGCTTTCCACCTGATTGCTCGAATTCATGGCTATGAGATTTTTGTTCTTCACATCTTTCTTCTAGGTCTTCAAGTTGAATTTTGGATGTAATTTCCAACATTTCTCCTTTGTATGACCATCATTGTTATAGTGGTTACAATAGTTGTTTGTATCTTTGCACTAGTGCGAAGTCGTCGTTTCTGTTTTGTTCTTTCCCATTTCCATTCTTTTTCTCTTCTTTGGAAGCTCCCTAGTGTTCCTTCTACTTTGAACCACTTGATTGCCCTTTTTTCTGGCATATGCTTTCTAGGTACTGAGCCTGTACATAAGCCTCAATCCAATGTTCTAGGTTTGAACAACATCATTTGCTTCTACAAATGGCAGTGTAGAGCCCCTAGATACTTGAGGAGTACGTCTAGATTGGGTTCTTGGGAGAGATACGCAACATTATTGTCATATTTCTAAATTTTGTGTGTACTTTTGTGCACTTTGCCCTTGTTTCTGCCTAAAGTAATTCCACCATATCCACTAGTTATTTGCATACCCTATAAGGTAGAATTGGGAATTTATGAGAGTTTAAAAATCATCCCACTTAGTCACTAGACATTCCCCCTCCATCCTTAGTGTTTTCGTGTGGCTTTCCGACCAGGTTAGGGCATGAACCTCTAATTTTAAAAGGAAGAAAGATTTTTTTTGTTCTTCCTCTATGTGGTGAATGTTAAAATAAACCTCTAATTGTTGTAACAAGTTATTTAATCTCAAAGCATCAATCTCACCTTGATATGGCTTGATGTCGACCTTCTCTTCCATCTTGAACAGGGTCTGTGAATGGTTCATGGAACTCAAATTGGGTTGTTATTTCTTAGGTTCTCTCTTAGACTCCTTTGGTTCTTCTCGATCCCTTGATTTCCCCTCTGATCTGACCTTTGAGTTGAAACCTTTGTCTTCTTCAATTCCAAACTTATTTTCCAGAGCTGCCATGAGGAGGTTCATATTATCACTGATATTTGTGACTTGCTCTTCTAGCATTTCAAATCTCTCCTCTATCGGGTTTCAAGGGTTATTAATAGATTCATCAACAATGGTTGAGGTTTTATGACTTTTTACTTTATTGATCTGGATCTCCTGTAACTCCCTACAATATACCCAAATAACCTTGCTATGATATCAATGTGATATGTAAGTTGTCGTGGATATTCCAATGGACAATTCATCACAACATATCTAATAAAGATTTACTGAAATATGAAAATATACACTATAAGGGTTAATTTTCGTTAGACTTGATGGATTTATTGAATTATTTTTCTTGCTTGTGCATGTAATATATAAATTGCAAAATATAGAAAACAAACAGAGCAATCACTCACAAAATCAAAATAACACAAGGTATGACCTAGGAAATCCTTTAAAGAGAAAACCCAACTATGAGGTGAGGTTGCTTTTCTCTCTCTTTCTTAGAATGGAAATGGTACAAATATAAAGGAGTGAGACTTGTGGCCATGGGATGCTATGGAACACAAACGCTCTAAGTTCTACCCTCTCTCTATCCACTCTTAGCTACTATATTCAACTATGGAACAACAAGCACTAGAATACAATTTGTTTTCCTTCTAATGGCCCAATTATAACACAACTCGATAACAAACTAGGGGTTAAATTTGACCCTTTCAACCCTCAATATGAGTTACAACTTGACTCTTCTAGTGTATTCTTCATCATGGTTACATGGCTATCCCCTTTTCCATGAGTAATAGGGCTAACGTGGCATCCTCTTGAATCGTGGTGGATAAAACATGGAGGTCAACTTTTAGGTGGCACAACTTTTGCCTACAAATTTTAATTGAGGTCATTCTTATGTTGTTGGAAAGGTATCTAAGTGTACAACAACATTGGGGGGTTTGGCACAAGAGAGAGTTTTTGGATTGCAAAAAACTTCATTAAATGTCTCAAACTACCCCTAGAAGGTTTTAAACTCCAATTTTCCAAATTAGGACCCACTAGTAAAATTGATCATGTTGTTGATTCCTCCAAATTTTGCACTCTTAAAACATCACGATGAATGACAAATAATATAATAATCCAATCCATATTACTCTGATTTCAAAGATGATACAAAAATAAACTCAATTCTTTAGAACTCAAAACCAATACAACAATATATGTGTTAAAAACATAATATATCTTTCGAAAAAATTAATAATAAATAACAAAAATAATACATCTTTTCTTAACTATTTATATTCAATTGACTAATATCATAATATATATTATAAATAAATATAAATAATAAAAATAAAAAAGATAATATAGTTATTATAATCACTCACATTCAACCCAACTGACTATTATCACAATATACTTTATAAATAAATGTAAATTTTTTTAAAAAAATATAGATTTTAAATGGCTAAAAAAGGTTGCACTTTCCAAATAATTAATTGGGAAAGTTCCAAAGGAAACTAAGAACTTAGGAGAACTATTGACTAATATCATAAGATATATTATAAATAAATGTAAATAATAAAAAGTAAAAAAGATAATACAGTTATCTTAATCACTCACATTCAACCCAATGGACTATTATCACAATATACCTTATAAATAAATGTAAAAAAAATGATGCACTTTCCAAATAATTAATGGGGAAAGTTCCAAAGGAAACTAAGAACTTAGGAGTACTATAAAGGCATGTATATGAGAATGACATTTACTCATCTACCTCAGGAAAGTTAAATTCCTCACTTTTTGTATATGAGGAAAGTCCCAAAGTGAGAGTGTGTTTTAGGAAGCAATCACACCTCAAAAGGTAATTAAACCTTGAGCATTCATTCCAATCACCCACTTTAATCCTCTTATGAATTATCTATTTGAAGGATATAATGAGGTTAAATACATACATGCAAAAGGTCTTCTTTACCAAAGAAAAATTGTGTACTACTTATTGCACCTTTGCTTATGTGCCATGTGTATAACTCCAGCTTTGTCTTCCATGGTATTAGATTTGATTTTCTTTATTGTGGAAAAATATGCATGTCACCTGTTGCACTTTTGCCTCCAACTTTGTCTTTCAGTGTTGTACTTGATTCATTTTTATTTTTCTTTCATTTTCTTGAGGTTGTATCACTGTGCCTTTGTACTGTTGTTACATGTGGCAGAATGTGGTTTGCAGCTGGATTTTGGGACCTTTACAAGGGATCCACAAATATTGTTTTGTGGAAGGTTTAGTTTCAACCTATTGTTTTTCAATTTCTTACTTTGTCAGTTTCACTCAATAGGTGCAGCAGTTGGCACTGTTAATAAACACGTGGGTATAACAATTGGCACTGTTAATAAACATGTGTTCTGCATACACTTTGGGCCTAACAATGGGTAATGTTAAGAGAGATTTTTTTGGCCTGGTTCTGTTATTAATCTTACACATCAATGGGTGATATTTTATTTTATTTATTTATTTTTAATTATAGTAAATTTGATATATGTTGGAGTAGTCTAGATTGAGAGACTTATTTTTAAAGTTTTATCAAAACATGTTAAATATGTCCCTTGTTATTTAACCCAAGTGAATGGAATAACAAACCGTGCTTCCAACTACCTGAACTACCAACCCTATACATTAATATATTTTATTTTTAACATAAATATTTGAGTTGTTTTTTAAATGTTCAAAAACCATTACAATAAAATTCATTATATTACTTGGGAAATTGAATGTGAGTGGGAAAATAACAATTATTTCTCTAAATAAATATAATTAGTTTCATTTTAATAATCCCTCTTATAATATAATAGGAAAGATTATATTTTATTTATAAATCAAAATGTTTTTGCTTTCTAGTAATTCAATTATATATATAAATTTAATAGCTTTATTAGGTTTAATTTTTTTTGTTTGTTTGTTTTTAATTAATAAACTTTTGTTGTTAAATGAAAGTTTTATATATAGAGAGACAAAGAGGTAGTTGTTACATTTACGGAAATATTTGTATCAATCTAATCTATTTGAAGAGATTACTTCCTGTGCATTCAACCACATAAAGTATTTGAGAGAAAACTTTTTAATAGCAAATATGCTTTAGCAACTAGATTGGATTGCTTGAACAAACTTTGGGAACTATTATGCAATATTTTTTAGTGATATTTTTTTAATAATTTTTTAAAATATTTTTAACAACTATTTATAGTTTTTTTTTTTTATATTTCATTTTTTAATTTAATTAATTTTAAAAATGATAAATAAGAAATAAATGTAATTTTATTATTAAAATATAAATGAAAACATAAACTATTTAATATAAAATTTTCTAAATAACCTATAAAAAGTAAATATAACTTTATTATTAAAATAAAAATGAAAATATTTTTTTAATGAATATTCTCAAGTATCATATAAGCCATCTTTATCTATTTTTGTTGACTTTTATTAAAAAAATAAAGCAAGGCCCATTTGATGTTTTAATTTTGGAGTAATCGTTCGTATATATATATATATATATATATAAAATATGTTTATTTGATGTGAGAAATTTTATAATTTTTTTAATAATTTTATATTTATGATTTTTATTTATTATTGTAATTTTTATATTCCGTTTAGAGTTTATGTATTTTTTTATTTTTATTTTTAATTATGATTAGCCACTTTCTGGTATACTTTTTTGTTTATATTTTATTATAGTTTATCTCATTTAATACTGAATGATTCTTAGCTTTTTATTTCAAATGTAATTTTTCATTTATCATTTCACCTAAAAACACAATTATGTATGTTTACTCTTTACTTATTTATCACATTGTACAATAGTTTTTATTTGCATGTCTTTTCACCTCACCATAGATTCATTGAGGCTCGATGTTGTCTTTCAACATATGAAGTACTTGTTTACATGCACCTTCACCTCAACATAAATTCACTGAGGCTTGGTGTTGTCTTTCATCTAGGTATTTAATGGTAAGGAATGTTACACACACACACACACACACGTTGGTCGATTCACCTCACCATAGATTCATTGAGGCTCGGTGTTGTCTTTCAACATATGAAGTACTTGTTTACATGCACCTTCACCTCAACATAAATTTACTGAGGCCTTGTGTTGTCTTTCATCTAGGTATTTAATGGTAGGGAATGTTACACACACACACCTTGGTCGATTCACTAGTGATATGATTTTGAATGTGTGACTTTCTAATTAATTTTGCGTCATGTTTTTTTTTTAAATGAGAGGCTCGGTGTTGTCTTTCAACATATGAAGTACTTGTTTACATGCACCTTCACCTCAACATAAATTCAATGAGGCTTGGTGTTGTCTTTCATCTAGGTATTTAATGGTAGGGAATGTTACACACACACACACACACACGCCTTGGTCGATTCACTAGTGATATGATTTTGAGTGTGTGACTTTCTAATTAATTTTTGCGTCATGTTTTAATAGCTCCATCGATATAATATTTGACACTCATTATCCTTACCTTGTCTTGCATTTGGGCTCTACAATCCTCAACATCTTATAAAAAAACATTTTTGTTATTATACATTACATTATCATCACCATTGTGCTTAATATTCTAGAAATTTAATACAACAAATTTACTTTAATGTAAACATATTCTCGCTTAACTTATGAAAGAGACAACCCTCTACGCCTATTGATCCCCAAATGCCCTCACTCATTCTTAGTGCTCCCCATCACTAACTCTTTATTTAATGGTAAAGGTGCACATTGACTTGACTTGGACGAGCGAGACCCTCTTTACACCATGATGGAATGTGTCATTCATATCAATCAAAGGGAATGGTATAAAAGGGATGAGACCTCAAAGGTAAGTTTATGTAACATCTATTCCTTTTTGTCAATACTAAGCATTTGTTATTTAGTTTACATACATGATTAATAAACATTTTGATACCTTGCAACATTGCCATGTATGATTTGTTTTGGTTGAAGGAATGGGAAAATGTAATTATAAAACCTAGATTTGCAACATAATAACAGTTTTAAGGACAACCCACATGCATATGCATATGTAATATTCTCACATACATATCACACAAAATTACAAAGGAGCTTCGCCTTATTTCTGAAGGCCATTTTCACCTTCATTTGATTTGTAGAAACTTGACTAAATATTATAGCCAAGCTTGGAGCACTTCAAGTCCCACTCATGTTGTTAGTGAGGCCCTTGTCGATTTCACTTCATTTATTGTTGGATTCACTTTGCGGTCCTTGTCAAACCAAACCTTTTTTGGCATTGGGCTTGCAACAATACATTTTTTTTCTAGGAGTGTGTAATATCATTGTTGTTCCATGTTGTAGGAACACTGTTAGTGAGTTTGTGCTATCCCATTGGAAGATGCCCAAATTATATTTGTGTATAAAAATAATCTTCATAAGGAACATTATTAAATCCCCAAGTCTACATTAGGGTTGAATTGCACAATTTTATGGTTTTGTTAATTTTGCATGTTGGCCTAGGAACTTTCTCCTTTATACCTCCTCTTCATGCAATGAAGCCTTATGAGGACGTTCTCTTCATCTAGCACATAGAAAACTACATTTGTGGCCTAAACTTACTAGATAAAAGTTTGTCTTGGTTGTTCCCTATGTTCTTTTGGATGCTTGTTATAAAGTGACTCATACAACATCAATTTTGACACTTGTTCCCCTCCAACACATCTATGTTCATAACTTTTAGCACAATTGATTGGTGTTCCTTCACATGTTGTTCCACGTTGGCTATAAAAACAACATTTGAGGCTCTAGATTGCACATTTACAAGTGTATATACTCTTACTTTTAGACTTTGTTGATTAGCTAATACAATTGAATGAGTATTAATTTTTTTTTGTTATATATAAGAATCGAAAACTGGGCCAAGCTCGTACTTGCATGACATCGAATCATTATTTACCACTACCACTATAACCTCTAGTGAACTCATATGTATCCCCATGCATAAACCACATGGTAAATGAGGGGGTATTTAAACCTCAAACAACATAATTTACATAAGAATTCATACCATGACCATCACTAATCGAGTTGCTCCCTAGGGGAAAATGAGTGTTATGTTGTTTGCGATAGGAATTGGTTGTTTTTTTGGGATTTCTAGTATAGTGAAAATTGGTTCCTTTTCAATATTAGTTACATTGTTTTTTCTAAGGGAGTAGATCTCTTTAGTTTTTTGTCATTAGAATATATTCAACAAGTATTATTGGTGTTTAAAATGTCATATGATGTCTTGACCATCCCGTCACATACCCATTGTGAGTGACATGACCTTGTTTCTTCAATGCCTTGTCAACCTCCTAAACTTTTCTTCATTGTATCCTATTGTAAATGCATTGTTGTCATGGAAGATGGATATGCATTTATACTGATGTGAATCACAACTTCCTCTGGTTCAATGGAATTTGATGATCGTTGTGCTTGACCATCAATGGTCGTATGGTGGTTTGATGTGTTAAGGATTCCTATATATCTCTGTGACCACACAACTCATGACATAGGAAATGACCCAAAAAAATGAAGGTCTATTTGATATCATGCACTTGAAAATAAATAACAATATTAGATAAGCTATTATTTGAATAATTGCCACTACCTCAATGGAAACCTAGAGGCCTGAGTAGTTCAAGGTGTTTATTTCTATACGTGGACCATGAATGTGATCTGCACGATTTTTCAATGAGGATGATGACCCATGGGAATAGACTGGGTTGGGAGTTATTGATCCAGTGAATAAACAATGGGATCAATAGAGTCAAAGTAAGAAAATGAATCAATTTGAATTGGGTCTTATCATGTTGTCATCCTTGTTTCTATCATTAATGTTTCTGATGATTTTTCCTTCACTTTTGATTAGTCTTAATCACTACCACCGCAACAACAAAGTCAATTGATGTAAGATAAACTGACGTTGTGAATGCATGCCTCACAAGGAGAGGTTCCTATGTCATTTATTATATACCCGTGAGATGCTTAGTTCAACATGCTTCTCAAGATAAGAAATTAGATCTGAAAACAACATTGGTTAAATAATAACATATGGTGAGTAACCTCACACTAGGAAAGAACTCAATATAAAACCATTATGTTATAAGGTAGGAAAAGAGATAACTATCCAAAGTCAACTCTCCACCTCACCCTGTAATACTCAAATATATGAAGCTTTGAAAACGTATCCCTTCTATGTTAACACTCTTTAGAAGGGACTTAATGCTAATATTTTTTTATTTATACACAAATTAATACTTCTTCAACCATAATTTTGCATAGCTTTCATCACACCATTTTTTGTAACTTATTTTTTATTTTAATTTATTTTTTGGAAAAAAATTCTATAATTTTATTTATGATAAAGAAAAATTACAAAGTACATATACCCTTGCGCATTTCATTGGTCTTTAACCCACAAAAAATAGGAAGTTGATTGAGTTCCTATGGCTTTTTTTTCTCAAGAAAAAGATCTAGATTTTTTTTTTATCTCCAATTTACATTTTTACAAAAATAGGATCATATTCCTTTATTAGCTTGTTTATAGTGTTGTACTATTTCCTTTTATTGTCACATACTGGCTATTATATAAGTTTTACATAAAAAATATGTGAATCGTGTATTCACCTCTATATGCTCAAATATATACAAATAAAGAGAAATAAGAAAAAAGACAGATTTTGTAATTGTGTCTATGATACTATAGTTCAAAATATTCAAGCCCAAGGGTCAAGAAGAAATTATGTTTGTGGGTTGTCTATAAACTCTAAGATTTTCCATGTGCCTTTATCGATTTCTAGTCCATCCTTTGAGAGTGTATCTGCTTCTGAGTTTCTTGACCTCTAAATATGATCAAAAGAGATGTGAGAAAAAAGTGATCTTTTTTGTGTGATTTTTGGATATATGGGCAAGAGAGTATAAATTCTTAATTGGTTGTCCCATGCATCCATTTTATAACCATAGGTGAGTCCCCATAAATATGTAAAGATGAAATTATCTTATAAAGGGCAAGTTGTATAAGGAGCTTGAGTGCAAAGAGTTCTATGTAATTGTTGGAAGCATGACCAATGTTTGAGGATAAATTGAAATAATGAGCATTTTCCAAGTAGATGATACCACCAACTCCACCCAAAGATGAGTTATTTTGAGCTACACCATCAAAAAATGCCCATAGGAAGTCCTTTTGTAATTTCAATCTTAGTGGAAGGGGCCATATGATCTATAGGTGTTCTTGTTGCCTGTGAATTTGCTAAAGCCACATTGTGTAAAGCAATCTTGATATAAGATGGCCCTTGGTTTTGAAATAGCTTCATTCATATCAATCCATATTCCTCAAGCCACTACCAAAGGGAGTGCTTTAAGTTGCGATTCAGGAGCATCTGACCACCCTTAATCAAAAGTCAAAGTCAAAGCTATGGAGAAGGAGACGTGGACAATCATGTAAACCGAGAGCAAAATTCTGTTAAAGCTAATTGATGGAATTGATAAGTCTATAGAATACTTAAGTGATGCAGGAGCATCTGGCTAACAGGGCGAAGACGGAAAGAAGGTTGACATGGTTTCTGAGAAGGACAGAGAACACGGCTCACTGGACGGACAGCGTGTCTGTCTTTATTTTTATCTGTTGTTTTTATTTTACTTTTCTGTTTAAAATGCCTAGAATAATGTAATGACTTCTAATTAGGAACAATAGTAATTAGTTAGAATCATTCGTTTCCGAACAGTTATATTACTGTTGTAAATACAAGCAAAGGAAAACGTGCTAGTTATGAATAAGTTTCAAATACGAAATAACTATTGTAACTGACAACAAAACAACTAACAACAGTTATCCAACTGTTCGAGAACAGTGATACAAAAGGAGGAAAACAAGCCCAATACGGGTTCGACTGTGAAAAAGTAATTAACAGAAAAGAATATATTCATTATTTTTCAGTGCACATACAATTCCTACGAGCGTCCTCAAATACTGTACAATTCAATGCTGTGCATTCTTTTTATGGTGTAAACATTGTTAAATTTTCACTACAGATTCTGAACCAGAACGAAAAGACAACTAATCAAACGAAGAGCCACAACGACCAGCGCAGGCCACACAGTCATAGCGTTCAGGCGTATACACTTATAACAGGTATGCAAACAAAACCATAAGAGCGGTTCCAGATTTATTTCCACATAAATTCACAGGATTATAACATAGTCATCCAAAGTCTATATAAGCATTCACATTCTCTGTTCAAAATAATTACAAGACCAACCCAGTTCGCAGACGTGGGAACTGACACGATTATAAACAAAAGCCATCAGCATAGAGTTCGAACTCATCTCTTGAAGCTACCACTAAGCTTAACAACTAAGGAACCAACGACAGACAGCGGCACAAGGCCAACGAAAACCAAACAGACCCTACAAGTCGGAAAACCCAACCAAGCACAGCTAGAACAACAGAACGATTCTACCCGTATACTGTTCGGGGCAGCCGGAAGTCCAGGCATCCAGACCAACGAACGGCTCCACCTGCACAAAGGCAAACAGAGGAAGGGTTAGGTTCCAACCACAGCAAAAACAAAAACAGAGAACTGGAACGAAGCTATTGAGTAAGATAAACAAGGGTCATTACCTGATAGGCGAGCCATAACTGTAATTTCTCACCCGGACGAACCCCTGCTCACAGAGGAGCCAGGCCATTAGTCTCAAAACCGCAACCAAAAGCACACCACTCCGTCGACCAGGCAGGCAGAACTCACACACTCACCACAGAAAATACAGAAGTTACAAGGAATCGCCAGGAGCTCGCAGAGCCAAAGACCGATTAACAATGAAAGCCAAAGGAGCGCGAACGGTGTAAAACCCCAAACCAAGGCGGGTTTTGCAAAATCCCAAGGAGGGACAATTGTCCAACAGGCAGACCATCAAGGTACCCATGCCGTAACCCAAGCAGATTAAAAATCAAATAAAATTTATTTCCAAAATCAATTACATTGTTGTTCAGATCGTAAGTACATAACACATCGGCATTTAGACGGCGGGACCACGTGGGCTGGCCCCATCAAGTGGTATCAGAGCAGCATTTTGAGAAAGTAGAAGAAGATGGAAGTACAAAGACGAGGACGTGGGAGAGGTGCACGCAGAGTAGCAGACGAAGGATTGAGAGAACAGTTGAGAATCCTTACAGCTCGCTTGGAAGCAGTAGAGGCGGGTAGGCGAAGAGACCCGGAACTTGGGGATGACAGTGAAGATGAGGCAGCAACTGTTACAGATGGGTCAGAGGAAGAAGCCCCAGAGTTAAGGCTGTTGCGATCAGTTCTGTTAGCCAGCAGCAAACCCAAACCGGAGATCCCTAACTATGATGGCAGTCTGTCCGCAGATGTCTTGCTGGATTGGATAAGCGAATTAGACAAGTATTTTGAAAATGAGGAAATCAGTGAGGATAAAAGAGTTAGATTTGCTGCAACTAAATTAAAAGGGCACGCCGCCTTATGGTGGGATAGTGTCCAAGCGGACAGGAGACGAATGAACAAGTTGCCAATAAGAAGGTGGCCAAGGATGGTGGCAAAACTGAAGGGCAGATTTTTGCCGAAGGACTACCAGGTTGAGCTTTATCGACGAGTGCAAAATTTAAGGCAGAAAGGTATGACTGTAAAGGAGTACACAGAAGAGTTTTACCGTGTAAATTTACGTGCTGGTTATACGGATGATACTCCAGAAAAAACAGCGAGGTATGTAAATGGCTTGAGGTTGGAAATATTGGACGAGATCAGTATTCTCTCTCCCCGAAATATTGAAGAAGCCTTTCAGAGTGCTGTAAAGGCTGAGGAGAAAATCAACAGGAAGCAGAACAACAGGAGAGGGAGAGGGAATGGCAGAGGACGAGGACAGTCCTACGGCAGAGGGAGAACTGCCACAAACAGCGAAGAAGGTAGCAGTTCCAGAGCTTCAGGGACAGCAGAGAAGGGAGAAAGCACTAGAGGAGGTCGGCCATATCAGCGGGGAAGAGGAAATGGTCGCGGAAGAGGGACTAATGTCCAGTGCTACAGGTGCCATAAGTGGGGGCACAGATCCTTCGAATGCCTGGAAGCTGAGCACGCTGGCCAGAGGGGAGCATTTGTTGCGCAACCTGAGGAAGCTTAAGCACAACCCCGGGAGATAGAAAACGTGGCAGAAATGGGGGAAGCTCTAATTTTGAACAAAGTGTTGTTGAAACCAGCCAAAGAGATAGCTGAACAGACCCAGCGAAAGGCGTTGTTTCGAACAGTTTGCAAATCACAGGGGAAGTGCTGTAAATTGATTATAGACAGCGGGAGTACAAACAATTTGGTTGCCACCGAAATGGTGGAAAAGCTGGGCTTGAAGCGACTTAAACACCCCACGCCTTACAAGGTGTCGTGGCTACAGAAAGGCCACCAGTTACTAGTTGATGAACAGTGCGAGGTAGAATTTCACATTGGCAAATATCACGACACGGTGGTCTGCGATATTATGCCAATGGACGTGTGCCATATACTGCTTGGGAGACTGTGGCAGTATGATCGGAAGGTGACACACGATGGGAAGACAAATTGTTATAAATTTGTGAAAGATGGGATCAAACATACGCTTGTACCCATCAAAGAGGAGGATGCAGCAGAACCGAGTGGAACAAAAACATTGTTAATTGGAGGAAAACAATTTGTGAAGCAGATTGAGGAAAATGAGGTCAATTATGCAATTGTAAGGAGGACAAGACCGATGTTGCTGAACACAGAAAAATCAGAACTGCCTGTAGAAATTCAGGAGTTGTTGAAAGAATTCCAAGACATTGTAGTTGACGATCTACCAGATAAGTTGCCTCCCAAGAGGAGTATTAGCCATCATATTGATTTTATACCTGGAGCAAGCTTGCCAAACAAGGCAGCGTATAGGATGAGTCCGAAAGACAATGAAGAAATTCGTAAACAAGTGCAGGAGTTGCTGGATAAGGGACTGATCAGAGAAAGTTTGAGCCCTTGTGCAGTACCAACAGTACTTGCACCTAAGAAGGGTGGAGAATGGCGAATGTGTACAGATTCGCGGGCTATTAATAAAATCACTATTCGATATAGATTTCCCTTACCCAGGATGGACGACATGATGGATTGTCTTAACAGAGCAGCTTATTTTACAAAGATTGATCTGAAGAGTGGTTATCATCATATCATAATTATGGAAGGAGATGAGTGGAAAACAACTTTCAAAACTAATGAAGGGCTGTACGAGTGGCTAGTCATGCCATTTGGATTGAGAAATGCTCCTAGTACCTTTATGAGATTGATGAATGAGATGTTAAAGGAATTTATTGGCAAGTTCGTGATAGTTTATCTTGATGACATTTTAATTTTCAGCAGAACAAAAAGAGAGCATCTTCAACATGTTCGAAAGGTGTTAGAGAAGTTACAGCAGAACAAACTGCTGATAAACTTAAAGAAATGCACTTTCCTGCAGAAGGAGCTGGTCTATTTGGGGTTTGTAGTTGCAGAAAATGAATTGAAAATGGACCCCGAGAAGATTGCAGCAATTATAAGTTGGCCGTCACCGAAGAGCTTATTTGAGGTACGTAGTTTCCACGGATTGGCAAGTTTTTATCGAAAATTTATTAGAAATTTCAGTGAAATCTGCGCACCAATGTTAGAGACCATCAAAAAGGCCAGTCAGCCTTTTTGTTGGACCAAGATGGCAGAAGACAGTTTTCAGCTTTTGAAGCGGAAGATCACGGAGAGGCCAATCTTGAGGCTGCCTGATTTCAATAAACTTTTTCAAGTTCGGTGTGACGCAAGTGGAACAGCTATTGGCGCTGTGCTCAGTCAGGAAGACAGACCAGTGGCATTTTTCAGTGAAAAACTAAATGAAAGCCGACAGAAATATTCCTCATATGACAAGGAATTTTATGCAGTGGTCCAAGCTTTAAAACATTGGAGGCACTACCTGCTGGGCAATGAATTTGTTTTGTTTTCTGATAATTCGGCATTGCAATACGTAATGCAGCAGCACAAGTTAAACCATAAGCACGCCAAGTGGGTAGAATACTTGCAGAGTTTCACTTTCGTGTTAAAACACATAAGTGGGCAAGCCAACAAAGTGGCAGATGCTTTGAGCAGAAGAGCCTTGCTCTTACAGGAGAGTAGCATACAGGTATTGGGATTCGAACATTTGAAAGATTTGTACCAAACCGACACAGATTTTAAGGAAGCTTTTGAAGCCTGCCAAAATCCTGTATTAAGGAATGCAAGCCCATGGTTAGACTATAATTTACAGGAAGGATTATTGTTCAGAGGTGGGCAATTATGTATCCCAGACTGTTCAATGAGGGAGAATATTGTACGGGAAAAGCATAGTGGCGGATTAGCGGGACATTTTGGCATCAACAAAACTTTGGAGCAACTCGGACATTTTTATTATTGGCCTAAAATGAGCAGGGATGTACAGAGATATGTAAACAGGTGTAAAGTCTGCCAACTGTCAAAAGGACACAGTCAGAATACTGGACTTTACACACCACTACCTGTTCCAAGCAGGCCATGGGACTCGGTCAGCATTGACTTTGTTCTCGGACTGCCTAGAACACAGCGGGGGTATGATTCAGTAATGGTGGTGGTAGATAGATTTTCAAAAATGGCTCATTTTATTCCTTGCCGGAAAACTAGTGACGCCACGTACGTGGCACACTTGTTTTTCACGGAGGTTGTTAGATTACATGGCCTACCCAGAACTATCATTTCAGACAGGGATGTAAAATTCACAGGACACTTTTGGCGCACCCTGTGGAAAAAGTTGGGCACGCAACTGAACTTCAGCTCTGCGTATCATCCGCAGACTGATGGACAAACGGAAGTGGTGAACAGAAGCTTGGGGAACTTATTACGGAGTTTAACTGGAGAAAATTCGCGGTTATGGGATCGAGCTCTCGCCCAGGCAGAATTCGCTTATAACGATTCACCCAATCGTAGCACCGGACACAGCCCATTTCAGATCTTGTATGGCATGCATCCTCGGGGAATACATGAACTGCGAGATTTGGGAAAGTTGGAACGGAGAAGCGCGGATGGGGAAGACTTTGCAGAAGCAATGAGCGAGCTTCATGAAAAAGTCAAACTAAGGTTGCAGGACAGCGTACAGAAATACAAGCAGCAAGCAGACTCAAAGCGACGAGAGGTGCATTTTAATGTTGGGGATGAGGTCCTTGCGCATCTGCGCCGGGAACGGTTTCCTAAGGGCACGTATAATAAGCTAAAATATAAGAAAATTGGTCCCTGCAAAATCCTACGTAAATTTTCAGCCAATGCTTACGAGATTCAGCTGCCACCTGACATAGGCATATCACCTATTTTCAATGTGGCGGATCTGTTCCCCTATAATGCCCAAGCAGAGGATGATAGTGTGGTACAGCCAAAACGGGACACCCAATTTGGAGATAGTTCTTGGAAGAAACAATTGCCTTCGGCCCAGTCCCATGAGATTGAAGGGATCCTCAGCACCCAGGTAGCCAAGAAGACACGTAGGAAAGAATATCTGCGTTACCTCGTCAAGTGGAGAGACCGTCCAATGGAGGACAGCTCATGGCTCGACGCGGCGCAGATACAGAAGGTTGGTTATTCGGTGGAGGAACTCATGGAACGGAGCCATGAATTTCTTTTACCCCAGGAGCCTGATGCAGGAGCATCTGGCTAACAGGGCGAAGACGGAAAGAAGGTTGACATGGTTTCTGAGAAGGACAGAGAACACGGCTCACTGGACGGACAGCGTGTCTGTCTTTATTTTTATCTGTTGTTTTTATTTTACTTTTCTGTTTAAAATGCCTAGAATAATGTAATGACTTCTAATTAGGAATAGTAGTAATTAGTTAGAATCATTCGTTTCCGAACAGTTATATTACTGTTTTAAATACAAGCAAAGGAAAACGTGCTAGTTATGAATAAGTTTCAAATACGAAATAACTATTGTAACTGACAACAAAACAACTAACAACAGTTATCCAACTGTTCGAGAACAGTGATACAAAAGGAGGAAAACAAGCCCAATATGGGTTCGACTGTGAAAAAGTAATTAACAGAAAAGAATATATTCATTATTTTTCAGTGCACATACAATTCCTACGAGCGTCCTCAAATACTGTACAATTCAATGCTGTGCATTCTTTTTATGGTGTAAACATTGTTAAATTTTCACTACAGATTCTGAACCAGAACGAAAAGACAACTAATCAAATGAAGAGCCACAACGACCAGCGTAGGCCACACAGTCATAGCGTTCAGGCGTATACACTCATAACATGTATGCAAACAAAACCATAAGAGCAGTTCCAGATTTATTTCCACATAAATTCACAGGATTATAACATAGTCATCCAAAGTCTGTATAAGCATTCACATTCTCTGTTCAAAATAATTACAAGACCAACCCAGTTCACAGACGTGGGAACTGACACGATTATAAACAAAATCCATCAGCATAGAGTTTGAACTCATCTCTTGAAGCTACCACTAAGCTTAACAACTAAGGAACCAACGACAGACAGCGGCACAAGGCCAACAAAGACCAAATAGACTCTACAAGTCAGAAAACCCAACCAAGCACAGTTAGAACAACATAACGATTCTACCCGTATACTGTTCGAGGCAGCTGGAAGTCCAGGCATCCAGACCAACGAACGGCTCCACCTGCACAAATGCAAACAGAGGAAGGGTTAGGTTCCAACCACAGCAAAAATAAAAATAGAGAACGAGAAGGAAGCTATTTAGTAAGATAAACAAGGGTCATTACCTGATAGGCGAGCCATAACTGTAATTTGTCACCCGGACGAACCCCTGCTCACAAAGGAGCCAGGCCATTAGTCTAAAAAAAAACAGCTAAAGAAAATTCCAACATAGAACGGAAGCTTACCAGGTTAAGTTGACGGAGGGATGAACAAAGCATGCCACACGACCTGTCGAATTTGGAAGCCAACGAACCAGAGCTGAAGCAAATGTCACCATGAACCTTACAACTCTCGACTAGCTGTAAACCCTTGTGAGATACGGGCAGACATTGACCAGAACACACAGAGGCAGACATTAAAGCCGAATATATACCACAGTGACAGCGAAAACACATGCAAACAAATCCCGTAATGCAAACCTTACCAGGGTTTCGCCAAGCAAACAATAGCATACAGGCCGAGACTTAGAACGACTGAGACCACGACCGCAACCAAAAGCACACCACTCCGTCGACCAGGCAGGCAGAACTCACACACTCACCACAGAAAATACAGAAGTTACAAGGAATCGCCAGGAGCTCGCAGAGCCAAAGACCGGAGTAACAATGAAAGCCAAAGGAGCGCGAACGGTGTAAAACCCCAAACCAAGGCGGGTTTTGCAAAATCCCGAGGAGGGACAGTTGTCCAACAGGCAGACCATCAAGGTACCCATGCCGTAACCCAAGCAGATTAAAAATCAAATAACATTTATTTCCAAAATCAATTACATTGTTGTTCAGATCGTAAGTACATAACACATCGGCATTTAGATGGCGGGACCACGTGGGTTGGCCCCATCATTAAGTAATTGTGATTAATCTTTCATGTATGCATAACGAAAGATTTAGGAGTTTGTTTGAACAATTTTAGGAGAATATCATGGATCTAGAATGATCCATGATTCTATAGTTATTTCTATATATTATGAACCTGCGTGTTATGTATTGTGAGATAGAGAGAGCATAGACAAAGAGTGAGAATACAATGTAGTTGAAGGAGAATTTGTGCCTAAGGCTAAAATGCCTTAGTCTGTAATTGAATTATGTATATAATAGAAATATACGTGTTATGTGGATTTTCGTTTATATGTGTATGTTTGACCTATAGTTCAGATGTATGTGTTGGAAGAGTTAAATTTCGTGTGACAGGTTATTGATTGACCATCGATCACTATAAGGATCGATGGTGATCCAATGATAAAATGAGTTAACTGTTGTATGAGTGTCGTGGGTGTGTAGATAGAGTATGGCAGAGTTAATTTGTGCTGTAAGGTAAATCCCATCATAAGTGAATAAGCGCAAAGGGAGCCGTCAGATCGTTTAGGTCGACGGATATTAATGGCGGAAGAAGAATGGCGGAGGAATATATCTGGATCATCAAATCGATAGATCTATTAGATCAATGGTGATCAACAACTGCGGGGGTAGGAGAGTACGTATTTTCTTGATCGTGGCTGAAGTTCCACACTCGCTCATAGCCATAGATCTCATATTCAACTTCTTAGATCATAGTCAACTGCGGGGGTTAAGCCTGTTTTAATCAGTGTGCTAATTGAAGTTCCACAAACTGTAGATTTGATGGCCTCTTATATCCAACGGATATCGGGTCATAAATGATTGAACTCTAATTTCGAAATCGGACCCGAACATTTATAGATCAAGGATTTATATTCCTTATCAGCTCCGTAAGGGCGGTTAAAAATCGCGCATGATCCCCATTTGATATTGCTGCTGATCGTTGGATCAAGTATGCCTTCATCAAACGGTGGAGGATCGATGATTAGTTTCGTTGATCGGTGTACCATCAACCATCAGATTGAAGGGTAAGATCAACGGTGGAGATTGAAGCCGATAAAACTTGGGCCTGAGCGGACCTGAGAAGTTTATGGATGCGGGTTTATTTTATTTGGGGTTCGGTCTTGTGCATTCAGAGTGGGATTGATGTTCGTTGGCAGATTATGTGTTAAAGCGTTGTTTGGTGATTGGTCGGATTTTTGTTAAAATCCACCAATGTAAACGCTTCCAATTTGTATAGGTGGGCCATAACCCATAGGTCTGCATATTATTTTATAAAGATGGAGCTAAACTACCTTTAAGCAGTTTTCTCTATCATCAAGTGGTATCAGAGCAGGGAAAGGTTTCATGCGAGAAAGAATATTTTGCATGCAAAAGGAGGAGGTACAATTATGTTGAAGACTGGTGTATCGTGGTCTTTACATTTTCGTATAGATAGCGGCAGCAGAAGGTGAGAAGAATGCAACAACCTAGAGCATGAAATGCTTGTATGGTTCCACAGAAGAGAGAAACAGAGAGATGCCAAAAGACTAAGCTCGAGGAGAGAAGCTTGGTGAGGTATCGTGTAGCAAAGAAGACTGTTACTACAGAGGTAGGTTACAGCTCACAGAAAGATCATGAAGGCAGTTCCATTGAGGAAGTGGGTAGAATTGTTATGGGATGAAGGAGAAGCATATGACCAGGAGGTCATAAATTTTAGTGCCTCGGGAGTCTGATGCAGGAACATCTGACCATCTTTTATCAAAATACAAAGTCAGAACTATGGAGAAGGAGACGTGGACAATCATGTAAACCAGGAGCAAAATTCTGTTAAAACATAGCTAATTAATGGAATTGATAAGTCTCTAGAAGACTTAAGTAATTGTGATTAATTTGCAATGTATGCATAACAAAAGATTTAGGAGTTTGTTTGAACGATTTTAGGAGAAGATCATGGATCTAGAATGATCCATGATTCTATAGTTACTTCTATATACTATGAACCTACGTGTTCTATATTGTGAGATAGAGAGAGCATAGACAAAGAGTGAGAATACAATGTAGTCGAAGGAGAATTTGTGCCTAAGGCTGAAATGCCTTAGCCTGTAATCAAATTATGTATATAATAGAAATGTATGTGTTATGTGGATTTTCATGTATATGTGTATGTTTTACCTATAGTTCAGATGTATGTGTTGGAAGAGGTAAATTTTCCAACGATAAAACGAGTTAACTATTGTATGAGTGTCGTGGGTGTGTAGACAGAGTATGACAGAGTTAATTTGTGTTGTAAGGTAAATCCCATCATAAGCGAACAAGCGCAGAGGGATCTGTCAGATTGTTTATATCAACGAATATTAATGGCAGAAGAAGAATGGTGGAGGAATAGATCTGGATTGTCAAATCGACAGATCTATTAAATAGACAATGATCAACAATTGCGGGGGTAGGAGAGTACGAATTTTCTTGATCATGGCTGGATTACCGCACTTGCCCATAGCCGTCAATTTCATATTCAAATTATTAGATCACAATCAACTGCGGGGGTTAAGCCTATTTTAATTAGTGTGCTAATTGAAGTCCTGCAAACCGTAGATTTGATGGCCTCTTATATCCAACGGATATCGGGTCATAAAGTGATCGAACTCTAATTTCGAAATCGGACCCGAACATTTATAGATCAAGGATTTATATTCCTTATCAGCTCCATAAGGGTGGTTAAACATCACCCATGATCCCCATCCAATATCATTGTTGACCGTTGGATCAAGTATGCCTTGATCAAACGGTGGAGGATCGGCAATTAGTTTCGTTGATCAAGTGTACCATCAATTGTCAGATTGAAGGGTAAGATCAATGGTGGAGATTGAAGTCGATAAAGCTTGGGCCTGAGCAGACCTAAGAAATTTATGGACGCGGGTTTATTTTATTTGGGATCTGGTCTTGTGCATTCAGAGTGGGACTGGCATTCGTTGGCGGATTATGTGTTAAAGCGTTGTTTGGTGATTGGTCAGGTTTTTGTTAAAATCCACCATTGTAAACACTTCCAATTTGTATAGGTGGGCCATAACCCATAGGTCCGCATATTATTTTATAAAGATGGAGCTAAACTACCTTTAGGCAGTTTTCTCCGTCATCAAGTTGTAACTTGTGATTTGATGAGATATATTCCTTTAGACAAGAATAATGGATGCCCTCTGCCAGGAAAAAGAGGGACCTTCTTGGTTTTGAATTTACTTCTAGATCATTTGAGTGAAAATACAACTAATAAATAAATGTGTAATTGCTTCAAAATTAGATAAGCGAAGAGGACATATGTTAGGCCCATGGAAAGTTACTTATCCTAAGTGGGAGCTTTATTTTGGATGAGAAGCCACATAAGGATATTTGCTTTTGGAGGAAAATTTAGTTTCCAACGTTTTTCCCCACTAAGGAGGCTCCAAAGGCCCCATCCTTTGTGCCAAAAGGATATATCCACATTTTGGAGAGTAAACCCCATCTAGGCTAGGGGCCCAGATTAAGAGGTCTTCATTCATATCAATATTGACAAGGTGGTGCTTTAGTGTTTTAGTGTAGTTTTCTCAATATTCCATAAATACCTTCGCTAGATTTAGCTCTTCATAAGTGAGCCAATATTGTTGTCCTCTCACGTAATCACTAGCAGAGATTTGGTTTATGGTATGGTAACCATCCTCGTTTAATTTCTCAACAAATGGATCTAGAATGAAGTGACTATGTGTAGAAACCAACCCTATTTTATTTATTTATCTTTTTAAATAAAACTAAAAATACAACCATGAGAAAATAGCATTGGGAACTCAAAAATTTATTAAGAACTATATAAAACATCCCTGAATTTCACTTCATTGAACATATCATCTAATTTACATATTATTAACTAAAGCCATAATGAAGTCATACAAAAGAATATTATAACAACATAGGTATCGTTCACCAGAAGACGAGATTCAAACTTGACTTGCTTCTACTTGCCTTCCTTTGTTGTCGCTCGCCTCTGAGTGTGAATGTCGATGTGCTTATTCCGAATGCAGTGACCCACTAATTGACCTCTTAGCCTACTCCTTGGGTACTCTCCTTCCCCGCGGACCCCCGAGCTGCAATGGGGTTGTACAATGGAGGAATGTATTAGCTAGTAGAGGAGAGCACTCTTTGGCTCAAGATTCCCCTCTCTAAAGTCCTCTACCTCACCAAACTCACTATAGCTCGTAGTCACTACTCTGACATAGTCTCATCCATCCAACAATAGGGTAAAGAAAAAAATTCCTTTCTCCCATGGCCTGCCCCTTATTTTATAGGAGTCCTCATAGGTGACAATTGGCATTTCAAGCATAATTAACTATTTTTGTTAATCCAATAGTTTGATTATTCACACACCCATGTGTCACTCTCTCATCAAGGATATCCAAAATTATTTACTTAAATTTTAATTTAAAAATAATATTTTTCCTCACCTCAACAAGATTCCTATTTTTTCTCGTAGTTGTCTCTTGATCCCCCTTTTATTCCTTAATTTGTGTTCATTACTTAAGTCAATTGATAAGTCACGGATTTGATCCCCTATCTACTCCCTAATTTAACTCAATTTGTCTCTTAGATGGATATTCTTATGTTGGTTGTTGCCACATGGAGGTTCTCTAAATTTCTCTAAAATTTAATTTATTAATCTTATTTTAATTCACCACCCTCTTCTCTTAATTAGGCTTAACTATTTTAGGATTAATATTTATCCTTACATTTATGTCCCTCTTTCCCCTTTTTACCTAATTAAGTTACATTATCTACCTAATGTTTTCCAACATGGGAAGGGTAGAGTTTTTAAGTTAAAATATTTTATTTCTCCCTATGATCCCTGTTACACAGTAATTTGTCACTGCCGTCCTGTCAGTCACCCTGCTGTGCCAATCACTAAGCTTCATGCCTTCTGAACTGGCCCAAAAAACCCATTTTCCTAAAGTTTTATTCACCAGCGCGTCTGTTTGCAAAATACCCGCGATGATTGGCGCTCCATAGTGTATCCCGCGCGCCGCCAGCTCGGAATGACATCACTTTTCCGCGCTGGTAGCCAGCGCGCCTTTCCCGTGTTCTTCCGCGCTGACATGACTGTCCTAGTTATGTGAACGCGGCGACATCGCGTCAGTTGCCTCATAATCCGCGTTGATCCAGTTTGGGCGAATTTGTTCAAACAACCAGCCTTCCAGATAACTCCAGGCTTGGTTGTTAGCTTTGTGAATGTCGACTCCCTTCTATGGCAGGTCTGTTCGACCCTTTGCAACCATTTCCCTCAAGGATAAGCTCATCCTTCCACCCTTTTAGGAGGCTCCTTCTCCTATATAAACTCTCACCATTACCATGAGCAGCTAGTTAGACTTAGCTTGGAATAGCTTGGATTGTACAGAGCTTGTAGTGCTCAGATTGCTGCTATAGGTTTGGTGTGCTAGGTGTGGAAGTGATTGATTGCTTAGGGAAGGTTGTTTTGTGCTATTTGTGTGAGAGAGAGAGTTGTTTGTCTTGGGAGAATCATCCTCAAAGGTGAATGCTTGAGATACATGCTGACTGGCCCCTCCTGAGAAGGTTACCGACGTCAGAACATTTGGTTGTACTCTTCTCTATTCTGATTAATAATAGATGACTGCTATTATTGTTCCATTCTCATTTGTTTATGCAATGGTTAAATGTGAATTACATCTTTTCTGACTGATGTATGGTTGCTTTTACTAGATTTCACGCTTGCGTTTGTTTCCCCCTTCGTGTGTGCAGGTATCTATTCGCGGAGATCGCGGAGGATTGTGACCAGCCGAAGCGGAGGAGAGAAGGCAACATCTCTTCGTCAAACGACAGCGCAGGAATCCAAGTAGGTGCTCTTTACCTCTTGTTTAATTGTAATTAGGAACATGCGTAGCAGCATTGTGTGATTGTTGCTAGACCCCTGCTGGGCTAGTAGGGATCGCCTCTATCCGTAGAGGGGATTTACCTCTCCAACAATTTGGCGACTCCACTGGGGACCAGCCTTTTTGTCTCTTGAGTCCACTTTTGTGTTTGGCTTTGATTGATCTCTTTTCGAGTTTTTGGGATTGTCTCTTTGCTTATGAACTTTCTGGGTATTTCTGGGAAGCATTTTTATTGTTAAAAGGCTCTTGCCTTTGGTTTGGGGAGCTTTTATTTTTGGCCTTGCTTGTTTTTGCTCTCAGCGCGTTTTAATTCCGAACAGCCGCGCTGACATCGCGACCCTGTTCGTTGGTTTTCTATCCATCGCGCCTGTACGTCTAACAGTCGCGCTGACCTCGTTTTCAGAGACAGCGCGCTTTATTCGTGTCCTTCCGCGCTGGAATCGCGGCCCCGCTTCTTTGTGGTTTTTGTCATCGCGTCTGTGTGCTTTCTTTCCGCGCTGACCTCGTTTTTCTGAGACAGCGCGCTTTATCCCTGTCATTCCGCGCTGACGTCGCAAAGTTGCTACAGGCCTCCCCCTGTCAGCGCCGAGTTGCTGAAGGCTACCCGCGCTGATCCTGTAAAATTCATTTTTGACCAAATTGGCCTCTTGAACCTCTTGCTGTGACTTTCCCTTCTTCTCTCCACCTGTCTGATGACTTGTTTTTCATTGTCTGAACTCTGAACTGCTTGATTGCGGAGCTTGGTTCCATAGGGTTCCGTTTTTGCTCAGTTCTTAAGTTTGCAAATACCTTCCCTTTTTGCTTTCGCTGCTTGGTTCGTGTTTCCATCGTTACTTTTGCAATTGCTGGATTGTGTTGGGTCTCTAGTTGACTGGTTGTGACTCTCGTCCTTCGGGTGTTCGCTTTTCTCCATTGATTTCACACTCTAGCCCTAGGACATCTAGAGGCCGTGTGTGTGTCAAGCCTACCGTAGGGATCTTGTTTGCTTGTTCGACCAGCCGATTTCAGATTTGTTTATGCACTTGTTCAGTGATTGTTGGAGTGTTTGGATTGTGTTTCTGAGTGGTTTTTCGCTTCCTCCTTGCTTGCAATCCTTGCTTGTCTTGCAAGAGCTTAGATCACATAGCTCGTGCGGAATTTTGTTTTCCTTTGATTTGGAAGCTTTGGTTGAGTGTTTTGGGAACTTTGTGTGCTTTCATTAAGTAGTTTACTTGGTGTTCCGGTTCCTCCAAATTCATTTAGGTGCTTTGTGTCATTGAAAAGAAATCAAACTAGTAGCTTTGCTTTAAAAAATTGAAAAGGAAAAGAACATTTTGTTGGTTTGCATCTTCAAAAGAAAAATTTCCTTTCTTCGCTTTAGTTGCATTAAGTTGCTTGTTTGATTGTACTTGTTTTGTTTGGTTAAAAATTCCTTGCCCTCTCGTAGCTAGAATTCATCGAACAAAACGGAATTCTTTGGCATGTAGATTGCATCTAGGTAATTGTGAGCGAACATACGATAGAGCTTGAAATCGAAACTTAATCTCAAGATCAACTGTAAAATGAACCAAATGAATCTAAAAACGCATTGGAACTAAACGCAAATATCTAGAGGTCTAGGTTAGAGACGTGTTCCGGCGTCTTTAAACATAGTCACTGTTGTTTCACATTAGGTTGGGTGATTCCTCCTTCTGTGACTCGATAGTGGTCTAACACGGACTGCGCTCCCACGTACCGTCGCGTATATAGGGAGACCCCACTAGGCTTTTATCCTTTATCCATAGGAAGCCGAGTCGGCCGCCCTACGATTCGCAATGCAGTGAACACAGCATTCACGAAGATCGACCACCCGTACCCTAAAAAGTATTCTGTGGTTTTGCGAAAAGTTTGGCACACCCTCTACCTAGAGTTCCAGAGCAGTCACTTTTGATCCTTTTCGGACTCCCTAAACGAAAAGGTGCCTGTGAGCGTCTTGTCACTTCGTGCTCATTAAACATTCGAAGGAGACTGGAGTCATCTTTTCGTCCTTTTCTCGACTCCTGAAACATGAAAAGGTCAAGTTTGGTTCTTGTGTCTTAAAATTAATTTGGCCACGATAACATCACCTATTTTAGATCTTGAGTGCGATAGTTTTGAGTAGGGTTTTGTCGTTAGTTTCCTTTAGGTTTTCTAAAGGGTCTGGTCATCCTGGCTGACCCATCAACTCCCGGTCTAAGTGAACAAGGTTCTCCATCCTCTGTTGCCCCAGAGGTACCAGTTGTAAGCGGTACTCTTCCCATTGTTCCGAGTATCCAGCCTATCAACGTACGTGCCCCAGGCGACGAAGATTACATAGAGGATTGGAATCCCATCTGGGAGCCCGATTATACCCCCCGTACCCCTCTCGGTATGTCGTCTCCAATGTCTTCTTCCCACATGGATGAGACAGCTTCCAGCACCGGTGAGACACCCGTGGTCACAGACATCGAGACCCCGATCCCGGCTTCCTCTCCCCTCCCTCCACGATATCAATCAGTGAGGGATAGGTATGCCGCTAGAACGACTTCTACAACTATATGGGATCCTAGTCTTGTTGCCTCCACTGGGCCTTTTGTTTCGCAGCCCCTTAGTACACCCCTTACGACAGGGCTTAACACGCCCGTCACCTCAGTTCCCACTCAACCTACTGTCTGTGTAGCACGTTCGACTCCGGTCGTCAGTGCTGTACCGGTTTCCTCGTCTGAAAACCCTCAAGCTGGTTCCTTTGTTGGTGGAATTTCAGGATCAGGACCGTATGATGCTTTTGGGGAACCCATAACGGACCCAGATTACGAAGGTCCCTTCTTTTTCTATGATGAAAACGGTGAGTTCCTTGAGAGCATCTCAGGCCTCCCTCATCGCCCTTTCGAAGAAAACGAGGAACCCTTGAATGTCACGTACGATCACGCTACTCATATGTTCAAAGGGAACCGGGATCCTCCTAGGCAGCCCATAGGACCACCCAATCAAGGCCAGCCATTCTACTTGCAAACCCCCCAGGGGCAACCACTTTATGGCCCGCCTGACCCAGGACAATCTGGGGGCCCACAAGGTCAACCTTACCAGGAACAACCCATGGGCATTGGAGGTCCGCCATATCCATATCAAAATCAACCCACTGGACAACCAGAGCAACCTTCTTATCAACAAGGCCAACTCGGTTTCCAGCAAGGGTACCCCTCTGGACAAACTGGCTCAGTTTACAATCCTCCAAATCAACCAGTAGTCCAGCAAGGGTATCCTCTTGGGCAGGGTGGACAACCCTATGTACAACAGGGCCAACCTACCGCCCAGTCTGGTCAATTCCCTGGGCAGGGTGGACAACCCTATGTTCAACAGGGCCAACCTACCCCTCAAATCACTCATCCTTCTGGGCAAGGGGGGCAACCTGCTATACAGCAAGGCCAACCCTCTGCTCAGCCCATACACCAAGGAGGGCAGCCTGCCGTACAGCAAGCCCAGCCCTCTTCTCAAGCTGGTCACGCTGGGGGACAAACGGGCCAACCGTCTATACAGCCAAATCAACCCGTTGTCCACCCTCATCGTCAACCTGGACAAGCTGGCCAACCTCGGCGTCAACCAGCTATCCAGCCAATTCGACCACCCGTTCCGCAAAGACAACCCTTGGTGGCACATGGACAACCTGGTGCCCAGCACGGCTACCCTGCTGGCCAACCAGGTCCATCTCGAATCCGACCAAGTCAACCTTCGGGACATATGGTTCAACCCCAGCCGGTTCAAGGACATTACTCTGGGCCTCAAACTCAAACAGGTTATCAACCCTCGTACCAAACGCAGCCTGCCTACCAGGCTCCGTATGGGACCCAGCAGTCATCTGGCTACCAGCAGCCCCAGGGGCAAAATCAGTATGCTCCTTATCAAAATTATCAGCAACCACAGGTCACCCCTTATCAAAATTATCAATATGGCCAACCTGTCGGGCAAGCTGCTAATACATGGGGAGCTGGGGGGCAGATACAGGGACAGCCGTCCGCATATGGCCAAAATCCATACGGACAAACTCCCTATGCGCCAGGTCCTTTTGGACCAGGTCCATCGGGACAAAATTCCTACGCGCCGGGTCCTTTTGGGCCGGGCCCGTCCGGACAAAGTTCGTGGGGGCAACCCCAATCTGGGTGGAACCCTAATATCGCCTCGAATCCGCAGCCACAGATGTCCTTCAACCCGCAGCTACCATTTTTGGCAACGTTGGAACTACCTGATGTGTCCAAGTTAACAAATGACCCTATCTTGCATAATCCATATTGGCCACCGGTTCCAACCAAAATACCAGGTGACTGTCCAAAATTCGACGGCAAAGCCGGAGAGGATCCTCAGGCCCATGTAATGACTTATCACCTTTGGTGCTCATCTAACTCATGGCTTGATGATTCTATCCGACTTCGCCTCTTCCAGAGGACTCTCACTGGTTCAGCTGCTAAATGGTACATCGAACTCAATCGCGGCATGTTTTCAGATTTTAACTCGTTGGCTATGGCCTTTTTAACTCATTTTCAGTTACCCATTCGGTACGAGACTGGGACCCATCTTCTCACGTCTCTAAAACAGGATACGGCGACGCACATCTCCGATCATATACATGAATGGAGAAGGCGCCGTCGCTTGATTAAATTTTGGATCCCTGATCAACTCCTGACCGACTGGTTTACCACGTCCTTTGTCCCTAAAATTGCCAAAGATATCGCAATGGGGGCGTGTGTAACTGAGGAGCAAGCAATCGCGCGAGCTCAATACCTGGACTTAGTGTATTCTCAGTCAGGTACTTTGTATGAGTATTTGCCAGATGCCCCGAGGCCCGGACAACCCAAAGCTCCACCAAAGCCTTCTGTTGATGGAGTCATCGGTTCCGTAAATTCATCATCTAAGAAATCGACCGCGAATCCTGGGAAGCAGAAACAAAATGCCTCTAACGAGAATGCTTCTCAGAGCCAATCTATTCCTGGGAATACCTCCGAGGTAAATGCCGTTCAGTCCACCGCGGCAGACAAATCCTCGAAAGGCAAAAAGAAAGGAAAGGCCAAAGAAAAATCTGGACAGCCCAAGCAGAACCCTCCTAAACCTCCTTCCGAGGAAGGAGCCAAACGGAAGCCTAAGTATCCTTGTCTCATTTGCGAGGAGGATCACTACACCAAGGATTGCCCCAGGCGGTCCGAGGTTAGTCGGCTTTTGAAAGGTGCTCCAGGGTCCCCTGCCGTGCTTAAAGAGCCTTTCCCGTCCCAGCAGACGCATCAGGTGGCAGATCCTTCTCAATCCTCTTCCTCGTTCGGTTCTCAGGTGTTCATGGCTGGAACCATCCCCATCCATGTTACAACTCGAGCGAAAGATTATCCATCTTCAGCCGGGAAGGAGCCGGAAGTTCCCTCCAGCGCTCCTCCGTCCAGTTCTGGTCCCCTTCACATCGAACGGCCCAGCACCGAGACGATCCCCCGACCCCCTCCCAAAGGTGTACTCAGGAAGTCATCTTATAACCCCAATGCTCGTGCTGCACAGCATTATAGCATTGTCGAGGACTTAGCTCAGGCTCCGTCTGCTATGTCCGCATTAGAAGTCCTCCAGAGCTGCCCCTCCCAGAGGAAGTCCCTGCTATCAGCGATTGGTGGCATAGACCCGGCAGATTCGGATTTAATCTCTTTTGATCTCGAGGGTTTCACGCAGAGATTGCCTCACCAGGTGGCCTTCCTTATACAGGTTCTCATCAATGGCAAAACAATCCATCGTACGGTCATTGATGAAGGTGCCTCAACCTGCATCATGTCGGTTGCTTGTTGGAAGGCTATTGGTTCTCCTGCTCTGAGCCAGTCTCCTACCACCCTAGAAGCTTTCGACGGAAGAGAATCTCGTCCATATGGTATCCTCCCGCGATTGCCTATCTCTTTAGAAGGGAAAACGGTAGAAGTCGAGGTTGAAGTCGTTGACGCTAATCTCACTTACAACCTCCTCCTTGGACGAAGCTGGACATATGCCATGCAAGCCGTGGCCTCCTCTTTGTTCCGTGTCGTTCGTTTTCCCCATCAAGGGAAAATCGTCACAGTGGACCAGCTGTCCTTTTTCGCTTCCTCTTCTGAAGGGAATGTGCCATTCGTAGAGCATACCTCCAAATCGCTAGTGAGTGTGGGTGCTGGATTATTTAAAGATCCCTCCCTGATGGGAGTCTTTCCCCTCCCACCTCCAAATCTCGCCTCCGTTAACATGATCGCAGTGCGTTCCGATCCATGGGTTCTCCCTCCCTTGAATCAGGAAGACTCTTGGGGCGAGATGATGCCGTTGAGTCCCGCCGAGCTCAACTACATCGAGATAGTCGCTGCATCGGCTCCACCTCCTGAACCTGCTTTTCCAAGCAGCGTTCCCGATTCATATGACCGCTTCCCTTGGTTGGGAGGAGAGGCCACTTCGGATCCCCTGAAGGAATCATTTCCCTCCGACGAGGCTATCATTGAGACTATGTCTCCCGAGGAGCTCCCTTGGTCAGATTACCACCATCGCTCTTCATTTCTCCCTCCTCATTCGGAAATGGCCACATGTCTCGAGCGGTTTGCTTCATGTGTCCCATCTATCCCTCTCCAAACGCCTGTTCAGTTGTATCAAGTGTCTTCGGAAGGAAACATGGGTAACATTACGCAAACTCTGGCTATCGACATCTCTGTCAAAACAGGGGTTGTCGAAAATATTTATATTGGAGTCACATGCACTCCTGAGGAAATTCAACTTTATACCGATTTATTTCGTGAATTCCGTGACGTTTTCGCATGGTCTTACGAGGAAATGCCCGGCATTGACCCCAGTATCGTGGAGCACGAAATCCCTACTTATCCCGGCGCTAAGCCTGCTCGTCAGCGTTTACGCCCAGTGCACCCTCGAAAGGCTGCAGCCATCAAGGCCGAAGTTGAAAAACTCCTTCGAGCTGGTTTCATCTATGCCATTCCTCTCACGGAATGGGTATCTAATATAGTCCCTGTGAATAAAAAACAGGGTACTATTCGGGTTTGTGTTGACTATCGCGACATCAATCGCGCCTGTCCAAAAGATAACTTTCCTACGCCTTTTATTGATCAGCTTATCGACGATTGCGCAGGAAGCGAAATTTATTCATTTATGGACGGCTTCTCTGGTTACAACCAGATCAACATAGCCCCCGCAGACCAGCACAAGACTGCTTTCATTTGTCCTTGGGGCACCTTCGCTTACAAGAAGCTACCTTTCGGTCTCAAAAATGCCGGTGCCACTTTCCAGCGTGCGATGTCGTATGCTTTTCATGATATCCGACACATCGTACAGCCTTACCTGGATGACCTACCAGCTCATTCAGCTAAACGTCAAGACCATCCATCTCATTTACGCGAAATCTTTCTCCGCTGTCGACACTACCGTATTCGACTCAATCCGCATAAGTGTGTCTTCTGCGTAGAATCTGGCCGACTGCTCGGGTTTATCGTCTCCCGGGAAGGTATCCGTCTGGATCCCCTTAAGGTCGAGGCCATTTTGAATCTTCCTCCCCCTGCCTCTTTACAGCAGTTACAGAGCTTGCAAGGGAAAGCCAATTTTCTCAGACGATTCATCCCAAATTATGCCGAGGTGGCTAAGGGTTTCACGCGATTATTGAAGCGAGACACGCCCTTTCGCTGGGACGCTATCGCTCAACAATCTTTTGAGCGTCTTAAAGACCTTCTGGTCTCAGCTCCGCTCCTAAGACCTCCAAATTACCACCGTGACTACACCCTTTATTTGGCCGCCGCCGATACCACCATCGGCATGGTTTTAGTGCAAGACGACGATGATGGCACCGAGCATGTTGTATATTATCTTAGCCGCAACCTTCTGGATACGGAAACTCGCTATGCATACGTCGAGAAGTTGGCATTGGCAGCTGTCTGTGCCGTCCAACGTTTCCGTCATTACATCCTGTTGCGCACGACGACCGTGATCTCTGATTGCAACCCCATGACCTATATTTTGTCACGTCAGTTGCTGGGGGCAAATACTCAAAGTGGATCGTAATCCTCCAAGAGTTCGACTTGGAATTCACTGCAGCCAAGTCTAAGAAATCGCTGGTCTTCGCCGAACTGCTCTGCTCCTTACCATCTCAGTCTACACCATCTCGTTCAGAGGAACATATTCCGGATGAAACGCTATTTCTCATCAGCACTCTCGACCCGTGGTACGGGGACATTATCGTATATCTACAAACGTCTTCGTTTCGTCCCAACACATCGAAAGATGCTCGACGACGAATTCGTCACCAAGCTCAACCATACCGCATTTTGGGCGATACCCTGTACCGCCTCGGCGTCGATTCTGTTCTTCGCCGATGCTTAACCCTTGAGGAGGCTGAGCGAGTCTTGAATGACTGCCACTCCGGCGCTTGTGGCGGCCATATGTCCGGATATGCTACCGCTCAGAAGATCCTCCGCGCTGGTTATTTCTGGCCTTCTATCTTCAAGGATTGCATCCTTGCTGTACGTGCATGTCACGAGTGCCAGGTTTACCACCGGAAGATGCGTGCACCTGTTGCACCACTGCACCCTGTCGTAACCGTAGGTCCATTTGCAAAATGGGGCATCGATTATACGTCCTGTAACCCTCGTTCGGCCGGGGGGCATGGGTACATTATCGTTGCTGTGGATTATTTCACCAAGTGGGCCGAAGCGATGCCTACATTAAACGAAGACGGTCATACAGCGGCGCAGTTTGTATTCAACCATATTATCACTCGTTTCGGAGTCCCTCAGGCTATTGTTACAGATCACGGAAAGCATTTCCGAAATCATATGATGACGGAATTAACGACCCAGCTAGGCTTGCGCCAAGATAGTTCGTCACCGTACTATCCTCAATCGAACGGTCAAGTCGAAGCCGTGAACAAAGTTTTGATCACCATGCTTCAACGCACCGTCAATACACACAAGTCGAACTGGCATCTTATGCTTTTCCCAGCCTTGTGGGCCTACCGGACTTCTGTGAAGGATGCCACCGGTTTCACCCCGTTTCAACTGGTCTATGGACTGGAGGCTACCCTTCCCGTCGAATGCGAGATTCCTTCATTAAAATTAGCTGTCGAGTTGCTTCCCAACACCACTCCGGTGGAGGAACGGCTTCTTTACCTAGAACGGTTAGACGAGACTCGTCGTTTGGCTTCTCTGGCTATCGAAGCACAGAAGAAGAGAGTCAAGACTCACTTCGACCAGAATATTCATCCTCGTTCCTTTGTTGAGGGAGACTTAGTACTGCTCTACGATCAAGCTAAGGATAAGCTGGGGGCAGGAAAACTCGAATCCATGTGGTTAGGTCCCTACATCGTGAAAAGAGTTTTACAAAAGGGCGCATATGAGTTGATTGATTATGAAGGAAATCCTCTTGACAAGCCCCGCAACGGGCTGTATCTGAAGAAATATTATGCATAACTTCGCGCACTCACTTTGTATATACGTGTGTTTTGTGTGTTGTGCATGTTTTCGTTTTTGCCTTGGTGTGAAAGCGTGTTTGCCTCTTATTGTGTTTTCTTCTTCTTGTGCAGATGTCTAGTGCACCTTATGTTGGTTTCGCTGATGGCGCCTGCCGTAGTACTTGCAATTTGTCATCTGCGGCGTGGGTGATCTACGATCCTCACGGAGAATTGTTAGACCTTCAGGGTGTCTGCCTAGGTCGTACCACTAACAACGTTGCCGAATACAGCGCTGTAATTGAATTACTTGCCGAAGCGGTTGACCTCGGCATCCGAGAATTAGTGGTGAACCTGGACTCCCAGCTGGTCGTCCATCAACTTAACGGGCGATATTCCGTCAGAGACCAACGCATACTAAGGTTGTACCTACGTGTAAGATTGTTGGAACGGAACTTTGATTATATTACATATCAGCATATTCCGAGACGATTAAACACATTGACTGATGCATTGGCAAATCATGTGTTAGACAGACATTTGCGGAACAGATAACATCATGCAAGAAGACATAGAAAGCATAATAGAGTAAAGCATATGTAAATAAATCATTTCAAGCATAGTTTGCATATGTGTGCTTTTAAGCTTGCATTAAAAAATATAAAATTCATGGGTCATGTGTCGTGCAAATTCATACATAAGATCACAGTTGTACTGAACAATTGCATAACATAAACAAAACATCATCACATGTAACAATGATCCATCCAAAAACCGGTATGTATATATATATATATCGTGTGGCGCACTAAGGCGCTCAAAAATAAGTGTATATGTCCAAAATATCAGTACGTCTGAGTCATGTGTCTCAAAATAACAGTGGAAATAAAGCCTAGGCGACTATTCGGCTGGATGATGCTCTCTGTAGTACACAGCTGCTCGTGCTACCCGCCTCAGAAGACGGTGCACCCTGGGTTCCACCCCCACTGTATGGATCTGATGCTGTAAGGGGACCTCTTCGACCCCCTGGTAGTCAGGCACTCCCTCCAGCAACCCCTCAAGGTTGCGAGCCACAGTCTCTGATGTGTCAACCCCTGGAGGGACTAAGGCCAAAGCCCCGGCCCCCTGTCCTTCTCTCCGTGCCGTGGCAGCCAGGCCAATCGGTCTAGTGGGCCCCACATCTGCATACCATGACATTTATTAGGACATGTACATAAAAAATTCCAAAACATTACAAAACTCAAAAAAGTCAAGTGTTATACCTGCATCATCCCACTGTTCACCTGGGGGCAGCACCATATCAGGGTCATTGCGGAAATCCATACCCGCGTATGGCCAGTCCTCCACGAAGACAACCTGCTGATCTAGCCAGTCCCGGAAGAATGTCCCCCAGGCATGTGGCCGGCCGCCACCTCCGCGTGGCATGATGCGAGCCCATCGTGTGGCCCTCGTCTCCCGAGGATCCCTAGGAGCATCCACGGCCATCGTCTGCAGCCGCATGGCTGGCACTCGCTCTAGAATGAGCGGGACTAAGATAGACCCGTAGCCGAACTGTTTCGTCTCCCCGCGACGACAGTTGCTCAGCTGCCTCTTCATGTTGTTGGTCACTGCTGTGCACCAATCAAACACTGTAGGCTCAAGGCAATCAAGAGCTAGCATGAGGTGGGTCTTTGAAGCCTCGTGGTTGGCCATGCTTCCCGCTGCCCGGGTCACCATGAACAGGATGGTGCGAAGGACTATGTTTCCCACTGTGGGGATTGCTACTTTCCCACTCCTCGTCTTCTCAGCCTCCGGGCATACTCGAGCCATGAGATCATCTAGAGGACCGCCGCCGGTCGCTGTCCCTCTATGATGGGCCTCGCACCCCGGCGTGACAACCCAGTCAAAAAGAAGATATCCATGTGGTCAAATTCGATATCTTGGCCCCGGATAGTGAATTTCATATCCACCGGGTTCCATGCCCTGATCAGTAGCTCGAGAAGATCATGCTGAGCTCTTAGGCGAGGTGTGAGGAAAAATTTCATAAAACCGCAAGCCCGCATGGCATTGCAGCAATCCACATTGGCCCAAGCAGCAATATCTTCGACATCGTGCACTCTTTCCTGCCATTGGAAAGCCATTACGTCCTGCACAAACCATGAAAAGAAATTAGAAGTGCTGGCATAGGATTTTTCACGTTCAAATTGAAACAAAAAAAAAAATTCCGCGCCAGCGCGGCTGTTTTAAAAACAGCCGCGCTGGCCATGGCAGCCCTTCGTTATTTTTCGAGGTCAGCGCGGAAGAACACGGGTTTTCCGCGCTGACCCGAAGTTGGTCACGTTTTGTCCTAATTCGGCCAGCGCGGACCCGCGTGGGATATCCGCGCTGACCGAGAGCGCATCCATGCACCAAGAATTCGCCCGATTGGGCAAATTCAACCGCTAAAATTCTACCAAATATGATCAAAATGCAGGGCGAGGAGAGGAGAACCTACCTGGAAGAAGCGGCTCGCGAAATGGTGTCCGTATGGGCTGGAAATCACTCCGTCAACTTTCTGGCTTCTCCACGTCCTTCACGTCCCAAAATGGTAAAATGGTAAAAATGATCTTTCACCCCCCCCCTATTTATAGTAACAACTCATAAATATCCATATTTTTGGGTTTCTACCATCTTTTGCCATAAAATTAGCCCTAGATTTATCAAATGCATGTTTTAATATGTTTTTTTTACACATATCGAATGGATTTATGCGGGTAGTGCTCTTGTGCAGGTTCGAATAAAAGGTGAAAATCATCATGGTCCTGAAATCACTTGGTCCCAACAATGTCGTCTTTGAGCTCTTTTCCGACATAAAACAAGAAAAGATGGCCGAGCCTCCTTTCAGCTCGTTAAAGGGAACGAGAGGCGGTCATTTTAAGCTCTTTTTCAGACCGTGTAACTTAAAAGGATCGCCGGGTGTTTGTCGTTTCGCACTCGTTATGGGCCCTAAAACGACGTGTTTTCGACCGCTTTTTTACTTTTTCGGGTCAAAAGCACTATTTACGAAAAGTACTCCTCGATCGTAATGGTCGGGCGGTTCTTTCGAGCATTGTTTTATACTTTTTCGGGCTCGAGAGACACAACTGTACGAAAAAGGACCCCCCTGGAGTCTTCTTTTCTGCTGTCTTTTCAGGCTCTCTAAACAAGAAAAGACGCCG
This sequence comes from Pinus tabuliformis, assembly GCA_031772625.1. NCBI lineage: Eukaryota > Viridiplantae > Streptophyta > Pinopsida > Pinales > Pinaceae > Pinus > Pinus tabuliformis. Next base: position 491,515,734 of record CM062816.1, read on the forward strand.
AGTTTTTCCTTTGTCAGGCTCGTTAAACACTTGATGACATCGGGTATTGTCGAAATGACACTCTTCAAGCATATGCTATCCCCGTCAAGCTTGTCATCCAAAAATAACCGGGGTACCTGCCAGAAATGGTGGGGAAAATGGAACTGTAATCATAGTCGTGTCGGCAGTATGTCGCTCTTGAACATGGCACTCTTCTGCTTCGTGTCTGGGTGGGACCATCTCATCTTGCTTTTCACTGGCCTCCGTGGGTTTGGGTTATCTTATTCGACCTCTCATCTGCCCATTGCCATTATTACTATACCCTCTGCTCATTTGATGTCAAATACTGCCAAACCCGCTACAGTGCCGCCGATATGTTCAAGAGAAGTTGACCTCTGCAATAATACAACCTCATCTGCTATCTCACACAAATCATTTTTTCCTCTGTCTCGCATCGATGATGTGGGAATCATTATGGCCCACCTTCGATCAAGGTCACTTCCTGTCGACTTCAGCTCATTATCCGGGAAGGTGACTTAGAGACTCCCTTCAGGTGCCTTAGAGCCTGCATGCCCTAATGGCAGGTTCTTCGTGTTCGACGCGAGGTTTACATCATTGGCCTCCGATCGAATGATTCCGTGGGTGTTCGACACCAGCTCATTGATTCACATGCCGCGGATTGTACCTATAGTACCTTGAGGGCCATTGTCATTATTGGTGGTACCTCTCGCGTCTGTTAACAGTTTTCATCATTGACTGGTAATCAGACGATGTTCATGCATGTTCGACTTCAACCCATGTATTCACATGCTTGAACTTGTACTTTGTTCGGATCGGGACGGAGCGCAAGACCCTGGATCCCTGTCTGTTTATGGTCCAGGTTGCGATTTTGTGGATGATCATTACATGACTCATTGATGGATGGCTGCGCCCATACCTGAATCTTCATGGATGGCTGCGACCATACCTTATCATTATTATGGTCTCTTTAGCTGGGTGGCTGCGTCCATTCCACAGACCTTTTTCGCATGTCTTTTTGGATGGCTGCGCCCATGCCTAGACTGCGTGTATTTGATTATCAGAGATATTTCGGTCCTTCCTGGTGGTGTTCCAGTTCGGCGTGTGTCGTAAAGCATTTCACCCCTCCCACTCTCTCGGTCTTCATGCTTTAGGGGGCATCTGTTACACAGTAATTTGTCACTGCCGTCCTGTCAGTCACCCTGCTGTGCCAATCACTAAGCTTCATGCCTTCTGAACTGGCCCAAAAAACCCATTTTCCTAAAGTTTTATTCACCAGCGCGTCTGTTTGCAAAATACCCGCGATGACTGGCGCTCCATAGTGTATCCCGCGCGCCGCCAGCTCGGAAGGACATCACTTTTCCGCGCTGGTAGCCAGCGCGCCTTTCCCGTGTTCTTCCGCGCTGACATGACTGTCCTAGTTATGTGAACGCGGCGACATCGCGTCAGTTGCCTCATAATCCGCGCTGATCCAGTTTGGGCGAATTTGTTCAAACAACCAGCCTTCCAGATAACTCCAGGCTTGGTTGTTAGCTTTGTGAATGTCGACTCCCTTCTATGGCATGTCTGTTCGACCCTTTGCAACCATTTCCCTCAAGGATAAGCTCATCCTTCCACCCTTTTAGGAGGCTCCTTCTCCTATATAAACTCTCACCATTACCATGAGCAGCTAGTTAGACTTAGCTTGGAATAGCTTGGATTGTACAGAGCTTGTAGTGCTCAGATTGCTGCTATAGGTTTGGTGTGCTAGGTGTGGAAGTGATTGATTGCTTAGGGAAGGTTGTTTTGTGCTATTTGTGTGAGAGAGAGAGTTGTTTGTCTTGGGAGAATCATCCTCAAAGGTGAATGCTTGAGATACATGCTGACTGGCCCCTCCTGAGAAGGTTACCGACGTCAGAACATTTGGTTGTACTCTTCTCTATTCTGATTAATAATAGATGACTGCTATTATTGTTCCATTCTCATTTGTTTATGCAATGGTTAAATGTGAATTACATCTTTTCTGACTGATGTATGGTTGCTTTTACTAGATTTCACGCTTGTGTTTGTTTCCCCCTTCGTGTGTGCAGGTATCTATTCGCGGAGATCGCGGAGGATTGTGACCAGCCGAAGCGGAGGAGCGAAGGCAACATCTCTTCGTCAAACGACAGCGCAGGAATCCAAGTAGGTGCTCTTTACCTCTTGTTTAATTGTAATTAGGAACATGCGTAGCAGCATTGTGTGATTGTTGCTAGACCCCTGCTGGGCTAGTAGGGATCGCCTCTATCCGTAGAGGGGATTTACCTCTCCAACAATCCCCTTAACCCAAGTTTTACTCTTGATTTAATTACCTCGGTTCTACCATAATTTACCACTTGATGTGAATTTACATGGTTTTCATATCTTGATTATATTTATTAATTTATTTATTTTTAATGATTTCAAGGATGCCAAGTTTGGTCATGCCCTTCAAGAACTTCCCTTGAAGTTCCAAAGGTGTCACATCTAATAGTTTATTTGTGATGCCACGGGTGCCAAGTTGGTCGTGCCCTTCAAGAAATTCCCTTGAATTTCCAAGGGTGCCACGCCACTTTCCCTTCAAGCATTCAGTGGCTACGAGGGGAAAGTATAGGTGCAATGATAGAGACCACTATCATCTCTTATGTTGCATGCTATAGTGAGACTAATGGTGTCGGGGATCAAGGAATTCGCCTTGATGTGTGGCCCCCCAGTAAAATCCTCATGAGCGACCCAACTTTGGGACCTGCCCCCATGACATCGTGATCTTCAAGGTGAAGGTGTCTCAACCTTTCCAGCCCAAGTCACAACGGAAGTGCCAGTGGGTGAGATCAGGGACACTGTCCGACCCCGTCCATGCAGTTAATTGTACAACCCCATCACCCATATGTGAGCCATTCAGATAAGAAACTAATATGTTCCTACAACCACTAACATATCATCAGAATATAGATAAACATATATAGCAGGTTTCAAAATATGTACCAACATGTCTCCAGAGGTTCTGTAATGGAAATACATACTTTTCCTTCCATTTACTTACCTCAACAAGGCGACACCTAGATTCGAACTGGGGATGGAGGATTTGCAATCCTCTGCCTTACCGCAAAGACAAAATATAAATTTTCATCAAACCAGGTGTCGTCAACTTGTCATATGCGAGTGCCTCTGATGGTTTCCATCCATACTCAATAATCATCAGTAACAAGGTTTCTCAGTGTTAGTCATTGTCATAATAGCATCATCAACATCACCTAGTCATTCGCATCATTGTTCATTGTGAACCAGAACTAATGCAAGTAGGTAACATAGGGGACACATCCATCATGGCTATCATCATCATAACATCAATGGAAACATACATATCCATCAAAGCTATCAACATCGTAACATCAATAGAAAACATACCTATCCATCAAAGCTATCATCATCATGATATCAATAGAGAACATGCATAACCATTAATGCTACAATCATCATAATACCAATAGATAACATACATAACCATTAATGCTATCTTCATCATAATATTAATGAAGAACATACATAAACATCGCAACCACTAATAATAGAGTCATGTATCTGGATCCTCAACCTGAGTTCCTCAAAGAATAAAGTGTGGGCCTTAGGGCTAAATAAATGTTAATGTTATATCACTGTGAGTCAACTAGAGTGGGGCACTACATACATCCCCTCTTAATAATAGACTTCGTCTCGAAGTCCTTGGAATAGGTAAGGACAACGGTGACGCATCTCCTTGGCATCCTCCCAAGTAGCTGAACTAGGACTATAATTGTCCCATTGGACCTTAACATGTTCCACTAACCGTCATCTAAGCTACAAAGTTCGCTAGTCTAGTATTCGAACTAGTTCAGTCATTACTGTTCCCTCTTCCGAAACCTGCAAATGACCAAAATCAATAACTTGTGAAGGATATGAAATATAATGATGCAAAACAAAAATATTAAACAAAAGATGCATATGCGCTAAATATGGAGGTAAGGCAAGCCTATATGCCATCGACCCTTTCCTTTCTAAGATTTCAAAAGGTCCCACAAACTGTGGAGACAATTTTTCTCCCTTTCCAAATCTTATAGAGATTTTTTGGGGCCTTACTCTTAGGAACACCCTATCTCCCACTTCATAACTTCAGTCTACCTGATGATCATCATCATAGCTCTTTTGTAGATCTTATGCTTCTTTTAGCCTTCCTCTAATCATAATCATTTGTTCTTCCATCTCTTGTGTTATCTCAAAGTCAGACCCTGGAAGGCTGCTGACCAAGTAGACATTAAGTAACTATTTCAAACCTACTTTAGGCTGAGGCTTAGCCTCCTCAACCTGAGAGGGCTCTCTCAAAAGGATTAATGATATGGATAATGGATTAGATGGCTAACTCTAGTAAACAAATGACAAATGAAAGAGGTTGAAATGCAATCAGAAAGTATCCATTGGGCTTATGGAGTCAACATTGCTTCAGCCTAACAATGATATCAACCTTACATAGAAGTCAGGGCATTCAGGATTCAACACATTTAGAACATACCAGCAACATATAGGACCACACAATCTATGAATATATAAAGGGAGTTAGATCACCATGAGTGATTTCTAAGTAATTACACATTCATACTACTGCAAATATTGAGAAAAGAATAATAAAACACATTTTGAGCATCGAATCCCTCTTGATTCCTGAGAAGCAAAGCCAATCTTGCATTACTAAACAAAGTCTTTACATAAAGCCAAATATCAAAGCTCTTTTGAATAATTTTCCAACCTTTTGTACATTAGATGTTCTGATATATATAGAGCTCTTTACATACTTGAGATTCCTCCTCTAGCATGAGGGGAATTCGAATTCCACCTATTATGACACCTATTGACACCTAAAACTAATTATTAAATGAAACTAATTGTTAACTGGCAGTCCTAGAAACCTAAGACAATTAGGAGTCTAACTCCTCATTATGATTAAAACAACCTTATCTAGGAATTAAAAACTCCCTATGACACCTATAACCCCATGAATTCGAATTTGATAGTGTCCATAACCCTCCACCTGGCCCTTGATGACTCATCCTTTTACTGTTCCTGGAAACTAGGAGGCTGTTCCTTGCTCTGTTCTGGCTGAAAAATGGGTCTTGAGACAGAGCTCATAACTTCTCACAAAAAACGTATTTGGAAAAACTGAAGGAATATTTTGTGAACCAATCCATGCTGAACAAAAACCTCTCTTGTTTTTTTGAAACACCTTCCCTACCTCCCAGAATGTGTCTTTGCAAAATAGGTGTAAAACAGAGAAATATGCCTGTGAAAAACTTGCACCTACAGCAGTTTCGTAGTGCAAGTTTAGTCACCCATTTCTCCCAGCTCATAATTAATTTGAATAAAATGAAAGAGGTTTTTCTATTTCAGTATGTTAGGAATAAAAACCTCTTTCAATTTCCCAAAATATTCTTTCAGTTTCTCTAGAGACCTCCTGGAAGTTGACTACCTAAAACAGTTTTTCTCCTGAAAAGGCTGCTTCAGTGATTTCGTAGCGCAAGGTTTGGTATGTGTATATGTCTTCATTGCTTGAATTTTCCTTTTTATTAGGGCTCAAACCTTCTCAAATGATCTTATTACACCTCTGTAGAAACATCCCTTTCAAAATAATCTTCTTTTTATTTCAAGGTAGATCCTCAAAAAACAAAATTGTCACCTTCAGCAATTTTGTAGCGCGCTACGAAAATACTGTGTGAGTCAAAAACACAGTTTGTTTTTTTTTTTTTTAATTGTCTTTCTTAGGATTTTTGAACAGCTTCACCTTATGCCAATAGGCCACATATATTTAACATAATTCATCCATAAACAACTTCAAAAAGGTAATGTTCTAACCAAAATTGGGTTAAGGCTCTAATCACTTACTGCCGGTTCTTTTATGCTGATATTGTCCTCCTGGTTTGCTCAATTGAATTTGTAGGTCCTCAATCTATCTCACTTACCTCTGGCTCTACCTCTTGCAACCTTCTTAAATGCCTATTCACAGGTCTTCTTGGCTTGAAAGCAAACTCTAAGATCTGGTCATCAAATTGAAGCTTTTTGGAAGATTTAACTCCTTTGGTTTTGTTCTTGTTGGCTTCAAATAGCTCTGCTTGGACCAGAGGAGTCCCTTCTATGTAGATGGTGTAGAGAAGGTCGTTCAAATTTCTCTTTGAAGCTGGGCTTTCATTAACAATCACTGTCTTCCCATTTTCCTTGGCTAATTGACTGTGACCTCCCTGGAGTTTTTTTTTTTTAGCAGCCTACCTGTTTGAATGCTTCTTCAACCTCTCTATTTCTCGTGAGAACATCTAAGCCTTCAAGCTCAGGTCTAAGACATCGACCTGATCTGTGATTCTTCCTTTCTTTAAAGATTTCTATGAAATCCCTGCAAAGAAACTTGAAGATGAACCTGCACTGTATTGTTTTGAACATTGCCTCGCTTGAATTTGAAACTAATAGCTGCCTCACTTGCAATGGATAAGGAAATCTGCCTCTCTTGATCTTCAAAGAATTCAAATTGAACACCTATCAATGTGCTCCTCATGCATGAACCCAAACCTAACTCATAACTATGAATACTTGGCTCTCTTTGAAATTTGCAACCTAAGCATACCAAGACTCCTAACGACTCTAATAATGAGAATGAATTGTTGCATGTGATAAGCATGGTTCAAGGACTGACACATGGTGATGAAAAATTAACGAATTTTGAAGGAAAAGATAGTTAGACCAGATATGGCACAAATCCCTGATTTCGTAGCGCACATAGTGTATTTTTGTGAGTTTGCGCTACGAAAACTCCTATTTGATTTTGTAGTGCATGTAATTTTTGAAACAGCCTTAACACATGACACTTTGAATAAATGTGGGACCAATGGTGGGTAAAACAAGATTTTTGACCATATTTAACAAAGGGAATAAGACTATATCCTATGTTTTAGACTCCTTAAATAAAACAATAGGAATGACTTGAACAAGACTGACTTACAACTTTGAAACCATACAAGTTGTCCAAATTGTTTTTTTTTTTTTTTTTTTTTTTTTTTTTTTTTCAGTGATAACAGTGGATCCACTTGGGATAGTGTGCCCTTGTGGTACACTAAGAACTTGCAGGTCCATTGCCTTATCCTCTTATGATAAATGGAAATTTGTTTGACAAGCATCCCCTTTAAGCTTCTTGGGCCTTCACCTCGTGCTTGAGCTTGATGATCACTGTAGGAGAAAGAAATCTATATCTACTGAAAAATGCTCAGTCAACCTTGAGCTTATTTGCATTTTCCTACCTACCTACCCTATCAATTTCAAACTTCTTTCAGCTCAATCAATGTGAAATTTCCAATTTAACCAATCATTTGTCTTATCTAATATTAGAGGCTCTTGACTGCATCTGACCTCAAAATAACCATGATAGTGAGATAACCAAATCAACTTATAATGTACTTGATCTTCATAATGCAAATGAAAATGAAATACTGGTGTGCAAAGCTTTGCCATGTATTCACTTATAGGGTCAAAGAAGACATGGTTAATTTGATGATCACCATAACACTCTACATCTTCAGATAACTGATTCTCAACCACACAAGATTCCTTTGATATGTTATCCAACTGCTTTTCTGAATGATTCTCACAAACAATGTAATTTTCCTCCTTATTATGATCATTTATTTCTGTAAGCTGCTGAGAAGTTTGACATAAAAGACCAACCTTTTCCTCTGCCTGGGGGTTATAAAAGCTATCTTTCAGTACTTTTTCTTGTTGTTTGCAATCACTTTCATACTCTTTATGATCAAAAGACTGGCAAGTTTGCTGCATCTTCTCATTCATATCAGTGGATTGAACATGGTTTTCACAAGTAATCCCCTGCTGATTTTCATGTTGCATTTCATGGGATGTTATACTTTCTTCTTGGTGTTGAAATGCATTGTTATGAAGAGCCTCTAAAATTTCTTCATCCATAAATTCATCATCATCATAACAATCCTCCAAATACTGAATAAGACTTAAAGAATGTTTACAGCAATCTTTGAGCAGCAATAAGGAAGGATGACATTCTTTATACATCTCATAGAATTCATCATGAAAATTAGCAAGCGAATATATTGAACCACTTTCCAAATTTTTATACCAAAACCATGCTTTTCCTTCTAAAGTGGTCATAAACATCCTCATGAGACAATCTTCAGGGAACTAAACCTTAAGACTGCGCGCATGCATATGAAACCTAACCAAATGACGAGCGGCATTGTCTTTCTTTTCATCTTTGAATATTGGAAGATCCGCTAACCAATCAACCTTTGGCATAGGATTTGGAAAACCAGGGATATGAGACCGATTCATAGGAGCATACCTGGCATTCATTCTTGCAATGGAACTCATCTTGTAACTTCATCAAGCTACTGATCTTCTAGCAGTGGAGTCACCTTCCAATTTATTATTTTATGTGTGGAGTCTCCAAGGTAGTTTTGCAACCTCAAAAATATGTCTGAGCTCTTGCTACCTTCAGAAGTTCAGCCTCTTAATTTCGGGAATGAATAGACTTTAGGCTCCCGGCAGATGCACCAAAATGTTATCTCAAAGTCAGACCCTGGAAGGCTGCTGACCAGGTAGACATTAAGTAACTATTTCAAACCTACTTTAGGCTGAGGCTTAGCCTCCTCAACCTGAGAGGGCTCTCTCAAAAGGATTAATGATATGGATAATGGATTAGATGGCTAACTCTAGTAAACAAATGACAAATTAAAGAGGTTGAAATACAATCAGAAACTATCCATTGGGCTTATGGAGTCAACATTGCTTCAGCCTAACAATGATATCAACCTTACATAGAAGTCAGGGCATTCAGGATTCAACACATTTAAAACATACCAGCAACATATAGGACCACACACTCTATGAATATATAAAGGGAGTTAGATCACCATGAGTGATTTCTAAGTAATTACACATTCATACTACTGCAAATATTGAGAAAAGAATAATAAAACACATTTTGAGCATCGAATCCCTCTTGGTTCCTGAGAAGCAAAGCCAATCTTGCATTACTAAACAAAGTCTTTACATAAAGCCAAATATCAAAGCTCTTTTGAATAATTTTCCAACCTTTTGTACATTAGATGTTCTGCTATATATAGAGCTCTTTACATACTTGAGATTCCTCCTCTAGCATGAGGGGAATTCGAATTCCACCTATTATGACACCTATTGACACCTAAAACTAATTATTAAATGAAACTAACTATTAACTGGCAGTCCTAGAAACCTAAGACAATTAGGAGTCTAACTCCTCATTATGATTAAAACAACCTTATCTAGGAATTAAAAACTCCCTATGACACCTATAACCCCATGAATTCGAATTTGATAGTGTTCATAACCCTCCACCTGGCCCTTGATGACTCATCCTTTTACTGTTCCTGGAAACTAGGAGGTTGTTCCTTGCTCTGTTCTGGCTGAAAAATGGGTCTTGGGACAGAGCTCATAACTCCTCACAAAAAACGTATTTGGAAAAACTGAAGGAGGCTTTTGTGAAAAAATCTATGGTGAACAAAAACCTCCCTTTTTTTTTTGAAAAAACTTCCCTACCTCCCAGAATGTGTCTTTGAAAAACAGGTGTAAAACAGAGAAATATGCCTGTGAAAAACTTGCACCTACAGCAGTTTCGTAGCGCAAGTTTAGTCACCCATTTAACCCAGATCATAATTAGTTTGAATAAAATGAAAGAGGTTTTTCTATTTCAGTATGTTAGGAAAAAAAATCTCTTTCAATTTCCCAAAATATTCTTTCAGTTGCTCTAGAGACCTCTTGGAAGTTGACTACCTAAAACAATTTTTCTCCTGAAAAAGGTTGCTTCAGTGATTTCGTAGCGCAAGGTTTGGTATGTGTATATGTCTTCATTTCTTGAATTTTAATTTTGATTAGGGCTCAAACCTTCTCAAGTGATCTTATTACACCTCTGCAGCAACATCCCTTTCAAAATAATCTTCTTTTTCTTTCAAGGTAGATCCTCAAAAAACAAAATTGTCACCTTCAGCAGTTTCGTAGCGCACTACGAAACTGCTGTGTGAGTCAAAAACATAGTTTGTTTTTTTTTTTTTTTTAATTGTCTTTCTTAGGATTTTTGAACAGCTTCACCTTATGCCAATAGGCCACATATCTTTAACATAATTCATCCATAAACAGCTTCAAAAAGGTAATGTTCTAACCAAAATTGGGTTAAGGCTCCAATCACTTACTGCCCGGTTCTTTTATGCTGAGATTGTCCTCCTGGTTTGCTCAATTGAATTTGTAGGTCCTCAATCTATCTCACTTACCTCTAGCTCTGCCTCTTGCAACCTTCTTAAATGCCTATTCACAGGCCTTCTTGGCTTGAAAACAAACTCTGAGATCTGGTCATCAAATTGAAGCTTTTTGGAAGATTTAACTCCTTTGGTTTTGTTCTTGTTGGCTTCAAATAGCTCTGCTTGGACCAGAGGAGTCTCTTCTATGTAGATGGTGTGGAGAAGGTCGTTCAAATTTCTCTTTGAAGCTGGGCTTTCATTAACAATCACTGTCTTCCCATTTTCCTTGCCTAAATCACTGTGACCTCCCTGGAGTTTTTTTTTTTTTAGCAGCCTACCTGTTTGAATGCTTCTTCAACCTCTCTATTTCTCGTGAGAACATCTAAGCCTTCAGGCTCAGGTCTAAGACATCGGCCTGATCTGTGATTCTTCCTTTCTTCAAAGATGTCTATGAAATCCCTGCAAGGAAACTTGAAGATGAACCTGCACTGTATTGTTTTGAACACTGCCTCGCTTGAATTTGAAACTAATAGTTGCCTCACTTGCAATGGATAAGGAAATCTGCCTCTCTTGATCTTCAAAGAATTCAAATTGAACACCTGTCAATGTGCTCCTCATGCATGAACCCAAACCTAACTCATAATTGTGAATACTTGGCTCTCTTTGAAATTTGCAACCTAGGCATACCAAGACTCCTAACGACTCTAATAATGAGAATGAATGGTTGCATGTGATAAGCATGGTTCAAGGACTGACACATGGTGATGAAAAATTAACGAATTTTGATGGAAAAGATAGTTAGACCAGATATGGCACAAATCCCTGATTTCGTAGCGCACATAGTGTATTTTTGTGAGTTTGCGCTACGAAAACTCCTAGTTGATTTCGTAGTGCATGTAATTTTTGAAACAACCTTAACACATGACACTTTGAATAAATGTGGGACCAATGGTGGGTAAAACAAGATTGTTGACCATATTTAACAACGGGAAGAAGACTCTATCCTATGTTTTAGACTCCTTAAATAAAACAATAGAAATGAATTGAACAAGACTGACTTACAACTTTGAAACCATACAAGTTGTCCAAATTGTTTTTTTTTTTTGAAATTTTTCAGTGATAACAATTTGCACCACTTCTAGTCCTATTAATACTCAATCCTCTAGTCGGTCGCAAATGAGAGGTGTTTTGCAAGGTATTCCATACAAGAACTCAAATGGCACCATCTTGATGGAACTCTGATAACTATTATTGTAAGAAAATTCTATGAGGGATAAAAACTCCTCCCATCTCTTTTGTTGGTCCATCACATACATCCGAATCATGTCCTCAAGGATTTGATGAGTCCTCTTTGTCTACCGATCTGTCTCAGGGTGATAAGCAGTTTTGAAGTTCAACTGGGTTCCCAAGGTGTTAGAATTGGAAACTAGGGCCAAATTCCATGTGGGTCATCTTATTTATGGCAGTTGATATTTTTCTTGGATCCCTCTCATCGAAATGTGTAGGATTGATCTAAATATCATCCAATTCCGATAAGTATTTATGAATATATGAATTTATTTTGATTATGGACAAATTGACAAGTCGGCCAACAACTTATGTAGGCTCAGAAGCCCAACAGTCATGTCTATTCAACCTCTACGTTTTAGTATAAACATAAGAGGACTTGAAGTCATTTTTCACACACAATACTCTTCATGTGATCTCCTCCTCTCCACGTCATTAGGTTTTGGTGAAGGAGAGACACTAAGAGTATACGCTAGCCTAGTATGATACCCTAGCCGTAGTATGATGCCCTAGCCACAATATGATGATCTAAGCAGCAAGGAGGAGGGCCTAATACATAGTCAAGGGAGACATCTAAACGCAGCCCTAGAGAGGAGACCTAGTTGCTGTCATAATGAAGCTATAGCTACAGCCATAGCCACAGTAAAGATATGCCCTAGCCGCAAGCTTATGAGGATACCTACACGCAGAAAAGAGGAGACTTATAAGTAGCATAAATAAGCCTCTATATGTTGTCTCAAAAGGCTCAATCCGCAGATGAGAGGAAGGCTAATATAGGCCCTAAATGAAGGCCTGAAGCCATTGTCTATTGACCCTATACGTAGCAAGAAAGAGACTCTTTATCTGCAGTCAGAAAGAGGATATATACACAGTCCTAGAGGAGACCTGTTTACGCAGCAAGGAGATATATATGGGACCTTCATCCCACTGTCTAAGAAAGCTCTAAAAGAGCCCTTGCCATAGGTCTGAAAGTCACCTAATCTATACGCTGTCTGGTCACAGTCCAAGAGGTTTATATGCAACAAGAAAAGGCACTCACACGCAGCAAAAGGGAGGCTTCTATACATAGCAATTGAGGGTACCTTAAGACGCTATAAGGAAAGACAGCTAAAAGTAATCATATCATAGCTTAGAGGATATGTCCTTATGCCACATTGTTGTAGGTGGCAACATGACTCATATGAGATCTGTTATGGGCATGTTGACATTGTTCTTGAGGGGCAGAACTACAATGAAGAAATACCCTAACCACTCACCACGTTATGCATCAAGTGACTGTGTCTGGTGCAGCTTCAGAGAGAAGGTAAATCAAGTATGTCTAAGAAGATCTCTCAGGAGAAGATTGGAAGACATTGCTGTTCAAGATAAAGATAGTTGGGTACTATGTGTAGACCTTACTTGCTACTGGGCTAGGCCACAGGCCATAGCCATAAGCATAGATTTTGTTAAGGGTTGCACAAATCAGTATTGCAATTATGGAAGTACTGAAACCTTAGCTTGGATCAAGACTGTATCAAGGAGGAGAACTGAAGTTTGATGCACTAGCTCATATAGCAGTGACATCTAGTACTGCAGCAAAATGACAGCATTCTGGAAGATGCAACATGATTGGATGCAGTATGGTTGGATGCAGTATGGTGATGGGATCACCTTGAAGAAATATGCCTTCACCTAAGTTTAGATATACAGTCCTTGTCATCAGATCTGGAACCTCATTATGTCATCTTCCTAGTGAAGATTTCTGCTCTTATCTTGTCAAGTCAAAGTGTTGACTTCTGATGTATATGTACTATCTCTCTCTCTGCTGAACTATTGAAGAACATAGAAGAAGAATTTATCAAGGGTTTCCCCACATTGGGTTTTGTCCCTGGCTAGCACCATATCTTATGTCCTCTTTTCTTGCTTGCTTGTCTTCTACGATTTATGTTTATGTTCTATATGCAGTTTACTTTAATGATGATGTGATTGCTAATCTGGAAAAGATCTTGAGCTAACTGTGAAAATTGAAATAAATTGCTCTAAGCATAGAACATACCTAAAATTAACATGGTATTAGAGCTGAGGTGAAGACAATGCCCAGGCAAGAGTGAAAGAGAAATCACCGAAGACAGTTGGGAAAGGACAAAAGGATCAGTGGATTCCTCATCCCTCTTTAAAATTCACCGAGGGTGAAGTTGAAGCAGAGAATATTATCAGAATGGTGTAGCAGAAGTTTCTGATGGGCTGCCTAAAGATCACTTAATTGGGAAGTATGGATCTAAGGGTGGAAGGAAAGGCAAATGCCTTGGTTGCAATAAGTTCGGCCATTATGCGAAGGAGTGTCTGAATGGCAGAGACACATCTCTCGATGAAGATAACAATCATTCTAGGGACATCTTCAATGATCAAAGGAATGACAGGTAATGCAGGTCATCAAGGAAATGGCCGACTCTTCAAAGAAAGCAAGGAAGCCCAGGTATGAAGAATCAAATGTTGTTAAAGAAGCGTTATCTTGTATTGGCCCTCTCCTTCAGATTATTTGGGAATCTGGCTTATTGATTGTAGTGCTTCAAGGCACTTCATCGGATAGTAGGGTGCACTCTCTAATTTGGTAGAGATGAAAGGTACGTGTTTGAAAATAGAATTTTCAAAGATTTTTTTGAGTTCATGGTTGTATCAAATTGCAGAAAGTCCACTGGGGACCATGTCCATTGACACATAGCACCGGAGGTTTGTGAGTCAGATAGTGACAGGTATGCCTAAATTCAAAAAGAGCATGAAAGTACATGTCTGAGATGTACCAAAGGAAAATCTTACAAGGGGACCATTCCCCTCATATAGCAGGTCCACAGGTTTGGAACAACCCGAGGGGTTTGAGATTGATGATCAGGAATCTCACGTATGCAGGTGGAAGAAATCCCTCTATGTCTTGAAGCAAAACTCCCTAGGCATAGTATGAGACGATTGATAGTTGTCAAATGAAGCTGAGATTCACTAAGAGTGAAGCCAATCCAAACCATTGTTTGAAGGTTGTGGATGATAGACCTCTCATACCAGCACCTTATGAGGACAACCTATTTCTAACAGATACGGACCCTCTCATTTGCATAAGTGAGAGGGAGTTGGATTCCAGATGTGGAATGATAAACTGCAAGCCTGTGACTACCTCGAGGATCTTAACTTTCAAAAGTTATATGGTAGTGATGTTGGACCAGATTTTGGAAATGCATCTGAGTTTCATAAACTCATTTGCATTGATGTTCTTGGTGAACTTCCGTCCAGACATATGTTTTGCAGTTAGCATGGTGAGCTCATATTTGGTTGAGCCTCACTGGATTGATGCCAAGAATATTTTGAGATATCTTGGGGGCACAATCTCTCATGGATTGAGATACACTGCCGGAAATATGAAACTACATGATTATTCGAATGCTGACTGGGCAGGTAGTGTGGAGGATCACTAGAGCACTTCTCAATGCTAGTTCTCTTTGAATTCTGCTTCGATATCATGGATGAGCAGGAAGTAGAAGTCGGTTGCTATAAGCACCGTCGAGACCGAATACATAGCTACGAGTATGATCTCGTGTGAAGCTGCATTGCAGAAGCTCTCAAGTGAGCTGTTTGTACACATGATGAATACCACTGTGATTCTCTGTGACAACCAAAGGTGGGATTCGATTATTGAGGAATCTTGTATTCGATGATTGCTCCTACAGATAGACATCAGATACTGCCTTATCTGGGATATGGTAAGTCGATGAGCGGGAGGCTCCACCACATTAAGACTGATGTACAAGTCACAAACATTTTGTCAAAGCCCCGAGGAAAGGTTAAATCTGTGACTTTCCCGAACAACTTGGAGTCATTGAGAGACCTTTGCAAAAAGGTCCTGCATGTTGCATACATTGAGCTCTAGGAGCTCTAGGGGGCTTGGGGTACTTACTGGAGCAACATACGACCACAGGGCGACTCACCCTCCCCTGGTGGTGGGCTATGAACAGGATGATTAGTTCTCTTGTGGGCCAGGATGATTTGTTCTCCATGGAAACTATGGAACAGGATGATTAATTCTCCTATGGGCTAAGATGATTCGCTCTCTGTGGCGACTATGGAACACGATGATTCGTTCTCCTGTGGGCCAGGATGATTTGTTCTCCGTGGCGACTATGGAATAGGATGATTAGTTCTCCTGTGGGCCAGGATGATTCTTTCTCTATGGCGATTGTGGAACAGGATGATTCGTTCTCCTGTAGGCCAGGATGATTAGTTCTTCTTGGCATCCACTAGACAGGATGATTCGTTCTCCTGTGGACAGGATGATTCATTCTCCTATCGAGGCATCCTACCCATGCAGTCTGGGACTCATGGGAAGTACCTCTCATCTAATCAATGAGTAGGGAAATGAGGATAGGGACCATAGTAGTTCTATCGATGGACGCATTGTTGTATATACCGTACTCCCTATGCTAGGATGACCTCCATTGATCTGGGATCAATGACACTGGTCTGGGACCAGTAAGAGTGGTACACACTCTGAGACTGACTTCGAGTCAGTAGAGGACTAGTCTGGGACCAATGAAAGTGGTACACACTGTGAGACTAACTTCGCGTCAGTGGAGGATGGTATGATATATCCTCGAACACTTCTTCTTCTTCATAGTTCGATCAGAGTAGAGCAGAGCATAGCCCAGCAAATCAAAGCAGATCAGTGCAGGGCACTAATGGCAGAGATAGTATAGTCGGACATATGGATCAATGGATGGACTTCTCCCTAGTTGAGAGGGAGTGTTAAAATTGGAAACTAGGGCCAAACTCCATGTGGGTCATCTTATTTATGGCAGCTGATATTTTTCTTGGATCCCTCTCATCAAGAGGTGTAGGATTGATCTAAAGATCATCTGATTCTGATAAGTATTTATGAAGATATGAATTTATTTTGATTATGGACAAATTGACAAGTCGGCCAACAACTTATGTAGGCTCAGAAGCCCAATAGTCATGTCGAGGACTTGAAGTCATTTGTCACACACATATACTCTTCATGTGATCTCTCCTCTCCATGTCTTTGGGTTTTGGTGAAGGAGAGACACTAAGAGTATACGCAGGCCTAGTATGATGCCCTAGCCGTAGATGATTCCCTAGCCATAGTATGATTCCCTAGCCACAGTATGATGATCTAAGCAGCAAGGAGGAGGGCCTAATACATAGTCAAGGGAGACATCTAAATGCAGCCCTAGAGAGGAGACCTAGTCACTGTCAATGAAGCCGTAGTTGCAGCCATAGCCGCAGTAAAGATATGCCCTAGCCGCAGGGTTATGAGGACACCTACACATAGAAAAGAGGACTTATAAGCAACATAAATAAGCCTCTATACGTTGTCTCAAAAGGCTCAATCCATAGATGAGAGGAGGGCTAATATAGGCCCTAAATGAAGGCCTAAATATGGTGTCTATTGACCCTATACGCAGCAAGAAAGAGACTCTTTATCCGCAGTCAGAAAGAGGATCTATACACAGTCCTAGAGGAGATTTATTTATGCAGCAAGGAGATATATATGGGACCTTCCATCTGCTATCTAAGAAAGCTCTAAAAGAGCCCTTGCCACAGGTCTGAAAGTCACCCAATTTGTACACTGTCTGGTCACAATCCAAGAGGTTTATATGCAGCAAGAAAAGGCACTCACAGGCAGCAAAGGGGGGGCTTCTATACATAGCAATTGAGGGTACCTTAAGACGCTCTAAGGAAAGATAGCTAAAAGTAATCATATCACAGCTTAGAGGATATGTAATTATTCCACATTGTTGTAGGTGATAGTATGACTCATTTGAGATCTGTTCTAGGCATGTTGACATTGTTCTTGAGGGGCAGAACTACAATGAAGAAATACCCTAACCAGTCACCACGTTATGCATCAAGTGATTGTGTCTGGTGCAGCTTCAGAGAGAAGGAAAATCAAGTATATCTAAGAATATCTCTCAAGAGAAGATTGGAAGACATTGTTGTTCAGGATAAAGATAGTTGGGTACTGTGTGTAGACCTTACTTGTTACTGGGATAGGCCACATGCCATAGCCATCAACATAGATTGTGTTAAGGGTTGCACAAATCAGTCTTGCAAGTATGGCAGTACTGAAACCTCAACTTGGATCATGACTGTATCAAGGATGAGAACTGAAGTTTGATGCACCAGCTCATATAGTAGTGACAACTAGTACTGCAGGAAAAGGACAACATTCTGGAAGATGCAGCATGATTGGATGCAGCATGGTTGGATGTAGTATGGTGATGGGATCACCTTGAAGAAATATGTCGTCACCTAAGTTTAGATCTGCAGTCCTTGTCATCAGATCTGCAACCTCATTATGTCATCTTCATGGTGAAGATCTCTGCTCTTATCTTGTCAAGTCAAAGTGTTGACTTCTGATGTATATGTACTATCTCTCTCTCTGTTGAACTATTGAAGAACATAGATGAAGGATTTATCAAGGGTTTCGCCACATTGGGGTTTGTCCCTGTCTAGCGCCATATCTTGTGTCCTCTTGTCTTGGCTTGTCTTCTGCGATTTATGTTTATGTTCTATCTGCAGTTTACTTTAATGATGATGTGATTGCTAATTTGGAAAAGATCTTGAGCTAACTGTGAAAATTGAAATAAATTGCTCTAAGCACAGAACATACCTAAAATTAACACAAGGCTTCTTGGTAACTGGTCCAAAACCTTCCTGTAAACACTGCTCTCCTCTCTGATATTATCTTCCTAGTCATTCCATGCAATCTCATAATCTCAGCAATAAAAACTCTGGCTATTTCTGGTGCCTTATATGTAGTCTTAAGTTGTATAAATTGGGCGCTCTTGGTCAACATGTCCACCACTACAAATATGGAATCATGTCTTCTTGAGGTCATTAGTAGTCCCACAATGAAGTCCATTGATATAACTTCCCATTTAGATTTTGGTATCTCGTGGGGTTGAAATAACCCTACTCGATGTCTGTGTTCAGTTGTTACTCACTGACACTCTAAGAATATTTCTACCAAGTTTACGATGTCCTTCTTCATCCCTTTCCAAAAGAAGAGTGGTTTTAGGTACACACTCATTTTCTTAACACTAGGGTGTGCCGTCTATACTGTGCGATGTGCTTCATTCAATATTAACTGGCATATATCTTCATTCGATGGCACATATATCCTTCCCCGAAATCATAGTAGCCCATCATTATCAAGGGAGTATTCTTCATATTTTGGGACCCTCATTTCATCCTCCCTCAAAATTTTGCTAACCTCTTGGTACCAGGTGTCTTTAAATTGTAAGTCAAGCAGTTTCTCCCTCAAATTTGTCTTTAAGGGAATCACTGAAAATATCTGAGGCCTCCTACTTATAGCATCAACCACCCTATTTACCGTTCCTTTTATGTAAGTGATATCAAAATCATATTCACTAATTAGTTCAAACCATCATCTTTGTCTTGCATTTAAGTGGATTTGAGTGAATATGTGTTGTAACCCACAATCGTCAGTCCTAATATCAAACTTCCTTCCTAGAAGGTAGTGTCTTCAAATCTTTAGTGCATAAAAAATTGCTGCCATTTCTAGATCATGGGTTCCATAGTTTTCTTCGTGGGTTCTAAGTTTCCTTAATGCATAAGATATTACTCTTCCTTCTTGCATCAATACACAACCCAACCCTTCCTTGGAGGCATCAGTGCAAACCAAAAATTCTTGTTCCCATCGACACCTTCAAAATTGGTGTTGTCGTTAATAACACCTTTAACCTTTGGAATGCCTCTTTACATATTTCATTCCAAATGGATTTCTTGTTCTTTCTTTGGAGCTAGGTAATGGGGCTTGCTATCTTTGAAAAACCTTCGATAAATCTACGATAATACCCTGCCATGCCCATGAAACTTCGTATTTCATGAACATTGATTGGTGTTGGCCATTCCATGATGGCCTTGATCTTTGCCAGGTATATTGTGATACCATCCCTAGAGATAATGTGCCCAAGATAATGAATCTTGGTTTGGTAAAAGATACACTTTGACAACTTCCCATATAATTGGTTTTCTCTAAGACATTGTAGAACTATCTTCAAGTGTTATTCATTCTCTTATGGGGTCTTTGAGTAGATCAAAATGTCATCAATAAATACTTGTACAAACTTGTATAAGTAATTTATAAATATTCCATTCATCAAACTCATGAAAACGCCCAGGGCATTTGTTAGTCCAAAGGATAAAAATACAAATTCATAATGCCCAAATCTTGTCTTAAAGGTTGTCTTCGTGATATCTTCTTCCTTGATTCTTAACTGATGATATCCCGACCTCAGATCTATCTTTGAAAACATAGTTTCCCCACTCATTTGATCAAACAAGTCATCTATCCTTGGGAGAGGGTATTGATTTTTTATCGTCACTTTGTTCAACTGGTGGTAGTCAATGCACAGTCGCCAAGACCCATCCTTCTTCTTAACAAAAATCACAGGGGCTCCCCACGGAGATATGCTAGGTCGTATTAACCCCAAGTCCAACAGTTCCTTTAATTGGATCTGCAATTCTTTTAGCTCTGGAGCCAACATACGATAAGGTGCCTTTGAAATAGGCTCAGTGCCTGGTTTAAGGTTGATGGTGAAATCAATTTCCCTTTTTGGGGGTAGTCAGGGTAGTTGTTCAGGAAATACATCCTTAAATTCAACAAGAAATGGATCTTTATCAAGGTTTTCAAAATCACCCTTATCATTTAGAGCTACCACCGAGAACATTTGACATCCCTTTCACCTATATTTCATTAGTTTTATGGAGGAGATGAAGCTTAGGGACACCCCTTGGTTCTCTCCCCTTAATGATTTTCTTTGGCTGTCATCGTCTATGAAATGTAGAATCTTGTCTTTGCAGTCTAGGAGTGCCTCATGTCATTCCAACCAATCCATTCCTATAACTACGTCATAGACTCTTAAAATGGTAGAGTACAAGGATACCTTGGTCTTACATACACCTAGGTCCACCTCACAATCCTTTACCATCCTTCCTACATTTCTTTTCATACCACATGCCATTTTTACATGTCTAAATTCATATCGTGAAATTGCTTTATGTTTAATCCTTGATAATGCATTTATATAAATAAAGGAACCAGTATCTCCTGGATCTATTAAAATGACAAAACTCATACCATCAATATTACCTGAGGTTTCCAACACAGTGGACTAGTGTTCGACCTAGCGATTGTTCACCGCTGCATGGATGTGATGGGCCTTCCCCAGATCCCCCACTGTAGTTGCATTCTTAGTTGAGTTTGTATTACCTGACTTTTGAGGGCAATCCCTCTCGTAGTGAGGACCTCCACAAGTCCAACACCCCCTCTTAGTATCTTGGCTCCTACTACCAACTAAATTGGAAGTTGGCCTGGAACTCTGCTGGAAAGAGCTAGACTGTTGGGATCGGTGCTGAGGTGGTGTGGCTTGGTGGTGTTGCATAGGTCGGTGTTGTTATGGTTGATGAGTTTGTTGAAGTCACCTGTGTGAATGCTGAGTTGGATGCATATATGGTGTTCTTTGATTTCTTGTTGATCATTTTTGATGATTAAGCACTTGACCCCTTTGCAAATTTATATGTTCCATATTGTTTCCACTTGGTACTCTTGATCTTGTTGGCCTTGTTGACTTACTAGGTCCACTACTCATGATCTCCTCCTCTGCAATATTTCCAGTTGAATTGCCTCATGCAAGGTGCGAGGCATTAAGATTCTAACCTTGGCCTGAATGTTAACATTTAATCCATACACAAATTTGTTCACCTTGAGCTTTTCTGTGTTTAAATGAGAGGCATAACGAAGTAATTCCATGAAACGAGCTTCATACTCTGGTAGTGAGCGACTCCCTCACTTTAATGCATTCAATTCATTTAGTTGCCTCTCAAGGAACTCCTCTAACAGGTAATGTTCTCTAAATTTTTCTTCAAATAGTTCCCAAGTTACTTATGATATATCCATCCCCAATTGGGTTAATAATGTCTTCCACCAAAGTAGTGTGTTTCCCTTTAGCTGGAATATACCCATCTTGGCCTTTATATTTGAGGTGTAATCTCTCAGGGTAAAGCACATAACCATGTTTTCTAACCATGCCTTTGCAGATTGACCATCCGTGGACCCCCAAAACTCTGGAAATTTTACTTTTTCCAAATCTCGACATACATCATTTCTTGTAGTGTTTTGGGGTACTTCATTTTGTATGACAGGTCCTCCATGCTCTCGTTCCAAACGATTTATTAATGCCTCAGACATGTGTTGGAACGATCTCATTAAGTTCAACACTTCTCCAACTAGTATTTGTTCTGGTGTTGTGATGTTTTCCCCATCATTGGGTGGGGAGGTAGGAGTCGGTTGTTGTGGTGGTGCCATGTTGCGCCCTTTAGTTGCCCCACTTCTTCTTGTACCTCTTCTAACCATGGTTTACCAATGAATCCTGCCACAATTTAACACAATTTTTCCTTATAAGATAAAAATAAATAAATAAAAATCAGATAAAAATCATAACCAACCTAGGTGGTTCTATAATTTACTATTATGTTTATATACTTCCAAAGGAACAATCTATGCATTTATAAATTCTTGATTATATAATTCGCCTATCAATTTCAAACATTCCAATAAGATTTAATCAAAGAATACCATCAA
Source organism: Pinus tabuliformis (assembly GCA_031772625.1). NCBI lineage: Eukaryota > Viridiplantae > Streptophyta > Pinopsida > Pinales > Pinaceae > Pinus > Pinus tabuliformis. The sequence continues at coordinate 491,537,973 of CM062816.1, forward strand.
TCTACTCAAATAGTATGCTTAGATTACATTATGTCATGTAAATGGTAGAGGTGGTTGGTAGCATTATCATGACATAAACTGAGAATGTCTTTAGTAAAAAGAGAGAGAGAATACGTTTCTAATGTTTTATGATTTTATGAGCTTAGCTATCAATAATTGTCAAAGGGATTGACCCAAATTCCAATCCAATGCACACTGCCTTATTTCTCACAATCTCTAATGAGCTTAGCTATCCACAAACACAAAATATTGGATGTTGAAATTTTCTATCCATTGTGAAATCCCGCTTATATTGGCCATATTGAATGGTGGTGACATATGCAACCACTTCACATTCAAATAGACTTTTAGGTTGAGGGGAGTTAAGTCCCATCGTATCTAGACTATGTGATAACACTGCTTGGTTTTGCATGGCGCCATTGATCTCATACTTCCATTTAACATGAAATTTTTTATTTTTATTTTTAGATACCCATAAATTATAGAACTATAAGATTAGAGTTGCTAAGATCCCACATTTTATTCAATTTTTACAAATTCTTGTGAGAAACAACATTTATCATTTTGGTCTATTTGATAGTTTAATCATCATTTTGGTCTATACTCAATATGTGATAATATTCATAAATTTTTTAATTTTTATTTTTCAAACCAAAATACTGGCCACCAAATTTGTGAAATTACATTAAAAAAAAAAAAAATCTTGTATAATTATCAAAATTTTAAGTTTAGTTAAAATTTTATATAATTATCAAAATTTTAACAAAAATCTTAAATTTTTAATATCTACCTTGACCAAAATTATCCAATACTAATTTTATTTGTCAGGATGTCCGATATTTTCCAAACTTATTAAAAATGGAACGTGAAAGAATAAAATGAATTAATAATACTATAAATAATAATAAAATAATATAATTTATATTTTATTGATTATAGAGTTCTTCATTTCTCAAAATCATTTTATATATAAATTTAAGAATATGGTTTATCTTCTTTTTTTTACAAAAAAAATTACACCTAGAATAGTTCTCAAAAGTATATCATTTTGTTCGAGATTAGACCATAAAATATGGAGACCAAATCTCCCACCTAACCCTCAAAAGGTACATCAAATTCATAAAGTGAATAAACAACTGCGAAAAAGATTGAACCAAACTAGTATCAAACAAAATGAGCATCAAACTAAAACAAGCTTCAAATGAAATGGCCTTGGAATAGCCATAAAGTGAATTGAAATTATTGAAGTGTGAATTGCATAGATATTTTGCAAGAGGATGGAAGATTGAAATGTAGAGATAGAGACATTTAGCCACATAATGTCGATTATATTTTCCAATCTGTCGATCACATTTTTGAAAAATTATGAAAAATGGGAAACACGCAAGATTGGGGTAACGAAAAAAAAAAAGATTATAAAAATATATGGTGGAAACGAAATACATATGACCTGAGTAATATATGTTGATCCCTAATTTGGAAGTTATACATTGTAAAGTTGTTTTGTATTAAAAGCACTGTAAATTCTTATTTTGTGTCAAAAGCATTATACCTATATACTATAATGCCTTACTATTTATGAAGTTAATATACTGAATCAACCTAAGTATATTATCTTCGTCTTTCATTTTCTATTTTATCCTCATTTTTGTTTTCAAACTTCAAAAATGTTTCTTGTTTTGTAAATAAATGAATTGGTGGACATATCCCTCGTCATTCCATAACCTGGACAAGCACACCCTAACATATTATTTAATCACAATGGTTAGCGGATTCACTTTTTAGTGTTCTAAGTATTTCAGAAGGTGGAATCACCATTGGGGATGGTTTCTCCAAGGATGGAGCACGAGATATGGCGATGCTCTTCAAAGAGTAAGATTACATGTCTATCCTAGACATTAACCCTTCAAATGTTTGCAGGTCTAACTTTTCTTTTTCCCCTTCTCTTTCGAAGATCTTAGAGTAGGAGACTAAGCGGGAACCGATGAGATTGTATTGGTTTTACATAAGATAACCTGAGTTCCACTGTGAATCAAGAGACAGAAAAGAGGGACAGTTGCTGAGAAGTTGTAATTTTGCTTAAAAAGTAACATTCCTAGTCACCCGCTCCAGCTTCGATATTTGCAATGGGACTTCTCCTCACAATCTTCAGTACTGCGCTATGAGCATAAACAATCAATAAGTTTAAAGTAGATTGAATACAGCTCTTCGCTCAAAATCTGGCCTGCTAGATTCATGCTGTCACAGTCATCAAGGGTTCAGTCTTCTTGAGGTTGAAAGAGGACACTATGCAATTTCTCAACAAACCAGATCTAAATTCAGTGATCTTTCTAGGCATAAATTTACAATTACGTGTTGGGATTAAACTGGTAATGACCGAGAATGTTGCAATCAAAAGCACTGAAACCTCTGCGTGAGAGAATTTCATGAAACCCTTGTGCCTATAACAATGAAACCCTCATACGTTGCCAAGTACCTACAAGACATTAAATCTCTGATTGCAAAGAAACTCCTTTATTTTTATTAAAAGAATTCATTCATATACCCAGCATTGTGTGAAGTGTTAGTCTCAAGTCTGGGTAGAAGAGGGTTTAATGAACTGCATGATATCTTTGTTGGTGATCAATAATCGACTGATATTCATAATCAAATCTTTGATAATTTGGCTATATGTCTCAAGGGAAGCTGAGTTACAAATTTTCCCTTATTTTGTTCTAACTTATGTCTTTTTCTTTGCAGTTATTTCTCTTTTTTTGGGTTTTGTTTCTACAATGCTATTACAGGATTTTTTTCAATACGTAAAGCATGAAGACTAGCCTCGAATCGCCAGTGTCTGTGAGTGCTAAGAAAGCTTGCAAAAGACCATAGCAAAGGCACCCTCTGCAGGAGAATTCAGCACTTTAAGACAAAATAGTGATAGGTTTATTTCGCACAGGGGATCCATGGATTTTGATGTGGCTCGATATCTGCTCACCGAGAAGGAAAATGATAATAATGGCGTTTATACAACGCCCTCCAAGGAATCTTATAAGAGGGAGATTGCAGCAAGTTTATTGCAGGATGGAGATATTGCCTCCAAAAAATACAGGATTCTAAGCTTTACCAGCAAAGCTCCTGCTCCTCCTGAGGATTTTCAGTCCCTCTATTATGAAAATGTGGTTGTTGATAATGTGCCAAAATCCAGTAAATCACGCCGTTATATTCCTCAGTCTGCGGAGTGAACTTTGGATGCCCTGAGCTTGTGGATGATTATTACTTGAATCTGTTGGACTGGAGTGCTAATAACATTTTTATCGATACCCTCAGCAATACGGTGTATTTATGGGATGCCTCCAAGAGCACAATTCTGAGCTCCTAACAGTCGATGATAATGTTGGTCTAATAACCAGTGTTAAATGGGCACCTGATGGAATATATACTGGTGTTGGCTTGACTAATTCTATTGTACAAACTATGGGATTCCGCATCTAACAGACAGCTAAGAGCCTTGAAAGGTCACCATACACAATTTTAGGGTAGAATGTAGTAGATATTTAACAAAACTAGTCATGCATGCATGGGCCCATAGGTCTCAACAATTCAACTAAGCTCTGATACAAGTGTAGAAACCAAACCTATATTTTTTAAATAAAACAAAAAATACAACCATGAGAAATAGCATTGGGACTCAAAATTTATTAAAGCACTATATAAAACATCCTCGAATTTCAGTTCCTTGAACATATCATCTAATTTACATATTATTAACAAAAGCCATAATGAATTCATACAAAATAATATTATAACAACATAGGTACCGTTCACCAGAAGACA